>JBAMBO010001151.1:0-332292 GCA_037044535.1 Lordiphosa magnipectinata
ATACTTAAAACCATTTTTGATACTTTAAACGAGGGTTTTTATTGTTTTTTATTTACACGGTTTTGTATTTACACATGGTTTTCTGTTAACAATGTCAATAGGGCAAGTCTCTTCAGGGTTTTTCTTTCTGGCTGTCTTGTCTTCTTCTATTTTTTACAATCTCTGCCTACGTTGTGACCATTCTTCGATGTCTTAAAAATACCTTAACACTAAAATATGGATATTCCCACATCTTTGCGGTTATTTTCAAACAAATATTGATTCATTTTGCCATTTATTAAAATTTCCAATGTGAATTATCTCGGATCAAAGATTAAAATGTTTGGTATTTCTTAGCACAAATTTACTCAGAATCATTTTATTACTTGAAAAAGTTCGGGAATAAAATTTTGCAATTATTATATATAATTATCAAGAATTCTAAGCAATAAGTTCGCCGTTAATGGCTTTTGTACCACAAAATTTCTTATCAACTGATTCATTTGAATTTCACTTGTGTGCTTCATGTACCACATAAGGTGCTGATCAAAACTAAACAACACACAACAAATCATAAATAAATTAAGAAAATGGATTGTTGTACTATAACAGTTTATCTTAGGTTAGGTTGCAATGGTTGAAATGGGAGAATCCCATTTCTTCACTTTGGCCAATGAAGGTCCTTTGTGTTATCATATAACCCTTTGTACGCTGTGATCATAGAGGAAGTGTTTTCTCAGGTAAACCATTTAGAAAATATCACAAATTTAAGCAGACAGAAATGGCGTCTCAAGGACGCAAAACACAAAACCTACACTAAAAAAAGTTTTCGTTAGTTTTTTATTGCTTTTATAAGGTATCCCGTCTAAAGGCGGTCTTGGGACAATTCGGGAAAAAAAATGATAAGGTAAGTTTGAAAGTGGAACAACTCAAGACATATTTAAGTCCAAAAAAACGACAAATGCATAAGCTATCAGCTCTTTCCGATGTGGAAATTGAAAAATTTTTGAATTCGATTGATTTGGACATTGATACGGACGGAGAAGAAGAATTGAAGGACGATTTGACTGATGATGTTTGTGAGGCAGCGTTTTCTGTCAATGATGAAGATCAAGAAGCGATTGAAAGAGCGGTAAATATGTCGGATTCAATGTTGGCTTCAGAGATTTGTGTAACTTCAAGCGGAAGTCCTACTCCGTTGGCGAAATTGTTGTCACCCTCAATTTCGATTGCATCGAATTCACCTCAAGCACAGCAAAGCGCCTGCTGAGCATGATATTGCTCCTGCTGAAGAAAGCACAATATCCGAATTTTTAGGATATGTTGGGGCTAATGATCTAAAATCAGCGCTTTCCAAAAGAACTAAGTCAAGGATAAATCTGTGATTTCCATTACTGAGCCTGACCTCTGCGTTCTTAAAAAGCTTGCACGAATATAACAGCAACATGGGTGGTGTCGACTTAATAAACGGACTTAGTGGTCGATATAAAATTCCATTAAAGAGCAACAAGTACAAAAATCGACTATTTACACATATGCTCGATTTAGCCATGGTAAACGCTTACATTTGGTTTCACCGAATAAACCAGCCCGATGCTAATAATGCAAAATACCAACTGTCAAACTTCCGATCAGAGGTCGCATACACACCTGATCATATTAATAGGTACACACTGGAAAGATTTTAATAATAGATGGTTTTTTCGTACTTTTAGTGTTGACAACTTTTTAATTTTTGGTTTTTTGTTGTTGTCAATGTCTGGCCACACTGTGACAAAGAGTTGAAAGAGGGGCTGCCCTGTATATCAAAGCTTTTTTTTTATAAATTGCCAGTCCACCACACATTTCGCCTGATCATAATAATAGGTACAGTCTCCGTTTCTCACAAGTATCAAGTGAATAATTTTTTAATCAGTGATCTTTTGGTAACTAAAGGTAAATTAAGTATAGCTCCTGTCAATACAGAGAATTAAATAATTATTTTTTTTGGAAAAATTGGGTCGAAATTCTCATTGTACTAAAGAAGAAGCTCGATTGGTTCTTAGTCCGAGAAAAGAAGGCAAATCTTTACGAGCCATCGCCAAATTAATGAACAGGTCTCATAATTTTGTTAAAAATGCATTAGAAAGAAAACCAAGACAGGAAACCCGTGGAAGGCCACAAAAAACAACAGAAACCCTTGACCACTACATAGTAACTTTGAGCTAAAAGGACCCATTTAAGTCTTCGAAGGCTATTGCAGCCGAAATTGGGAATTCAGTTAGTGCTCCAACTATACGAACGACGACGGAGTGCAGACCTCCCAGGAAGAATTGCCAGAAAAGTCCCACTTATGCGCAAAAAAAATATCACCATGAGGCAAACTTTTGCAAGGAACACAAAGACTGGGTAGGATGCACCGGGGAAAAAAATGGAGAAACATATTATGGAGCGATGAAACCAAGATTAATTTGTTTCGGAATGACTGTGAAAGGAATGTTCGACGCCCTAATGGAAAGGGAATGGAGGTGGCAATATAATGGTATGGGTTTGCTTCCTGGTAGGGCGTAGGTCCAATTTATCAGACTACGAACAAAATGAATGCTGAAGAGTACAAATCCATATTGGAAACAGTTATGGTACCGTATGCTGAGGAAAATATGCCATTACGTTGGGTATTTCAGCAAGATAATGATCCCAAAACACACATCAAGGCTGTTATCTAAATTTTTCGAGGACCAAAAAGTTGACGTTCTGAAGTGGCCAAGCCAATCCCCCGACCTTAACCCCATTGAAAACTTGTGGGGAGACTTAATAAAGAAATTGGCAAAGCATTCATTTTCAAATAAACAAAAATTATGGAAAGGTGTCCAAAAACTGTGGTATGCGACACCAGTAGAGACCTGCCAGGCTCTTATTAAAAGTATGCCAAAAAGAATAGCAGTAGTGGAAAAAAATAGAGGTGGATACACTGGATACTAAGTTAGGAAATACTAATTTACCTAAAAAAAGAACACAAAATGAAAATAACAATTTTTTTTCTTACCAACACATGAAGTGTACCTATTACTATGATCACACTGAAAACGTATCTGAAACACAAAATGATCTCTTTTATGTTATATTATTATTCTATGTTACAATTAAGTTTATTTTATTAAAAACAAATAGTTTAAGAACCAATGAGAACAAATTTTAAGTTTGAAACAATGAATAAAACTGTTTTCTGTTACCTTAAAGTCAGAGTTGATGTGTGTGTACCTATTAATATGATCAGGTGTGTACATGCTTTGCATGCCACAAACTCCTTCTCTGCCAAAAGGACCAGGGCGCCCACGACAAGTTTGCTGAAAAGGAAAAGAAATACACATCAAAGAAAACTTTCCTACCGTCTGATCACGCGCTGGCAAAAAAACCCTTAAACTTTCCGACACTCAAATTGTCTACCGTAAATGTAATATAAACCTGTTCCTTTCCCAGCAAAAAGACTGTTTCTACGATTTTCATCAGAAATAAGTAAACGAAGTACAAAAAGTTCACACATATTTTGGAGTTCTGTAAATTGAAGTTACTTTAGTTTGCATTGTTAATTCTTTTGTTTTTTGAACCTTTCTTTATTTCCTTTATAATAAAACGTGAAAACAACAACATTCCCAAAGCCGCCTCTAGGCGGTCCAAGGTTTTAGTCTTATAAATAGACATCGGATTTTACATATTTACATATTTTGAACCGCATGTCCAATTTAAGTTCTGATTACACACATCTTATTTTCATTGAAAAACGATCTAAGTCCGCTAAAAACCATTTTGCATAAATTGCATATTTGCATAAAAAATATGCAAAATATGTAAAATATGTAAAAAAACCTATTTTTTTATGAAATGACATATTTCAGATACATTATAATCCTAATAGGCCAGGGTTAATGTTTTTTTGGAAAATTTTATATACAAACTATGTGACTTAAGGGCTAATAAATATTGCAAGCCAAAGGGTTGAGAGTTAACATAAAAGTAGAACGAAGAAAACACAAAACTAAGAGATTGAATGGCTGTGACAAGCATTAAGGTACGCTTATGCAAAAACTACACAGAGGCAGCAGCAGTTCAGCAGCATGCATCGTTTAGTTAGTGAATTAGGATATGTGTGTGCGCACTGGGATAGAGTGAGATAAAGCAAGAGCTCTTCATCTAAACAGTTACTGCATCTGTGCGAGTGCTGCTGCTGCTGCTTCCAGGGGCGACGCTTTAAATGCGTATGCTGCGAGCTAGTCCATCTACTATATTTGGAGAACTTGCGTCGCTTTACAGATGGCTTATCTAAGTCTAAACGGCTGCCTACATAACCAAAATTGCCCAAACTGGCAGCTAGGGGCACCTTGCGTTTATGACTGCGATGCACTTGATTGCTGTTGCTGGTCGGCAATTGAGGTATCTCCAGCTGCTGCGTCTGATGTCTACGCATGCTACAGCCTCGTCCATGACAATTTTTCAGCTGCTCCAAAGCCTCATGCATATAAGATCTTTCACTGGGCGTCAGATTTGAGGCACGATTGGTAGTCTCAAAGCGATCTATGGTCAAATTATAAAAGGTCACCAGACCTGTGGTAAACTCGCAGCAGTACAAATAATTGTGGGTAGCATTGATGGTCCTCAAACAGGAGTAGGTATTATTATTGGCATTCATGCAGAAACAGAAGGGATGCCGTGCGCCAATTTTGATTATCATGTGAGAAACAGTTCATCTTCTCGGAGAGTCACTCCTTCTCCAGGCGTGCTTTCTTGATGCGTTTGCGCTCCTTTTTGCGTTGCCTTTCCTCCTTAACCTTACGACGAGCCTCACGGGCCATTTCCTTGGAGTCAGCATAGGTTTCCCCCACTTCAGGTTCGCAATAGCATTTCCGATCGCGAGGAATACCTATGAGTTTGAGTGTGGTGCTCAAGGCTATCAATGTGCTGGACCCCGCGAAACACTTCCTTCTGTCCTGTAATGTGTTCTGTAATGTGTTCTTTTTGTGATTCTGTGCTCACCATTTTCTGATTTTTTTGCCAAAGTCCGTTTCACTTTGAAAATCAAATTTATCAATTCAACTTTTAATTAATTAAAATGCCGAAAATAAGCGATACAAAACATGTTTGATTTAAAAATGGCTAAAAGAATTGGAATCAAACTGTTTTCAAATACAAGAAAACAACGTTGTCTGTCTGGGATATAACTATCTATTTTCTTGTAACTGGTATCTATTGTCTCCATACATAAATGAAACTAACAACAGTCGCAAAGGGATAAGAGTTACGCTCTCAAATGTTCTCACGACATTTCTGTTATTGTGGTTTCTGCATGGTTTTTTTGTTCTACACGCATACGTTATTTGAGTGAATGTGTGGCGTCTCTCTCGCGCTCTAAGCAAAAGCGCCTAGTTCAAAATGTTAGCTGAGCGCCATACCTGAGATAGTTGTATCATGGGTGTGAGTGTGCATGCTGCAGGTGGGTTGTGTGTTTGCGGGTGTGTGGAGTGGGATGGAGAAGGGGTGGGGCGGGAAAGAGGGGGAATGGGGAGGTGAAGAGAGTGTGAAGAGGGGGTGAAGAGTGGACGAAGAGAGTGACGAGGGGGGAACAGTGGGCTTAGAGTGAGAAACAGTGGAAGAGTGGAGGGTGCGTGGGAAGAGGGAAACCAAATTTGAATTGAATATTAATTGAAGAATGGCTGCCATGAGGTCAAATTGCCTCAAGAAGTTGTGGAAGTTTTATAAAAAAATATTTTCGCTTTAAATTTCGGAATTTTTGCGAAATGTACAATCCTCACATATTTACTAGAAATGGGCGCGGGACGGAAATATACCCCTAGACCCAAAGTTCACAATGTAGTCGTACGGGAGAGGTATATACTCAGCATCTATATGACAGGAAGGGATTAATATATAATTCAAATGAAAATTTGACAAATTTCGATCTTTTTGGTCTAAGCCTCTAATATACGCGTCTTCAATTGCCATCTATCCAACCTTCATAGTTCTCTTAGGTCGTTTAAAAATTTTGAAAATTTCGCGATTTCCTTGACCATTTGATCTATTCCTCCTATTTACCCGCCAGTTTACCCTTCTTTATGATAATCTAAACTCAAATGAGAATTTTTGAAATTTCGGGGTTTTTTTTTGACCATTTGTTCCACATCTTTATTTACCCGTGTACTCTAGCCGTCCATAAAATCTTCATAAAAGTCTGAAATTAATGAACAATTTAGAAATTTCCCAATATTTTGGAACTTTTAAGGCACAAACATTTACTCGGTCTACAACTCCCATTTAACCCCGACTAAATATGCCATCTATATATAAGGTTGTCAAAAAAGTCTTGCGGTATTTCCGCAAGCTTGTCTTTGCAAGCGCGTAGTTCTAGTTGTATTCGTCGCATCGGTTCACGCTAGAGCTTTTTGGAAAGCTCTTTTCACGCGCTAACACGTGTTTGATTTATTGTTGTTTGTTTTTAGTCGTTCGTGAGTTATAGCGTCGCAAACATGGAGCAAAATAAAGAGAAAATACGGCATATTTTACAGTACTACTACGATAAAGGCAAAAATGCATCTCATGCTGCCAATAAAATTTGTGCAGTTTATGGACCCGATACAGTTTCCATTTCCATCGCACAACGATGGTTTCAACGTTTTCGTTCTGGTGCAGAGGTGATCGAAGATGCGCCACGGTCCGGAAGGCCTGTCGTCGAAAATTGCGATAAAATCGCTGAATTGATCGAAAGAGACCGGCATAGTAGCAGCCGTAGCATCGGCCAAGAGCTGGGCATGAGTCATCAAACCGTTATAAACCATTTGAAGAAGCTTGGATTCAAAAAGAAGCTCGATGTATGGGTGCCACACGACTTGACGCAAAAAAACATTTTTGCCCGTATGGATGCATGCGAATCGCTTCTGAATCGCAACAAAATCGACCCGTTTTTGAAGCGGATGGTGACTGGCGATGAAAAGTGGGTCACTTACGACAACGTGAAGCGCAAACGGTCGTGGTCGAAAAGCGGTGAAGCTGCCCAGACGGTGGCCAAGCCTGGATTGACGGCCAGGAAGGTTCTTCTGTGTGTTTGGTGGGATTGGCAGGGAATCATCCACTATGAGCTGCTCCCCTATGGCCAAACGCTCAATTCGGACCTGTACTGCCAACAACTGGACCGCTTGAATGCAGCACTCATGCAGAAGAGGCCATCTTTGATCAACAGAGGCCGAATTGTCTTCCATCAGGACAACGCCAGGCCACACACATCTTTGGTGACGCGCCAGAAGCTCCGGGAGCTCGGATGGGAGGTTCTTTTGCATCCACCGTATAGTCCGGATCTCGCACCAAGTGATTACCACCTATTTCTGTCCATGGCGAACGAGCTTGGTAGTCGGAAGTTGGCCACAAGAGAGTCCTGTGAAAATTGGCTCTCCGAGTTTTTTGCCAATAGGGAAGCGAGCTTCTATAAGAGGGGCATTATGAACTTGGCATCTCGTTGGGAACTCGTCATCGAACAAAACGGCGCATATTTGACTTAAATCGCATTATTATAACCAATTTTATGAACAATTGAAAATTCAATAAAAATGCCGCAAGACTTTTTTGACAACCTTATATTTTTGATAATCATCGTAGAGCTCAAGAAAAAGAATTTTTGCAAATTTCTCAATTTTTATACATTTTTCATACAATTACATATTTTACATATTTAGTGCATATTTTGCATATTTGTTTACATATTTTACATATGTAAAATATGGAAAATTTGCATATATTGAATATGCAGTTTCCAATGGAAAGTGGGTTGTTTAATTAGTATGAATCCATATTTTCACCTCAATCAACCTTCATTTAAAAAAGTACATAAAATCCGATGTCTACTTATAAAACTCAATCCGTGCAAAAGTAAAAATTTTTCCAAAACAAACCTTTACTTTTAAGACATAATGAACCCAAAAATGTCGATATATTTTGGTACGCACCTTATTTGTATGATTTATCGTCTCTTGCATAAATTCTTGGCAAATTTCCTTAAACAGTTCAGTTCACAATTGATTTCGTTTATATACACATCGTCAGTTTGCCAATCTAAAAGAAAAAATGTTAAAATATTTAATATTTTTAAAGCTATTACTGATGTCATCAAATCCAACCACTTGGGCTGCCATGGAACAAGAAATGCTCGATCCCCAAGCATTTCAAATGCAAATCGATAAAGTTGAAAGCTCTATCAAGACTCAGGAAGAGGAGTTGCTTAAGCTGGAAAAGAAAATGCAGGAAGTCGACACCGAAGATGAAAGAGTCCACCAGGAACTGGATCAGGCCCTGAAAAGCTGCAAAGTAAATGTGGAAGTCTTGAAACCAGCGCAAAATGATAATACAACGGAATGGCTAAAAACAATTCAAAAATTGAGTGAACAACTTGTGGATGCAGAAAATCAGCACAATCAAACAGCTAAAAGGATCTCAACATTGGAAAATGATGTGAAAGATAAGAATAGTTTGCTAGGAAGCTATGGAGCATTAATAGACAACATGGGAAACCAACTTAAAAATACCAAAAAAGAATTAGAAAACTTCAGGGAAGATTTAACAGAAAAAGAAAATCAATTGAGCGAAAGGGAACGTAAGATAGGTGAACTACGAAATGAGATAGAGAACTCAACCATTAGATTTGATGAATTGAATAAACAATTTTTGGAGTATAATGCCAGCATGGAAATTAAGGTTTTAGCAATGCAAACTAAAATAGTTACAAAAGATGAGACAATAATCGAATTGGAAAATAAGATAAAACAACTAACAAGTGAGTTGAGTGAAGCCAAAATGAGTGTTGAAAGTCAAAACGTTCAGTACGATAATTGTTATAAAAATTTGACACAAAAAATGGATAAGCTCTTACAAGTTCAGGCCAATGAAATGGTGTTAGGAAATGAGTTAAGTAAATGCAATTTAACATTAACCAAACATAAGGATGAGACAGAGATTTTGAAAACTGAAATTGAAAATTGTAATCAGAAAGTAGGCAAATTGAATACTTCATTAATTCAGTTAGAAAATATTGGAAATACATTGACACAACAATTTCTGAAAGAACAGACTACAATAAGAGAGTCACAAGAAGAGTTACATAAATGCAATTCAACTTTGAACAAAAAACAGACTGAGACTGAGAAATATAAAACTGAATGGCAAAACTGTGGTGAGAAAGTGGGAAATTTAAACTCACAGATTGACGAATTAATTCGCACAGAAAATCAATTGAACAGTTCATTAATACAGTTAGAAAGTGATAAATATAATATGAACCAACAAATTTTAAAAGAACAGACTAAATCAAAGGAGTCTATAGAACAGTTAAGTAAATGCAATTCAACTTTGAACAAACAACAGAATGAGACTGCGAAATATAGAACTGAATGGCAAAACTGTGGTGCGAAAGTGGAGAATTTAAACTCACAGATAGACGAATTAAACCACATACAAAATCAATTGAATATTTCATTAATACAGTTAGAATATGATAAATATAATATGACCCAACAAATTCTAAAAGAACAGACTAAAACTAAGGAGTTTATAGAACAGTTTATTGAATGCAATTCAACATTGACTAATCTACAGACTGAGACTGAAACATATACAACCAAACTAAAAAGCTCTTCTGAGAAAGTGGAAAATTTAAACTCACATATAGACGAATTAAACCGCATACAAAATCAATCCAATAGTTCATTAATTCAGTTAGAAAATGATAAATATAATTTGACTCAAGAGATTGAAAAACTTAAAAAAGAACACATCAAAGCAGAGAAGTCTAAAGAAGAGTTAATTAAGAATTGTACAACAAATACTACAAACTGTGGCAAGGAAAATTCCTTGTTAAACGAAGAAATTGACAAATTAAAACAAACACAAAAACAGTTGGAAAGTTTGCAAACTCAACTCGAACAAAGTAATATGAATTTTACACAAGAAATTGAGAAAGAACAGAATAAAGCAAAGGATTCTAAAGAAGAGTTTAAGAAATGTAATTCTACATTGACCCATTTACAGACTGAGACTGAGATGTATAAAAACAAGACAGAGGGCGACTTTAAGACAGAGATTGACAAATTAAAATACAAAATAAATCAGTTGAATGATTCATTAATTCAGTTGGAAAACAATAATTCTAATTTGATCCAACAAATTGAGATAGAACAGACTAGAGCTAAGAAGCCTACAGAACAGTTAGTAGAATGCAATTCAAGATTGACTAAACAACAGAATGAGATAGAGATTTATAAAACTGAAATGAAAAACTGTAGTGAGAAAGTGGAAAAATTAAACTCGAAGTTTAACAAATTAAATCACACACAAAATCAATTGAATAGTTCATTGATTCAGTTAGAAAAGCATAAATATAATTTGACTCAAGAGATTAAAAACCTTAAGAAAGAACTGATTGATGCCAAGGAGTCTAAGAAAGAGTTTATAAAGAATTGTACAACAAATACTACAAACTGTGGCCTGAAAAATTCCCTTTTAAACGCAATAATAGAAAAAATAGAAAAAAGTAAACAAAATTTGACTCAAGAAATTGAGAAAGAACAAAATAAAGCAAATAAGTCTAAAGAAGAGTTAGGTAAATGCAATTTCAAATTGACCAAACTACAGACTGAAATTGAAAACTGTACTGAAAAAGTAGAAAGTTTAACCACAAAGATTGTCAAATTAAGCCATACACAAAATCAATTGAATAGTTCATTAATTCAGTTAGAAAAGGATAAATTAAATTTAACTCAAGAGATTAAGAAAGAACAGTCTGAATGCAATTCAACATTAACCAACCAACGATTTGAAACTGAGAATTTACAAAAAAACCTAAATTATTGTAATGATAAAGTAGGAAATTTAAGCTCAAAGATTGTCAAATTAAGCCACACACAAAATCAATTAAATAGTTCATTAATTCAGTTAGTAAACAATAATTCTACTTTGTCCCAAGAGATTGAAAAACTTAAGAAAGAACAGGTTGAGACTCAATTGAAAGATTTTCAGTTGGAAAATTGTAATAAATATTTAGTCTTTATGGAAGGAAATATAAGCGATCAAAATGTTCAAATTGAGTTAAAAAATGATGAAATAGTTCAGTTAGAGAAAGATATATTCGAACTCTCCCAGGAAATTTTGGATTTGAATAAAACTATTTCAAAAAAGGATAAGCTAATAGATACCCATAAACATCATATAACTTACATGGTGTCGAATCATAAATATGAAACAGAAATCTTGAGACAGAAACTTGAGCAAAAACAAAACCGTCTTCGAAAGTTGTTACATGATTGTGATATCAAACGTACACCCACCCTACCACGCCAAGCTCCCACCGAATCAAAATCTGTTGCTGAGTGGACTACAATACAACGCCGTCAATATAATGGCTTAAGTTTTAATCAACCATGGAGTAACTATAAAACTGGCTTTAACCATCATTCATCGGGGGAATTCTTCATCGGCTTGGAAAAACTGCATCAAATCACTTCTCAAAGACCCCAGGAACTGTCCATTTATTTAAAGGACTTTGAAAACCGAGTTTCATATGCAAACTACAGCCTATTTTCCATTAGAGGCGAGGCAGAGCGATATAAAATATATCAGCTTGGAGATTATGCTGGCAATGCTCCAAATGGAATGTCTGATAGTAACAGTATGACATTTTCCACATACGATTACGATTCGGACAGGGATGAAAGGCAACATTGTGCGAAACTTTCGCAAGGCGGTTGGTGGTATAACAAGTGCAGAAACAAGTGAGTTGAACTATTTTAACTAACAAACAATATGTATTAAATATGTGTACTTTCTTATTCAGCCCCAATGGACGCATTGAACCTGGTCGTGGCATCACTTGGGGGTATAGAAATAATTATAAAGAAGTCAAAATTATGATTCGACCCACAAAGTAATCTAATTAATTAAGAAATCAACTTTAGTACTTACAAATATGTTAATATAAGTATCATCAAAGATTTATAGATATTATAGATGACACATGTGCAACAAAAAACGATTGTTCTTGGGAGCTGACATTGGATCCCAAACAAAAAAAAAAAAGTGTGTATGAGATGCGGTATCTACACACCTGATCATATTAATAGGTACACACATCAACTCTGACTTTAAGGTAACAGAAAACAGTTTTATTCATTGTTTCAAACTTAAAATTTGTTCTCATTGGTTCTTAAACTATTTGTTTTTAATAAAAGAAACTTAATTGTAACATAGAATAATAATATAACATAAAAGAGATCATTTTGTGTTTCAGATACGTTTTCAGTGTGATCATAATAATAGGTACACTTCATGTGTTGGTAAGAAACAAAATTTTAATTTCCATTTTGTGTTCTTTGTTTAGGTAAATTAGTATTTCCTAACTTAATATCCAGTGTATCCACCTCTATTTTTGGCCACTACTGCTATTCTTTTTGGCATACTTTTAATAAGAGCCTGGCAGGTCTCTATTGGTCTCTCATACCACAGTTTTTGGACACCTTCCCATAAATTTTGTTTATTTGAAAATGAATGCTTTGCCAATTTCTTTTTTAAGTCTCCCCATAAGTTTTCAATGGGATTAAGGTCGGGGGATTGGCTTGGCCACTTCAGAACGTCAACTTTTTGGTCCTCAAAAAATTTAGATAACAGCCTTGATGTGTGTTTAGGATCATTATCTTGCTGAAATACCCAACGTAATGGCATATTTTCCTCAGCATACGGTACCATAACTGTTTCCAATATGGATTTGTACTCTTCAGCATTCATTTTGTTCGTAGTCTGATAAATTGGACCTACGCCGTACCAGGAGAAGCAACCCCATACCATTATATTGCCACCTCCATGTTTGACTGTTTTTTTTTGTAAGCCGTGGATGGAATTCCTTTCCATTAGGGCGTCGAACATTCCTTTCACAGTCATTCCCAAGCAAATTAATGTTGGTTTCATCGCTCCATAATATGTTTCTCCATTTTTTCTCCCCGGTGCATCCTACCCAGTCTTTGTGGTCCCTTGCAAAAGTTTGCCTCATGGTGATATTATTTTGCGCATAAGTGGGACTTTTCTGGCAATTCTTCCTGGTAGGTTGGCATCTTGTAGTCGTCTTCGGATAGTTGGAACACTAACTGAATTCCCAAAATCGGCTGCAATAGCCTTCGATGACTTAAATGGGTCCTTTTTGCTCAAAGTTACTATGTAGTGGTCAAGGGTTTCTGTTGTTTTTTGTGGCCTTCCACGGGTTTCCTGTCTTGGTTTACTTTCTAATGCATTTTTAACAAAATTATGAGACCTGTTCATTAATTTGGCGATGGCTCGTAAAGATTTGCCTTCTTTTCTCAGACTAAGAACCAATCGAGCTTCTTCTTTAGTACAATGAGAATTTTGACCCATTTTTTCTGGACAAAATTATTATTTAATTCTCTGTATTGACAGGAGCTATACTTAATTTACCTTTAGTTACCAAAAGATCACTGATTACAAAATTATTCACTTGATACTTGTGAGAAACGGAGACTGTACCTATTATTATGATCAGGCGAAATGTGTGGTGGACTCGCAATTTATAGAAAAGCTTTGATATACGGGGCAGCCCCTCTTTCAACTCTTTGTCACAGTGTGGCCAGACATTGACAACAACAAAAAACCAAAAATTAAAAAGTTGTGAACACTAAAAGTACGAAAAAACCATCTTTTATTAAAAAATTCCGGTGTGTACCTATTAATATGATCAGGTGTGTATATATGTAGTGTTTTTGGCATCATCTAAATTGTTAATAAAAACGTTGGCTTGCTTTTGAAACGCCAATATCAAAATGAAACTGTTACCGTGTCCATTGGAGTTCAGTTCTTGACCAGGGAAAAGTATAGTATCGACAGTTTAACACTTTATGCGAAGTTAATTTTGTATCGATGGAAACGATATTATATATTGTGACTTTTTAAGCGTTTGATTTTTAAAAATTTAAAATAATAAACAAAAAATTAGCAAAAGCGTATGAAATATTTATTTGGAGCTATGCATCAATGCTTGCCATTTACTTTTAAAAGATTATTTTTTCAGCATTTCGGTATCTATCAAATGGCAGCTGTAATGTTATCATCCAGGGCTGCAATTGTGGCTGGCTTGTCCCTGTACACGGGAGACTTTACGTTCGTTTACGTTTTACGCTCCACAATTAAAAAATCTCTAGTGGGGCCAACTCACATGATATTGGCGGCCAATGAAAGTGAGATTAATTGCTCCCCAAACTTGCCTCTCAACTGGATCATGGTTTCGCTTGCCGTGTGGCACCGTCTTGTTGAAACCACAGTCAACCAAGTCCAATTCTACCATTTTGGGCAATAAAAAGTCCGGTACATTGATCCATTGACTGTAATGTTGCGATTTTCATTACATTTAATATAGTAGGGTACAGGGTTCCATCCTATGACCGGAACTGTGGAACATTAGCTAAGACGAAATTCTCCGCCTAGAAATGCCTGAGGACACTTTCCTAGTAGGATATACAGATGACATAGGAGCAGCCATAATGGCGCGTAATGGTGATGGTACGAGTTAAGGGCTGGCTGGACTCGCACGGATTACAGCTGGCGCCAGAAAAAACAGAATTACTGTTGGTCACCAGAAAACAGATCACGCTAGAAGTGGACGTGAGAGTCGACGAAAGTATCGTAAAGACCTCAGAGAGTAATCAAGTACCTGGGAGTCATGATTGATTCAAAGTTGACTGCATGCTAAGTCCAGGGCCGCTGGGACGGCAAAGTCTCTTGGCAGACTAATGGCAAATACTGGTGGACCGATTCAATCCAGGGGGAAACTACTTATGGCGGTTAATTATGCTATCCTGCTGTATGGCAGCGAGGTCTGGGCAATTGCACTGAGTGTACAATACAGACGGGATCCATTGCTTGCAATGCAATGGACAACTGCGCTGATGATAATTAGTGCATACCGAACGGTATCAGGAACGGCAGCTCAGCTCATTGCAG
Source organism: Lordiphosa magnipectinata (assembly GCA_037044535.1). Taxonomy (NCBI): domain Eukaryota; kingdom Metazoa; phylum Arthropoda; class Insecta; order Diptera; family Drosophilidae; genus Lordiphosa; species Lordiphosa magnipectinata. Next base: position 14,989 of record JBAMBO010001151.1, read on the forward strand.
GAGTGATTCCAATCGACCTACTAACCAGAGAACGCAGAAAAATCTATACGATGCGACAAGCGGGAGTTACAGCAGGACATATTGGCGAAAGGGAAGAAACTCTTGCACTGTGGCAAGACGGATGGGCAGTCGAGTGAACTGGAAAGTGGACAGCCAGGCTTTTGCCTGACGTTAAAAAATGGGTCCAAAGGAAGAACGGTGATGTGGATTACGACGTAACACAAATGCTAATGGGACACGGATAATTTAGCACCTATCTGCATAAGATGGGGAAAAGCACGGAGTCTAGATGCGTATATGGCGACGTCGAAATGGACAACGTAGAGCATACAATCTCCCATTGTGAACGCTTTGCCTCTAATTATTCATAGACTATGGCAAGTAACTGAATACATCACACCAGAGAACGTTGCTGCCAAAATGACTTGTAGTCGAGAAGAGAACTGGACAGAAGTAGCAAACTTCGTTGGCGAAATCCTGCGACTGAAGAAAAAAGCCTTGAATGAAAGGATGCAATAGGGGTGTCTGGACGCAGACGAAAGCGCGTAAATGGGCCCACTTTGAAGTAATGCGAAAGCTCTTCCGAAGTGGATTAAGGCTCGACGTGACATACACTATAGCGACGGAAGACTAGAAAATGCGAAATGCATTTCGCCTCCTCACCCCAACTATAGTACGGTCCAATGCCGCACTAAACAGCGCATTTTTCAGGATGCATTCCGTCAGACAGACGGACATGGCTTTATCGAATCGGCTGTTGATGCTGATCAAGAATATATATACTTTATAGGGTCGGAAACGATTCCTTCTCCCTGTTACATACTTAAGCACAAACTTAATATACTCTATGTACCTTCGGTACAGAGTATAAAAAAGTTTGGTATTTTTAGCACAATTTTACTCAGAACAGTTGAACAGATGAATTCATCACTGAAATATTTTTGGTTTGAGATTTATAAGAATTTTCGATGTGGTTAATTTATTTCGATTTTGGTTTCAGATGCTGATTACCCATAAATAATAAAAAAATTAAGCAAGTCACTTTTGTGCCTCTTATAATAATAATTAATAAAAAAAGTTCAGGATTGAAACTCTTTTCCCCAGTGGGATATTTATACCCTTGCAGAGGGTATATTAAAATGGTCCTAAAGTTTTTAAAGCATAGAGGGGAGCATCACCAACCACATAAAGTATATATATTCTTGACCAGCATGACGAGCTGAGTTGATATTCCCTTGTCAGTCTATCCTTCTGTTTTTAAGCTATCTAATCCCCCAGTTTTAAAGCTATCTTAACCAAACTTTGCAAGAAGTCTTTAGGTACAAATACGCTGCTCATTTGTGGGTACCGGCCGAATTGGATGAGCTGCCATAGGAAAGATCTTTCGAAAAACTAGTTAAAGTGAGAAAATTTTGAAAAATTGTGAAAATTTTTTCTGTTTTCCACGCAAACGTCACAAAAAAACCGCGGATTGAAAGGTTTTCTATGATTTTTCATAATTCCACCAAGCTTGATGAAAATCGGACAACTATATAGTCTTAGGAAAAAAAATTTTTTGTTCTCAATGCTATCGCTCCAAAACTTGTTACTGATCAATATTATATGCTACCACATAGTTCTGCCAAGTTTGATCCAAATCGGATGACCATAGTATATAGCTGCAATGGGAAGGATCGGTCGAAAATGTAGTTGTAGTCAGAAAAGCTTGTGGGTTTTCAATGATAGAGTCTTTATACTTTCCAGTTATGAATATTATCTGTTTCAACACAATTTTGGCGAGTTTGATCCAAATCGGAGGAATATATCGTATTATTGCCATATGTCCGTATGTCTGTATGAACGCACAGATCTCAGAAATTGTAAGAGATAAAGGTTTGACAAGTATGCGACATATACTTCTTATACTTGCAGGCACATCAAGTATATTTTCAATTTTTGCCACGCATCCTCCCGCCCCCGCAATTTGGAAAAAACTTCATATCTCCCACAGTTTTGAAGATAGATGGTTTGTACCTTTTAGAGATAGCTAGCAATAAGCATTATTTATTGATTTCCCAAAGGAATTATAAAGATGGGATGAAAAATACTCAAGTTATGACCAAAAGTCAGTTGCAATCAATGGTCAGTTTTGAAATGGTCACTGTAGTGGCGCCATCTATCTATCAATTGGTCAAGTTATGAGCAAAAGAAAGTTTGCTACTGCTGGTACAGAGTATTTCATAGTCGGGCTTGATCGACTTTCGTTCTAGTTTTATTCTACAATCAATACATCTATACATCTATATATATAAAAGTGAAAGTATGTTTGTATGTTTGATTCTTATAGGCGTCTAAGCCCCAGAACCGCTCTTCACAAAATGTTCACAGTATGTTCATGTCGATCAGGAAAGAGTCATGTTCTGTTCTAAGAACCACTTCGAAAGCGGTTAAATTAGAAATTATTTAAGCAATGAACTGGAAACTTGGTGTGTGGACTGGTACCGTGAACCCGGCCAGCTTAACCAGTTTAAAAGGTTTTTAAACTTTGATCTGGAACTTTGGTGTATGGGCTTGAACGGGTTCAAATGCTCAACTTACATAAGAAACATATCCACTCAACGCAAAGGACCCGGGAGTGGCCGGGTATACAGCTAGCTAAAGCTATCAAAAATTCGAAGGAATGCGTTCGCTGTTAATGACGTCTTTACCACATAATTAATTTCTTATCAACTGATTCTATGAAATTCGCTTGTGTGTTTCATGTACCACATAAGGTGCTGATCAAAGCTAAACAACACAAAACAAATTATAAATAAATGGAGAAAAGGGATTTGGGAACTAAGCACAGCTTATCTCAATGCTTCAATGCTGCAATAACTTTGTTAAGTTAGCCGCTGCATAATAAGTCTTTGTTTCCATTAGTATTTTTTTTCCCCCAACATAAAAATGTCATTTAGTTTTGGTACGCACCTTATTTGTATGGTTTTAGGTCTCTTGCATAAATTCTAGGCAAATTCCTTAAGCAGTTCAGTTCACAATTGATATCGTTTATATACACATCGTCAATCGCGGATTCGCAGCGTAGCAAACTTAAACGAAAAATGTTAAAATATTTAATATTTTTAAAGCTATTACTGATGTCATCAAGTCCAACCACATGGGCAGACAGTACACACGAAATGCTCGATCCGGAAGCATTTCAAAGGGAAATCAATAAAGTTGAAAGTACGATCAAGACTCAGGAGGCGGAGTTGAATTATCTAGAACAGAGAATGCAGGAAGACGACGCCGAAGTGGATAACAATATTGAAAGAATACACCAGGAACTGGATCAAGCCTTGAAAAGCTGCGACATAAATGAAGTCCCGAAACTATTGCCACATAATGAATGCCACAAATTGAGTGAAAAACTAATAGATGCTGAAAATCGATACAATCAATCAACTAAAAGCATCTCAACATTCGAAAAAGCTGTGGAAGAAAAGGAAAGCTTGATTCAAAGCTATGAAGAACTATCAAGAAACCAGCAAAGCCAACTTAAAGATAAGGAAACTAAAATCAAGGAATTAAGTAAAGATTTAACAGAAAAAGAAAATCAATTGAATAATTCAACGAAAATGATTAGCGAAAAGGAACATCAGATAGGTGAACTACAAGAAAATATGATAAACTCAACCATTAGATTTAACGAACTCAACACACAGTTTTTGACGTATAGTAAAAGCATGGAAATTAAGGTTCAAGAGATGCAGACTAATATAAATATAAAAGATAAGAGAATAATCGACTTGGAAAATGAGCTTAAAAAACAAAAATCTTTAAAGGAATATGAGAGTGAGTTAAGTAAAGCCAAGCTGAGTGCTGAAAGGCAAAAAAATCTGTACGATAAGTGTGATAAAAATTTGACCCAGCATATCGAGGCGCTCAAAAAAGTTCAGGACAAAGAAAAGGTGACTGAAGGGAAATTAAGTAAATGCAATTTCACATTGACTAAACAACAGAACGGGACAGAGAGTAATAAAACTGAAATGAAAAACTGTAGTGGGAAAGTAGAAAATTTAAAATCACAGATTGAAAATCTTAAAAAAAATCAAACTCAAACCAAGGAGAAGATGAGAAAACTGTTGAATGAATGCAATTCAACGCTGACCAATCTACAGACTGAGACTGCGAAATATAAAAAACAGATTCAAGGCGACTTTAACAAAGTAAATCAATCATTAATTCAGTTCAAAAATAAAAATTCTAATTTGACCCAACAAATTAAAATAGAACAGAAGTCTAAAGCAGATTTAATTAAGAATTGTGCAGCAAATATGACAAACTATACTAAGGAAAAAAGTAATCTTACGGCAGAAATTTACAAATTAAGAACAGCACAAAAATCGTTGGAATCCTTGAAAACTCAATTAGAAAAAAATAATACAAATTTGACAAAAGAAATTAAGAAAGAACAAAATAAGGCAAAGCCGTCTAAAGAAGAGTTCAATAAATGCAATTTAAATTTGACCAAACTACAGACTGACTTCAAGTTAGCGATTGACAAAGTAACACAATTGAATAGTTCATTAGAACAATATAAAACTTATTTGACCCAACAAATTACTATAGAACAATCTAAAGCAAATGAGTCTAACAAACAGTTACTTGTATGCAATTTATCATTGACCAATCAAAAGACAGAGACTCAATTGAAAGCTATACAGTTAAAGAATTGTAATACCAATTTGACATTCTGTAATACAAATCATGCAAATTTCCAAACTGTACAACATCAGTTAGACAATTGTAATAATAAAGTAGCCAATATGGTAGAATCTCGAAATAGGCTAACCACAAATATAAGCGATCAAAATTATCAAATTGCAAGGAAAAATGTTGAAATAGGTCAGCTTGAGAAAGATATATTTAAACTTAACACTGAAATTGGGCAGCTAAAAAACGTCACCAATAAACAAAACTCTGTCGCTTTGGAAACCAAATTGAATGAAATTATAAAAAAAAAAACTGAGCAGATAAATATCTATAAAGACCATATAATTTACCTGGATTCGACTCACAGCCGTCTTCAAGAGCTGTTGAAGAATTGTGAAAGAAAGGACAATACGATCGATCAGACAAACAGGACACCCACTGTTGGAACTACAGCTCCTGTCACTGTATCAAAATCTGGTGCTGAATGGACTACAATACAACAACGTCAATATAATGGCTTAAGTTTTAATCAACCATGGAGTAACTATAAAACTGGATTTAATTATACATCGGGGGAATTCTTCATCGGGTTGGAAAAACTGCATCAAATAACTTCTCAAAGACTCCATGAGCTGTGCATTTATTTAGTGAACTTTGACAACCAAGTTTCCTATGCAAACTACAGCATGTTTGCCATTAGCAACGAAACATATCAATACTACATAAGTCGGCTTGGGGATTATACTGGCAATGATCCAAATGGAATGTCTGAAAGTAAGGGTATAGCATTTTCCACATACGATAAAGATTCGGACAGGGATGAATGGCAAAATTGTGCGAAACTTTCGCAAGGCGGTTGGTGGTATAATAAGTGCAGAAACAAGTGAGTTGAACTATTTTAACTAACAAACAATTTGTATTAAATATGTGTACTTTCTTTTTCAGCCCTAATGGACGCATTGAACCTGGTCGTGGCATCACTTGGGGGTATAGAAATAATTATAGAGAAGTCAAAATGATGGTTCGACCCATGCAGTAATCTAATTAATTAAGAAATCAACTTAAGTACACAAGTACTTGAAAATATGTTAACATAAGTATCATCTCAATTGTTAATAAAAACTTTGTCTTACTTTTTTAATTGATTTCCTCGAAAATGAATCGCCGTTAACGAAATAAAACTGTGACCCTATTGATTTGATTTAAGCTATTGGAATTCAGTTCTTGACCAGGCAAAAGTATAGTACCTACAGAGAAAAAACGAGAAGGCCAAGCCAACTTCGTCTATGCCGAAGTTTTTATACCCTTGCAAACGGTGTTTTTGAAATGACAGAGTTTAAGAACGCTTAGATAAAAATCAAATCTTTCTTTTTGAAAACATATCAAATTAACAATCGCCAAGTTTAAGAACGATAAAATTGAAAACAAAAAAGTTTTTCTCAATAAGACTCATTTTCCGACCGATAAGTCCTATGGCAGCCTGAAGATATAGTCATCTGATTTCGCCCAAATTTATCAAATTAGTTTGAAAGCGATTAATATTAATAAATACCGACCTTAAGAACGATTTACTTGAAAACAAAAAAAAATTTTTTCACTAAGACCCATTTTCCGACCGATCAGTCCTATGGCAGCTATAAGATATAGTCCGATCCGATTTTGACCAAAGTTTGCAAATCTGTTTGAAAGCATAGAATATTAATAAGGGACGAGGTTGAGGACGCTAACATTGAAACCAAAAAAGTTTTTCTCAGTAAGACCCATTTTCCGACCGATCGGTCCTATGGCAGCTATAAGATATAGTCATCCGATTTTGACCAAAATTTTCAAATCTGTTTGAGAGTAGATAATATTATTAATGACCGAGTTTAATCACGTTAAAATTGGAAACAAAAAAGTTTTTCTCACTCAAACCCATTTTTCGACCTATGGTTCCTATGGCAGCTATAAGATATAGTGCTCCGATCCGGTCGGTTCCGACATATTTGCAGCGTGCAGTAAAAACAAGACTCTGTGCAAAATTTCAGCTCGATAGCTTTAAAACTGAGAGACTAGTTTGCGTAGAAACAGACGGACAGACAGACAGACAGACAGACAGACGGACGGACAAAGCTCAATGAACTCAGCTCGTCCCCCTGATCAAGAATATATATAGTTTATGGGGTCGGAAATGACTATTTCTATGCGTTGCAAACTTCTGGGCAAAATTATAATACCCTTTGCAAGGGTATAATAACAATAAAGGCCTCAAAGCCTTTCCCGCACCCTACCTCTTGCTGGAGAGTTCCCAAGACTGCAGAATTTTTTCCCCATTTATTTCGCAAATAGGGATAGGGACTAAAGGGATTACAATAACGTTTGGCATTCAACTCACCCACGCAATCCATTTCCCCAACGTTCAACGTGAATTTTCCAATATCGGCAAGTCAATTTACGAATTATTTCGCATACCATCCTTACAAACTGAGTTCCAACTTATTCGGATGCAGAATTTCCGGGACATATTCACATCCAGGAAGCGGATTTTACATTTTCTGAAAATAAAATCACAAATTATTTGGCGTAATATCCTTACAAACAGAATTTCAAGCCAATTGGATGAAAAATAGTGTATGGCTTGCAGAATTTTCAAACCCGGGGGGGGCGGATTTTTCAACATTGGAAAATCACATATCAAACTTTTTTTTTGTTTTTGTTTTTTTTTTTATTAGACAATTCTTTACCTACTACAATTTTTGGAGGAGCACTAGCTGCCAGGGCTATCGGCTTGCCTTTTATATTTATACACATTAAAATTATGGGTTAAGATTTAGATTGTTCTTAGAAGTCCAGCTTTAGTGATGTATTCGTATATGAAGTTGATATTTGAAACCGTTGCAAGGTGCAAGGGCAACTGAAGTCCTTGCCGAGGCGAGGGCAGGACATTCGGTTAGGCTGGGATGACATTCAATTTTTACGAACAATTATTGTCACAATTTTTTGATAATGGGGAAACGTCGTTGGTGTGAGCGAGACAAAGTATTATTGAATTCGCTGCTGCCGGCAGCGCAGTAGGCAAAATTGATTCTACTAGATTCAATATTTGTAACAATTCGGTTGACATTTAATAGATTTGGTAAATCTAGGAGATTTCCATATTGTTATTAAATATTATAATTATTTCATTGCTGAAAATGAAATCACGAAAGAAGGTAAAAATAAGATTTCTTCAAAGAGAAGCAGACGGTATATTTGAATTAAATATACCAGGCATATAGCATTTTGGTGATAGAAAAACTATCCGGAAGAATTCAGCCACAAAAATCTTAAAGAATGAGTTCTGATCACGCCTACGCTACCTATCCACAGGTATGGATATGGATGACTGTCTCACTCATATTAGGTGAATCTCAATATTGTTTTCAGTTGCATGTTAGGGTCCAGTAGTCAAAGATCTCTAGCACTATATAATGCCCAAACTGGGAGAGCATAGCAAGCGATTTTTTCGCAAGTTGTATTGGCGCAGTTGATGGTACAACAAAAGAAAGTTGTTGTTCACAAATAGTTTAAGGCAAACATTTCAAAATTCGGACAATGAAGAATGCAGAATCCACACATTCAGTATTGATGTTGTCTGCAGCGGATGTCCAGAAAAGATATATTTGTTGATTATTCTTATAACCAACTGATGATGAGCCCTAGACAAAGCAATCGTTTCTGACACTGTCAAAAAGGCAATTTAAACTATCCGTTACGTACCTTGAGTGTGACCCTGACATTTCAAAATCCCAAAAAATTACAAAAAATACTAGATTTGTAGCATTTTTTGGCGTTTTTGGGATTTTCTTTGATAACTTTTTAAGGTATGCGGCGAATTCGTCGGTTTCGCTCAACAATAAGTTGTGTCTAGAAATTGAATGTGTCATCCCAGCCTTAGAACATGTTGAACTGTCAATGTGTGAGAGTTGCATAAACTGCAGTTTGGTGGCGGCTGTCCTTTTAGGAGGAATTCATGTGTACACTGCTCGCCACTTGAATAGGACACCCTGTATGCTCTCTTTAAATCTGCTCGTATCTCGAAAACGAAATGGTAGAATAACGGTATTTTTTGCACATTATCTTTGTGCAAGCATTCTTCGTTTTTTCTGGTATATTCCAAGTTTTGGAATAGAGCCGTTATAAAGTTGTTTGCACTTTATGTTAGCATTCGCCACTTGAATAGAACATGCATTTTATTTGGTCGGTATCGTTGACACGTGCACACAAATTTTGATTTACTTAAACTTTTTGCTTTAATTGAAGTGTATATAAAATTTACAAAAAATTAAAATGGGGCGTGGCACTTCATTATCTGAGTCGGAGAAAGGAAAAATCCAAGCTTACAAGGATTCTGGCCTTTCTATTGCCAAAATAGCAAAAAAAGTCGACAGGAGCCGTCACGCCATAACAAAGTTTTTAAATAATGAGGCTAATTATGGTAAAAACATGAAGGGCCGCACCCACAGTGTGCTTACCATCACGGACAAGCGACTTATATTAAGAGAAGCTTCCAATTCGCACGACTCTTTGGCCAAGATAAGGGAAAAATGCAACGTTAAAGCAAGTTTGACAACCATGCGTCGTGTTATTAATAATGCTACACACCTGAAGAGACTAAAAATCAAGAAGAAGCCACCTCTTAACCCGGCTCGGAAGTTACAACGCCTTGATTTCGCGCGCGCACATGTCACCTGGACTTCGGAGTGGCAACGTGTTGTCTTTTCGGACCAAAAAAAGTTTAATTTGGAGGGCCCCGATGGCTACAGCTACTATTTTCATGATTTTCAAAAAGAACCACATCATCTTGATAAGTTGCACAGCAGTGCTGGAGGTATTATGGTATGGGGGGCCATTTCCTATTATGGCACCTGTGAGCTTAAATTTATTCCAACCACCATGAATGCGTTGTGTTATGATGGTATATTGAAAGAGGCCTTTCCACACTTCCAAACTCTTTTTGCAAATCTAAAATGGATTTATCAACATGATAATGCCCCTATACATACGGCCCGGATTGTTAAATCGTATATAGCGAGCCAAAACGTGGAGTTATTAAACTGGCCACCCTATTCACCGGACTTGAATATCATTGAGAATGTGTGGGGATGGCGAACACGTGAAGTATATGGATCAGGTCAGCAATATTCGAGCGTTCCCGAACTAATTGCAGCTATTAAATTAGCATGGGGCTCGACATCGTTGAATTATTTGGGAAAATTGTATGCATCCCTTCCAGACCGAATGTGTGAGGTTTTGGAGAAAAAAGGAGGCTCAACACACTATTAAAAAGTTTTTTTGGTTTAAAAACATGTTAGTAATTTCTTATTTAAGTAATATTGTTATTTGAAAAGGATTGAAATATTCTTAAATGGTTTTTAGATAAAGTGTCCTATTCAAGTGGTGCAAAATGAAGACTCCAAAATTTGTTACTTATTGGTTAACAATGTTTTTTGTATACTTACAACTTTTGAATAATTTTGTAATTTTCGTCTAATTACTACATTTAAATAAACTTTATAAGAAAACAAAAATTATTTTCCTAGATGGCTTGGTTTAGCAGCAATTAACTATAGAAAATCGACTTTAGAGGTGTCCTATTCAAGTGGCGAGCAGTGTATCTCCGACAGAAAAAAAGCGTCATATCTCCGCTCAGATATATGACATTAAGAAACGACATATCTCCGACAGAAAAAAAGCGTCATATCTCCGCCGCACAGTGGCTCGTTTTCCAAAAACTCCTTGCGAAAATAAAATATCGAGTTGTTGAATTTGGCTATTCTATTGATATACTTTAACTAGGAATTGATCAAGCTATTTAATTACGTCTATAAAATAATTTTACAATTTTGCAACTTTTGAAAAAATGAAAATAAAAGTGCCTAAAAGGGAAAAGTTAAATGCATGTCTCTGAAAAAGCACTAAACAAAAGCGTGCTCAGAGATTGAATTAAAGATAATATTCAAAAAGCAAATTAAAAAAAAAAAAAGCATTGCTGCAATTGTGCCCGATTTGAGATATTAGCCATTTTTCATGCCAAACCGTGCTGCCAAATCGACCCCAGTAGAGCAAGATTCAGTGATGTTGCGCAATACGCATTCTGACAATTAACAATTAAAACATATATTAAGAAGATATAAATGCTATGTTTTATGGTCAAGCCACGCCCCATTGCTTACTCCGCCCACATGTTTTTTGATCGAAAAAATGTTAAATATTTTCAAAAAGAGTAACCATTTCAGGCGAGTACTTTGATTTAAGGTCCGGATTGGGTCTCACCACATTGATGAAGTTATGAATTGTACAATGTACATATTTACATTTGCTTATGCATATGTATGTCTGCGCAACGGGATAACTAAATTTGTCTCGCAAACCAACATTTTTTGTACATCTTCTTTCGTCGCATTTTCCGGTTTTCGCATTTATAAAGAACCTAAGCGGCGCCATTTTATTTTTTTTGAATTTGGTCAATTATTTTGGTTTTTACAGTGGTTCAAGGCTGAACAATTTTTAAAACTGAAAACGGAAATTCCGATTGGAAAATTCCGATTACAATTAACCAAATTTAATAAAAAGTTAACTTTTAATTAGTAAAAATATTTATTTAATTTTAAGAAGTTTTACAACAACATTAATGAATCGTTTTAAAAAAAGGTATAAATGTTTTGCCTAATACTTGCAACCTTTTCAGTGTATTCAACTTTGCACTTTGGCAGCCGATCCTAAGTCACACTGTTGACCTCCAATAATAAACTTAAGCTTATTTTAAAGCTACTCAAATTTTCTATCACCTTCCCATTGGAATTTTTCAAATATCTCCTTCCGTTCAAAAGTTACGAATTTTGCAACGCTAAATTAGCGAAACCGGCCACTGTGCGGCGGAGAAATGAAGTTTTGAAACGATATATCTCCGACAGAAAAAAAGCGTCATATCTCATCGCGAAGGTATGTCGTTATGAAATGCGCGCAGGTATGTCGTTTTGAGACAACATATCTCCAAAAGTAAAAAAACGACATACCTCCGCGCGGAGATATGACGCTTTATTTCTGTCGGAGCTATGTCGTTACCCCGATAAAAAGTATGCTGCACTACCTAATACGATTGTAACTAACACCCTTGTTCCACTGGCAAACATTCAATCACATTCTTAAAAGGTGAATGTTTCTTTGTTCCACTGACGAATGTTGTTTACGGTTCCACTAAAGCTGCCTTTACATTTTTCATATATCTCTAAATAGTAGGTTGTCAAACTTCTCTAAAAAGAATCTCTTATCAAATAGAAATAATTCTATTATTTGCCATTACAGAGAGTCAGAGAGTTTCTTAAGAGATATATGACAAGTGTAAAGGCAGCTTAACCTAAGCAAAGAACAGCTGATTATATTGCTTTGCTTGCAAATGTAAATCAAAGTTCGCCATCCACATATCAAGCAGGATGATCTCCTGGTAGTCCCACCGCGATATTACTAGTTTTCGGAATTCATTCATAGGGAATTTTACATTTTATAACAAAGAACAGAAAACTTGGCTACGCTCAACTTTTGGGCGTAGTCAGTTGTAATAAATGGGGGTCCATACACTTTGCCAATTGCACAAAAACCCCCTCCCATTGAGGAAAGACATTCTCCCATCAACGCCATTGACACAACAACTGATCCTATTGCTGGCACTTTGGAATTTTTAGCTGAAAAAGATATATTTTCAATTAATGACTAGATCATCAATGACAGTGACTTGATCATCTGACGCGGATGATCTAGCGTTTGGACATCTATCTCTTATAAGGAAATAAAAAAGCCGCACCTCGAAAATTTATGAATTTTTGCCATCACTATGCGGGGATTTCCCTAAATGCCGTTCTATGCTCATATTTGTTTTTGGTGGGGTTCCCTTAAATATTCTTCACATAGATTTGTCATTTCAAGAGCTCAGTTGTCAAAATAGCTTTTTTTAGAATTTTATTTTTGAAGACACCTTTAAAAGTATGCCTAAAGGAAAGCAGTTCAGTATTCGGGCGAAGGAGAGAATTATTTTATTATCTAAACAAAATGTACCAAATCGTCAAATAGCAGCTCAGACAGGTTGTAATGAAATGAAAGATCAGTGCGCCGATTTATAAAAAAATATCGTGAGACAGGTGAAGTGGAAAGGAAGCAAGGATCGGGAATGAAAAAATGCACCACAGCACGAGAAGATCGTATTATCATGAAAACGAGCCTGCACGATCGCTTTAAAAATGCAGCTGAGATAGCATTTGAGGTACGGCAACAATATGCAAAGGATGTTTCGACCCGAACAATTCAACGTCGTTTAAATGAAGTGGGTTTAATGGCAAGGACAACTGCAAAAAAGCCACTCCTAAATAAAAGAATGAAGGAAAATCGGCTAAACTGGGCCAAGGAACAAAAAATTGGAGTGATTCCGAATGGTCACGAGTCCTATTTTCGGATGAGTCCAAATTCAATCTCATTGGACCCGATGGCTCTTGCAAGGTGCGCCGTAGAAAGGGCGAATGATATTTGGAAAATTTCTGTGTGGGAACCGTTGAGCATTCACCATACATTATGATATGGGGATGCATATCTAAATATAAAACTGAATCAATTTTAATGATTCAGGGTATGGTGAACGCGGAAAAATATAAAGATATAATTTTAAGTGAGGCAATAAGTGAGAAAGCAGAAGATCCTATTTTTCAAGATGTTTCTGCACCTTGCCATCGGGCTCGATCTGTAAGTAATTCAGTGAGCTTTTGTTATTAAAACAACTTAATCAATTAATTTTGACCTTCTTAACGAAGATAACAATTTTGCAGGAAGAATTGGGCATTAAGTCCCTAAACTGGAAACAGCCCTGACCTCAACCCAATAGAGAATGTCAGGGCCCTTATGGCTGCGAAAATAAAAAAAAGGTAGCCTAAAACCATGGTAGAATTGAAGGATGTGATAGAAAAAGTATGGTTCGAGGATATCACTGAGGAATATTTAAGCGCTTTGTACAATTCGATGCCCAATAGGGTAAAAGTCACCAAAATTAATATGGGTCTGGAAAAAAACCTTTGTCTAAAAAACTAACATTCATAAAATAATAAAAAATTGCTATGCACTTTTATTTAAAAATATTCCATTAATCAGTAAAAAAAACCAATTGGGCAATTCGGAAAACATTTATAGAAACCCCAAGCAAGAAAACATACAAGTATGTGAATATTTAGACTGCGGCTTTTTTTGTGGCGCTGGGTGTACATAGACAGAATGAGGTCACTTAAGTCCTCCAACGGATGAAAAAAGGGTATAAAAATGCAAAATAGTTCATTAAAGTGACTTCATTCTGTTGATCTAATAGGTTTTTGTAAAAATAGAGAAAAATATCAAAATTGCTGTTTTTCAGATAAATCGGTTATATAGCTGCTGTACGAAATAGTGTTTTAAACTGAAGCAAATATGGTAAGTCGTCTAGGGAGTTAAAAATATGTATACAAACCAAATTTTAGTTGAATGGCTGAAAAACCAAGTAAGTTGGCGCAAGTCGGCCAGATCGGTTATATGGTAGCTATGTGAAATAAAGTCGCTTATCGAGCCAAATTTAGCAAGTCGCCTTGGGGGCCCAAAATATGCGTATAATCCAAATTTTAGTTCAATTGCTTAAAAAACCACAAAGTTGGTGCCAGTCGGACGGATCTGTTTTAAGGCAAACAATGGTCTAAGACGATCGAATCTGGGTAAGTCGTCTTGAGGTCCCATATTATGCGTACAAAGCCAAATTTGCAGCTTTTATTTCAATACTCCAAGCTTAAGCCAAACGAGAAGGCCAAGCTAACTTCGTCTGTGCCGAAGTTTTTATACCCTTGCAAATGCTGTTTTTGAAATGTCAGAGTTTAAGAACGCTTACATAACAAGAAAGAAAGTCGGTCCAGCCCGACTATAACATACTCTGTACCCTTACACTCGCATTTGCTCAGGAGTCAAACGGCCAGTTAACACCCCGCGCACAACGCGGTGCGCTCTCTAAGTTTCTCTCTCTCTCTCTCTCTTTCTCTCTCGCACTAAGATTGCCTGTGTTGAACGGTTAGGGTATGTTGCTGTGGTTGTTGGTGGGGGGGTGGGTGGTGTTAACTGGCCGTTTTTTGCCCATAACTTGAGTATGGTTCATCCGATCTTTATCATTCCTTCAGCAAATCGATAAATAATTTTGTTTACAAGGTATCTCTAGAACGATCTATCTCCAAAACTGTAGGAGATATGAAGTTTTTTCCAAATTGCGGGGGCGGGAGGGGGCGTGCCAAAAATTGAAAATAAACTTGATCTGCCTGCAAGTATAAGAAATATATGTCCCATACATGTCAAACCTCTATCTCTTACCATCTCTGAGATCTCTTCGTTCATACGGACGGACAGACAGACAGACGGACAGACAGACAGACAGACAGACAGACAGACGGACAGACGGACAGACGGACATGGCTATATCGACTCGGCTGTTGATGCTGATCAAGAATATATATACTTAATAGGGTCGGAAACGATTCCTTCTCCCTGTTACATACTTTTGCACAAACTTAATATACTCTATGTACCTTCGGTACAGAGTATAAAAATCAAAAAAATTTTTAACTAAAACTCATTTTCCGACAGATAAACATCTGATTTCGACCAAATTTTGCGAATCTTTTTGAAAACATATCAAATTAACAATCGCGGAGATTAAGAAAGATAAAATTGAAAACAGAAAAGTTTTTCTCACTAAGACTCATTTTCCGACCGATCGGTCCTATGGCAACCATAAGATATAGTCACCCGATGTCGATCAACTTTTTTAAATTAGTTTGAAAGCGTTTAATATTAGGAATCACCGACTTTAAGAACGATTTACTTGAAAACAAAAAAGTTTTTTTCACTAAGACCCATTTTCCGACCGATCGGTCCTATGGCAGCTATAAGATATAGTCATCCGATTTTGACAAAAATTTGCAAATCTGTTTGAAAGCATATAATATTTATTATCGCCGAGTTTTATGACGCTAGCATTGAAAACAAAAAATTTTTTCTACTAAGACCCATTTTCCGACCTATTGTTCCTATGACAGCTATAAGATATAGTCATCCGATCTTGACCAAAATTTGCAAATCTGTTTGAAAGCATATAATATTAACAATGGCCGAGTTTAAGGCGGCTAACATTGAAAACAAAAAAGTTTTTCTCACTAAGAACCATTTTTTGACCGATGGTTCCTATGGCAGCTATAAGATATAGTCATCCGATCCGGTCGGTTCCGACATATTAGCAGCGTGCAGTAAAAAGAAGACTCTGTGCAAAATTTCAGCTCGATAGCTTTAAAACTGAGAGACTAGTTTGCGTAGAAACAGACGGACAGACAGACAGACGGACAGACAGACGGACGGACAAAGCTCAATGAACTCAGCTCGTCCCCCTGATCAAGAATATATATAGTTTATGGGGTCGGAAATGAATATTTCTATGCGTTGCAAACTTCTGGGCAAAATTATAATACCCTTTGCAAGGGTATAAAAATATGTTCATTCAATTATTTGAATAATTTAAGTAACATCTTTTATCTCAGACAAAATGTTGTTGGTACAAGCGAGTCTGATTGACACCATCGACTTATGTTAACAGGTATAACTAATTTTGAAAAGATATTTTACTTGCAACGGTAAATTTGAAGAACTTGAGAGGTTTTTTTATGCAAATAAAATTAAATATTTCAACATTTTATTCAAAAACAAAAGCCAATTTTCGAAATAGTTTCTTTCAGAAAGACAAATATGAGTCACCCCCTAGTTACTTATTAGCACTAAAAACATTTTTTATACATAACAATTCACATTTAAAATTTTATTTTATCTCTAATAAAGTGTTAATGTTATATTTTTCCCAGAAAAAATTAATTTAATATTTGGTTTGCTTCTGACTCTTATCTGAAATGCTGAAACCATTTTATAAATATTTTTGATGACGCACTATTATTTTTTTTTTTATATAAAATGATTATAAATTTCAAAGCTAAGTTTGCAAAATTAGTTGAAAATTGTATTCGAGTGAATAAACATCGGTTGAAACATATTAAAAAATGTTGAAGTATTTTTTATTTTGTGTAATTTTTGTAATATCATGTCCAACTTTTTGGGCAGACAATGAAGCGCAAGATCGATATGAAGAGGAGATAAAGAAATGGGATGATCAATTGCTACAAGATGAAGCAGAGTTACAAAAATTGGAAATTCAAATGAATATGTTCAACGTAAGGGATCAATACTTCAGTTCGGAAAATGCTGAAGATTGCGAGACGGTTTCCAATTCAATAACCGAAATATTGGAAAACAAAAACGAAAAAAGTTACTATGGGGACAAGCTGGATAGTAAGGCAAGTCAAACAGAAGCCGATTTAGTTTATTGTAAAGAGAATTTAACATCACTGGAAAGGGAACAAACCCGATATAGGAGCAAATATGATCTGTTGAAATCACAACTGAATGAAACTGAAATTCTCTTGGGAGAGTCAACAGCTGAGGTTGATAAGCTGAAAGAAATGAATGAAATACAAAAAGAGATTGAAGTCGCTCTTAATAAAGAAATGGAGAGGTTAAAATCGGAACTAAACTCAAAAGCCGCCCAATTTACAACAGATATAAGAGACCTAGAAACAAAGCTGCAACTTGAAGAAGAGAACAAAAACTACTGGAAGAAATTGTACAATCAACAACAAGAATTACAAAATGCAATTAATGAAAATCTACAAAATCCCACTCTCTGCATGCCCACTGATAAATCAACGAATATCTTTACCATGAAGTTAGCCAATTTTAAGCCCTTTGATGTTCTATGCGACGATAAGTTAGCTGGCCCTGGCTGGACCGTAGTGCAACGAAACTTTGGCTGGGGGAACTTTGATCAGAATTGGGACAATTACGAGAGTGGATTTGGCAATATATTTGGAAAATACTTTTTGGGCCTAGAGAAGCTGCATAGAATTACTTCAAGCCAACCGCATGAACTGTATATACATCTAAAGAACTTTGATGGTGAGATAACCTTTGCGCGATACACTAAATTTGAAATTGGAAATAGCTGTGAGAAATACATGCTGAAGTCACTTGGTAAATATACGGGCAATGCAGGAGATGGAATGCGCAAGAATGAGGAAATGCAATTTTCAACACCTGATGAAGATAATGACAAAAAGACGTTTAGCTGGAATTCGAATTGTGCCAAAAATTATCAAGCTGGCTGGTGGTTCAAGGATTGTGGATCTAGGTAGGCTTAAATACAATAAGTAAAGCTGCCTTTACACTTGTCATAAATCTCTAAAGAGACTCTCTTACGATAGTGTAAGAGCAAATTAAATATCTCTAAATATTAAGTAAACTTAGCCTTCTTTGATGAAATAGAACGATTCTCGTTAGAGAAGTTTGACAATCGACTATTTAGAGATATATGACAAGTGTAAAGGCAGCTTAAGCAACATAAATATATTATTTTTATTTTCCAGCAATCTTAACGGTCCCATGATAACTTGGACTAACACTTACACTTTGTATAAGGAAGTGCGCATGATGATTCGCCCAATAAAAAATTAAATTCCTAAATTAATGATACAACAGAACTATTTTTATTAAAAGCTGGTTTCCAGAACGCACAAATAGAAAAACTTTGAAACTCTTTTGTAATCTTAATGCTTTTGCACATCAGTTTTATTTGAATGTATTCTTCTGCTGAACTAAATCTTAATCTCACCTCGAATCAAGTCTTAAGTAAAAATATCAGTTTAGCAGTACCTATAATTTAATTTTTTTTAAAAGATTTATACAAACTGTAATAAAAAATTTAATTTTCGCTTAAATCAAAGTGTATTAAATGGTATTTCTCAAAAACCTAGATCGGCTCTTATGAGGTTTTGTCTCACATAAAAGATGACATTTTTGAAACATAGCTTAAGCTGGGAAGCATTCCTAACTTATGAACAAAGATCAGGTGGTTCTCTTATAAGTGTGACCTTTCTTTTGAAAGTAATTTTTGGTTTTAGGTTTCGAGATTAATTAATTCATAATTAATTTTATTTAAAGTGTTTTGGTATTTCTGAAATCCCATAAATTCTCCACAAATAATCTACAAATTCAAAAAGTGACTTTGACTTTAATAAACTAAAACATTCTTCGTGAACTAAATTGGGACCCTAACCTTCGTTTGCCATCGTACTTAAGCAGACTCTTGCTTATTGACCTTCCTTCGTTAGCTAACCGTAGAACAGTCCTAGGCGTTTCTTTTCTTCATAAGCTAAACATTAGTGATGTAGACTCTGACCGAACTTTTAGGTCGCCTTAACTTTTCCGTTCCTTCTAGGCCAACTAGAAACTATTTACCTTTTATGTTGCCCAGATGCACAACTGATTATGCCCAGCACAATCGTTTTCGGGTCTTACACACCTGATCATATTAATAGGTACACACCGGAATTTTTTAATTATAGATGGTTTTTTCGTAATTTTAGTGTTGACAACTTTTTAATTTTTGGTTTTTTGTTGTTGTCAATGTCTGGCCACACTGTGACAAAGAGTTGAAAGAGGGGCTGCCCCGTATATCAAAGCTTTTCTATAAATTGCGAGTCCACCACACATTTCGCCTGATCATAATAATAGGTACAGTCTCCGTTTCTCACAAGTATCAAGTGAATAATTTTGTAATCAGTGATCTTTTGGTAACTAAAGGTAAATTAAGTATAGCTCCTGTCAATACAGAGAATTAAATAATTATTTTTTTTTAGAAAAAATGGGTCGAAATTCTCATTGTACTAAAGAAGAAGCTCGATTGGTTCTTAGCTGAGAAAAGAAGGCAAATCTTTACGAGCCATCGCCAAATTAATGAACAGGTCTCATAATTTTGTTAAAAATGCATTAGAAAGAAAACCAAGACAGGAAACCCGTGGAAGGCCACAAAAAACAACAGAAACCCTTGACCACTACATAGTAACTTTGAGCAAAAAGGACCCATTTAAGTCATCGAAGGCTATTGCAGCCGAAATTGGGAATTCAGTTAGTGCTCCAACTATCCGAAGACGACTACAAGATGCCAACCTACCAGGAAGAATTGCCAGAAAAGTCCCACTTATGCGCAAAAAAAATATCACCATGAGGCAAACATTTGCAAGGGACCACAAAGACTGGGTAGGATGCACCGGGGAGAAAAAATGGAGAAACATATTAGGGAGCGATGAAACCAAGATTAATTTGTTTGGGAATGACTGTGAAAGGAATGTTCGACGCCCTAATGGAAAGGAATTCCATCCACGGTTTACAAAAAAAACAGTCAAACATGGAGGTGGCAATATAATGGTATGGGGTTGCTTCTCCTGGTACGGCGTAGGTCCAATTTATCAGACTACGAACAAAATGAATGCTGAAGAGTACAAATCCATATTGGAAACAGTTATGGTACCGTATGCTGAGGAAAATATGCCATTACGTTGGGTATTTCAGCAAGATAATGATCCTAAACACACATCAAGGCTGTTATTTAAATTTTTCGAGGACCAAAAAGTTGACGTTCTGAAGTGGCCAAGCCAATCCCCCGACCTTAACCCCATTGAAAACTTGTAGGGAGACTTAAAAAAGAAATTGGCAAAGCATTCATTTTCAAATAAACAAAAATTATGGGAAGGTGTCCAAAAACTGTGGTACGAGACACCAGTAGAGACCTGCCAGGCTCTTATTAAAAGTACATATGCCAAAAAGAATAGCAGTAGTGGCCAAAAATAGAGGTGGATACACTGGATACTAAGTTAGGAAATACTAATTTACCTAAAAAAAAGAACACAAAATGGAAATTAAAATGTTGTTTCTTACCAACACATGAAGTGTACCTATTATTATGATCACACTGAAAACGTATCTGAAGACACAAAATTACCTCATTTATGTTACATTATGATTCTATGTTACAATTAAGTTTATTTTATTAAAAACAAATAGTTTAAGAACCAACGAGAACAAATTTTAAGTTTGAAACAATGAATATAACTGTTTTCTGTTACCTTAAAGTCAGAGTTAATGTGTGTACCTATTAATATGATCAGGTGTGTAGATCTTTGAAAATGAGATTGATCTTGATGGGACGAAAAACAAAAACGTATCATACAACAGTTTTCTGCGAATTTTCCACATTTCCCCGACAGAATTTTCAATAATTTGATCTTAGTACCCACTTTCAGCATAAGATAAAACTACTGTGAAAAAACTCAGATTCCTATCTACTATGGTGTCCGCTGGGCGCTAGTCAGTGAGTCACTTAGTCAAGTTGAACTCTTTTATATAGAGTAGATAGAAGATGGTCATAATTATATTTCGGGGTTCATCTGGATTGTAGTACGAAATCAATCTTTCAATGTTGTGTTTTCGTTGACTGCTTCGCCAAAGATTTTCCAAAAGAGTTTTTCGTCTGATAGTTCCTATGGCAGCAGTATGCTATAGTCATCCGATTTAAATTAGTCTTGGCAGAATTGTGTGGTAGCATATAATATTGATCAGTAACAAGTTTGGTAGCGATAGCATTGAAAACAAAAAAGTTTTTCCTTCTAAGACTTTTTTTCAGACTTATCTGTTGTATGGCAGCTATACTATATAGTTGTCCTTATTTCATAAAACTTGGTGGAATTATGTGAAAGCAAAGAAAACTTAGAAATACGAGGTTTTGGCACGTTTGCATTGAAGACAAAAAAGTTGTTCTAACTAAAACTACTTTTTCGACCGATAGTTCCTATGGCAGCTGTATGATATAGTCATTCGTTCCGGCCGATTCCGACAAATGTGCAGCGTATATGTACCAAGAGGCTTCGTGCAAAGTTTGGTTAAGATAGCTTTAAAACTGACGGAGGACATAGCATAGAAACAGACGGACATGGCTATATCAACTCAGCTCGTCATGCTGATCAAGTATATATATATTCTGTGTGGTCGGAGATGCTTCCTTCTATGCGTTACAACCATCTGCACAATTTTTATATACCCTCTACAAGGGTACAAAAATAGAATCTCTCCCTCTAAAATCTCTCACACTGACTCTCTCTCTCTCTGCTTATGCTTAGATCCAGCGCACGCAACCTTTTGAAAAGAACATTTTGCGTTTCGGCCTTCGAAAAACACACAGTTTATGACCGATTGACTGACTTGCGCCTGTTATTCGGTTGCAGGCTGATCGGGCTAGTGCTGTGTTCAAACACAGCCACTTAACAGTCAGCGCGATTGGAGCACACATTCGGTTGAGGGTCTTTCGGTCAGTGACATGAGCAGAGCGAACTGAATATAGGGTTGAGAGTTATTTACGAGCTATGCCATTAAGTAATAGAAGATCTTTTAATAAATTTATTTTTTTCTAGAACCTATTCCACTTTACCTCATCTAAATGGGTTGTACTACGAACTCACGAGGGAGCTTGTACTTTCTTTTACCGATTCGCTCAAATTCACCGAAAATATACACCAAAACCTTAGATTCGACAAGCTTACGAACTTAAGACCACATAATTTTAAAGTTTTGGAGCCTGAATTAATATTTTTTGACAAAAATTTGGTTAAGTCCATTTATTTTGCTTACCTTTCCTGCCTTACAATTGACACAGGTCAGTGCCCCGGCAAAGCTACCCAATTCAGTGGGATCGATGCATCTCTCGCAGCAACAATCAAAACATTTGGCGGGCTTTAGATGTAACCTCCTTTGTAAGGTGCTCCTCAAAGGTTGAGTATACGATATACTTAATATCTCACCCTTGGCAATGGCTCTCTTGGCCAGAAAAATGATATTCATGTCATCATCGAAACGATGTCGCAAATTGGGTACACAATCATGTGAGATCATGGCACCACGAGGAAACAAGGCTCTCACCTTACGTCGCTCCCGGGGCTGTCTCACCTCAAAGATGTTGGTATCCAAAATGGCCGCAATACGTAGAATATCCAAATCCGACCATTCTTTCATACCCAAAACTGTTTTGAGAAAGATAATCGCATTGGCCCGCAACACTTGATAGAGGGGAGTTTCCAAACGTTCCTTAAGATGATCCTCTAGATCAAAGAGGACAGCAAATGCCTCCGGTTGAGAGGATTTCAGTTGCATGCAACGTATCAACATGATGACACAATAAGCCGATTCCTTGCGTTCCTCGTCTCCGGGTATATAATTGATTTTTGATTGGAAATTACTGCGAGACATGAGTTCACATTCGTCTACATGGAACAGGGACTTTTCGCACTCTTTGCCACACAAGGGCCAACTGCAGGAACTGCACTTGTAGTAATTTTCCAGGGGTGGCAACAGATTTCGATGACAACCCAGACATATTGGGTGAGATGCTATCTTGGGACCGAACACCAAGGGAGGTTCCTTTAAAATTTGTTCACCAATTTTGATGTCCCTGGTGGCCTTTACGTGTCTACCCAGAATCTCATTGGTGGTTACCTCATAGCATTTGCATTCCTTCTTGTGTCCTTGCTTCCAATGCTCCTTCTGATGTTCCCGACTGCAATAGACCACACTCTTGCAGGCGGCACATAATTGGGAGGCACGAGCCTGACAAACAGCACACTGGGTCAAACTCGTAGACATCTTTGTCGCTAATCTTTAAAATGTTGACTAAACGTTGGACAATTAAATGAAATTATTGTGTCTACGTCGTCTGCCAAAAACTGCAACGCACGAGAGATCCCATTATTCGCTCTGTAGCATCCCCCCTGCCCCTGTCACACGGCGCACGACAACGATATATAATTAGAACTCCCTCCTTGCCGGCTTTTAACCCCTCCTCATCCTCAGCAACCATGTTGGCATTCATTTCTTTTGTTTCGCTTGTGTTGCTCTATTCTTGCTTTTGCTACTTCGGGCACTTGTGCATTTATGTTCTCTTTTACACTTTCCATTGATTAGTGTTTTATTTATTTACAAATTTTACAAACTAGAATGTAAACAGAAGCAACAAGTAAATGCTTTAATTGGAGTTGCCTCGATAACGATAGATTTGGTTCGATAGAAATGTAAAGATATCACGGTTTATGCTGTTAAGACACGGCAAATGTTAATGTGCACTGCTTTATAGATGGTAACAGATGGTCCTGAGGCAAACATGTTTTTCTTTGTGCCAGTTTGCTGAAAATTAAGTGATATATAAAATATGTAAATTTTAAATAAATAAACAAACAATTTTGTATAGTGAGACCCACATTAAGTAACGAAACCAGTCTAAAAACTGTGTTTCAGCACTCAAACCGAAGTATACAGATGGCAGCACGAGCTGATATATCAGCGAGATCAACCAATTCGTTGCCAACGCGAAATTCAAAATGTTTTTTTGATAATATCTAACTTTAATCTATTTAATTTTCATCTAATTAGTACAAAATAGTGAGTGCACTTATTGCCATGTCAGAACGCCCTTAATGATGGTCCAGCATTAATCCAGCAAAATTCGTATAGCATTATTGCTCCTTGACTCTGAAAGTGACACTCTGTGACGCAATGTAAGTCCAGCATAACAACACGCTGTTAAGGTTAGGTTAGGTAGTTTCGGCTGGCCCTTTGTATGGGCCACACATAGACCTTACGTTCCTTAGTAAGGCCGGGTGGTTTTTCTGGGTACCATTAGAAATGCAAGAGGATCTTTGACGTTTTGTCAAATACCAATAGTTGTTTGGGAGACTTCCTTGCCGCCTCTTCAAGAGAGGTGAGACTTGGGGAGTGCAGATGTCTTAATCTTGTCTTAGCGATCGCTGGACAGCTGCAAATGAGATGTTCCAGAGTTTCTACGACTCCAGGTTCTTTACATTTCCTGCAGGTGTCCGTTGTCGTGATGCCTACGCTGCCCACGTTGTTAAACCTCACCAACAAAAGCTGGCTGCTATTTCACGTACGTATGAACACAAGGCGCCAACTTTTTAACTTAAGCTGCAGGCTGTTATCTCAACCTTCAACTCAATTTAAAAAAAAAACCCCAAAATATTTGTAAAAAGTGTATTTCGAAAACATTCGCCACTAATTCTCATTCTTTAACCTCTTCAAAACGTTCCAATGCCTTGTCCAAAATATTCTTTCGTTCCTGCAGCAGTTCCTGCATTTCCGGTTCATGTTTCATTATGTTGTTAATCTCCTTCAATAAATCTGCAGCCTGTCTTAGTTTTGCCTCACATTCTGTGGCCTCTTCGCAGCGCGAAGCCAGAGCCACTAAGGCCTCCTCCAAATCAATCAGCAAATTGCCCCGAAATATACTCCAACCATTATCAAAAAGTTTGGCCAATTGAAGAAGTTCTTCACAGAGTTGCAGCTTGCGATTCAGCGAGTCTTCGCTGAGTTCTGCAAAGGAATTGAAGAAATATTAAAATTTATTAGATAAGGAAATTCATTTTCCTGCTCTCACCTTCCAGCGCATAACCAGGAGCATTGCCATAGAGCTGGGTTAAAGCATATTTCACTTGGAGTACATGGGTATTGGTCTCATGCAGTTCTATGCGATGACGGTAAATGAAATCTTCCAAGGCAACAGGTGTAGTCTTGTCCAGTGACTCAATCTCTTGCTGAAGTTGGGCATCTAGAGTGATAATTTCTTTGGCAGATTTCTTGACATTACACAACTGACATTTCCAGGGTGCAGAGTTCTGAAGGGGATTCTGTGAGATGATCTGTAAAGAAGGGAACAGAGACCAGAACCGAAGGAGAGATATTATTTATTATATCCAACTGCTATAGAATATGATATAGTTTTTAGTGAAGTTTCAAACGTGCCTGGTCCTTCATATTCAAATCACAAAATGTAAAAGCCTTTTAATTGATTTTCATGAAAACAGTAGAACATAAGTCCATATCAGCAACGAGGTTGATTTTGATTTTGATTCTGATTTAGGCTTTGTTTGACTGTTTTTTTTTTTGTCATTTTCTGTTCACACCGAAATTCTAATCAGAAAGAATAAGAAAATAAATTACTTGAAGGAATTCCCCTAATGCATCCGAACAAATCGTATTTCGGAAAGACGAACATGAAAATAAAATTTCAGATTCGGTCTTTTGGAATTATCAAGATATCGACTTGATTTTTTGTTTAAAAAATCCATCTATTTCTCACCGATTTGTAACAGAATAATCTAAAAGCGCCATAGCATAATTTCTGTAACTTTTCAGAAATGATAAAACTAGGGAATGCCACAAAGCTGAAGGAAAACTTCTCTCTTCTCTCAATATTTAAGACCTCAAATGATTTACACAATTTTCACAAACGATAGCTTGTTTGATGCCTAAGCAATATATTTTTATGACATCAGCCATGCTCCCATTTTCACTTTCGCAATACTTTGCGATTTCAAACCGGTTTTTGGTTTAATTGCAAAATTTTTGAGATAGCGAAAATAGGAGCATGGCTGTATAATTACAGGCTGAAATTTCACAACAGAAATCTCAAACTGAAAAATTTTCAGAAGTTCAATTCTCAAGTCTTTATTCGGCCAATTTCAGCGACAAAGTACAAAGATTGGCAGGGTTTGAAGTGTAGAAGCAACAACGTCTGCTGATGAGTGAATTGTGGTTAAATTCCTAAACAGCCTGTCCAGACAAACTATTGCTATTCCGAAATGTTGTGAGTTATCTCTGTTAAAATGTGTTGATTGTATTGAATTGTAAACAACCTTTGACCTTGAGCCAGCCCAAAAGCAAAAACTTGACAAATTTGAAAAAACTGACAGACAAATTTTTCTGTTTTTCTTCGAATTTTCCGGAATTTTTAAAGTCATAAATTTGTGAAAACAGTTCAAAAAAACTATGTTTTCTATGCTTAAAGCAAAATAATTTCTATCCCTATCCCTAACTGATTCGCTTAAATTCACACAAACAATACGCCAAGGTTCGAATCACAAACTCACGAACCTAAAGTACAGGAAAATATCACAAGGCAACAAAATGAGATTTTTTCCAGTATACTATGGAAGGGTTGATGGTGATTCGAGATGATTTTCGTGTGCTGAACACGAATCTGTCAAGGTTCTTAGTAATTTGAGCTTAAAGTTGCAAAAATGCATACTTGACCCTATTTAGACTCGTTTTGTGTGGAACCTATACTTTTGTCTTGACTCTCTTTGATATTATCGGAAAGAAATACTCCTTAACTTGGAAATATACCATCCCAAACATTTCCACGATTTTTTTCCTAGGAAGTTATAACATTTTTAATAATTGTATACGTTTTCACTAAAAATTGCATATATTGTTGCTGCCCCAAAGTATGCAATGGGTGTTGTTGAAAATTTTCATTAAAACTCTATAAAAACTACTAGCCTGTTATACTGTTTTTTCAAGGCATACCTTTGGGCAGTAGACAATTTTGTTATTTTATTACATGTATTCAAAATGGTATATCTTCGCTTAAAAAAATCGCACAATTCTTTGGGATAGTTTATTTCAAAGTAAAGAAATAGTAACTTACGATAATATCAAAAAAAAGTCAAAACAAAAGTATTGGTTCTACACAAAACGCGTTTAAAAAGAGTAAAATAAAACATTTTGTGCAACTTTAAGCTCAAATAACTAAAAATCTCGACGTGATGGACCATTTCATTGTTCAGCACACGAAAATCATTTAGAATCACTACCAACCCTTCATTATACAGGACAGTGTTGCCAACGCTTCTACACAAAAAAACGGACGGTTGAACCAAGAAAAAAGACAAAAAAGGGCAGATTTTATTTAAAGGATTAAAAAAACAGGTCAAACAATGTTTCCTTATTAATATAACAAAGCTTTAATGAGTATCATAATGAGATTAGACGACCTTTCCAAATTGAAGAAATTTGAGTTTAGCCGGCTCGAGGTCAAATGAAACCAACAGATGTAAATGCTATTTTTCCGATATAATTCGGCTGCCCACCGGCAACCATCTTCAGGGACAATTATTTCGAATATCTTTATTTTTGTATAATTCATATTGATCATATTATCAGCATCGATTTCGTGTGCATATGATGCATCCGTTCCAATTAACCGAAGACATATATCAGGAACTTGATCATTTTGCATGTTAGCATGTTGGGCACAAAACATTGCTAGTGCCGCCTCCTGACGACAAGCTGCTGATATTGAAAGTGGCTAAAACGTTATTTTGTTTACCTGTGCGAAGGGCACTGCATGTTGCATGTGTTTTTATGGTCGATTTTTAGATTTAAACTGCAATTGCAGTATTTGCAGTATGCCTCCGGATCCTTGGCATCTCGGCACTTTCAATTCTTTAATTCACGTTCTCTTAACCAAGATTCCTGAAATTTTTGATTGTAATCGTCTCTCAGCATTCGAAATCATTTTTTTAATACGGAGTTTTTGATTTCGCAAGTATTTTGCGGGCATCTCCGTACCAAGCTCTACCAACAATTCGCTATGACAATGAGCATGGACCTAGTCGTTTTTTTAAAAAAAAAAAACGCCTAAGGCGGAAAATCAATATGAAAGCGAAACCACATAGTTGAAATTGATAAACTGAATTAGAACAATTAAAAAAGGATGAATATAGGATAAAATATAATAAAAAAAGGCATTTTTCCGGATATGGAACGTTTCAAAAGTTTTCCGGAAAACGCAGTTTCAAAAAGGACAGATCTGTCCGCAAAAAAGACAAATTGGCACCACTGATACTGGACCTTGTTGCCTAGTGTAATCTACACCAAGAAAAAAAAATATATTTTTTTATAGTAGTTGTAGTAGTATTTGAAATTTATTTTCATATTTTCATTGACAATTTAGACGTGGCAGTAATATCAGTCATGGAAGTGCTCAACCTGAAGTTTATGCCACATATCTCAAACCCCAGTTATTGCACTCTCTGCAACACCGGAGAGAGAGTAGATACCGCCCACTTCTTTTCTCGCTGTCCAATTCTAAAGGAACTCAGTGTCCTATACTATGAAAAAGATAATCTGACCGACCCGGAAATGCACAAGCTCTTAAACGGAAGTAATTGGCGTTCGCTCACTTCCTACCTTAGAGAGTGCCTGAAGTATCGCCGCGATTTTTTAATGGACTATTTAACTAGACATCGGAATCGAGGAATTGGAATTTAGAAAAATGTCACCTACATTTGGCTAACGGCAACATGCCACAGCCAATTTTTATAATCATTGTAAATCCTTTTAATGTTTGAAACTTTTCGTCACTATAAGATTTTTGTACCTTTTTTTTTGTACACGCATTAATGGATATCAATGAAAATAAATTTCAACTACTATTTTTTCATATCAATATGCTTATCAATTTACAAGTTAAAAATTTCAAATTGATATGTTTTACCATATCATTATTACATTTTTAATATCATTCTGAAACTATTCAAGTTAAGTAAATGATATTATTTTGCATCAGAATGATAATATTTTCTTGCCAAATGATATGAAAGAATTGATATTTTTAAAAAGTTCATTTTAATAAGGGTCATATCAACATAAAATGCATCTTATTTTTACTCTGTGTATCCATTTCACAACAATGTATTCCGCCCTACTTTTAAAATCATCTTATCATATTTTCTTGAAGTTTCTAGACTAATAATATAAAGGACTAGCTCCCATTACCTGTGTTTGCTCGGTGAGCTAATACTAAAATACTTTATTTCTGGAATGGAAGTCGGTACTGAACTGAATCGAAAGTTTTGTTTAACAATACCAAATCAACAAACACATAAGATTCTGCAAGCCGAAAATTGAAATGAAGTTTCGAAATTTGTAAATGGCAGTGATAGTGGAATTTGTAAAATCTTACTTTAGCAGGTACTTTCTAGTCCGAATTTTACCGTTTCTATATTGTTTACCAAGCTATCCGACCGGATATCGGGTTTTGGCTGTGGATCTATAACAAAAAGCACACTTCATGTACATATATAGATATCACTAGGCAACACTAGCTATTATTAGCTTAGGGACAACATGAAATAACACGTGATTTTCTTTCAAGATTTGGGATCCCAAATGACCTACATGATTTTCACAATTAATGGCTTGTTTGATGCATAAACCATATATTTTTATGACACAAAAAAAAATTTGAGAAAATAATTTTAAAAATTTAAAAATTTTGAAGCTAAAAAAAAAAAATACAAAATAACTTATGATGATATAGAAATTATGAAATATTCGGAGTTTTTAACATAACAGCACATTAGCCAAACTTGATCTTTTCTGTACCGATTTGCCCAACCAAAACTGTAGGTTGACCTGCTAACGTACCTAAGAACTCGTCCAATGGGTACACAGAAAAAGGGTACACAGGGTAAAATATACATCAAAAAGCACATAACAAAAGCCTTAAAATGGTTCTAGATTTACCCTTTTTTAGAAATTATAAATAAAAATAGAATCAAGTCCATATCTCAGTTGTAGGAATAATTATATCTAATATGTGTATGACATAGTCAAATTGCGCTAGCTTTAAGACAAGTTTTTTTTATAATTTTAAGGGAAATAAAGCAAATAATTGCAATTGAAAACTCGTTACCCAGTCTTCTGCAGAATTTTACAGATTAAAACCCGGGACTACTCTACTCAAACAAAAATTTAAGTGTGGCCATGGTTGAGTTTGACCGATTAGACAGATATGATTTAAAATTCGCTGCACAATTTCCTGGGTACTTTTAATCCAAAATTTTTGACTTAATTGCTTACCTTTCCTGCCTTACATTTGGCACAGGTCAGTGCCCCGGCAAAGCTACCAAATTCACTGGGATCGCTGCATCTCTCACAGCCACAATCAAAACATTTGGCCTGCCTCAGATGTAACCTCCTTTGTATGGTGCTCCTTAGGGGTTGAGTATACGATATACTTAATATCTCACCCTTGGCAATGGCTCTCTTGGCCAGAAAAATGATATTCATGTCATTATCGAAACGATGTCGCATATTGGGTACACAATCATGCGAGATCATGGCCGCACCAGGAAACAAGGCTCTCACCTTACGACGCTCCCGGGGCTGTCTCACCTCAAAAGTGTTGGTATCCAAAATGGCCGCAATACGTAGAATATCCAAATCCGACCATTCTTTCATACGCAAAACTGTTTTGATGAAGGTCAACAAATTGGCCCGCAACACTTGATAGAGAGGAGTTTCCAAACGTTCCTTCAGATGATCCTCTAGCTCAAAGAGGACAGCAAATGCCTCCGGTTGAGAGGATTTCAGTTGCATGCAACGTAGCAACATGATGACACAATAAGCCGATTCCTTGCGTTCCTCATCACCGGGTACATAATTGATTTTTGATTGGAAATTACTGCTGGACATGAGTTTACACTCGTCCACATGGAACACGGACTTTTCGCACTCTTTGCCACACAAAGGCCAAGTGCAGGAGCTGCACATGTAGTAGTTTTTCAGCGGTGGTAACAGATTTCGATGACAACCCAGACAAATGGGCTGGGATGCCAACTTGGGGCCAAACACCAAGGGAGATTCCTTTAAAATTTGTTCACCAATACTGATATCCCTGGTGGCCCTTAGGTGTCTGCCCAGTATCTCATTGGTGGCCACCTCATAGCATTTGCACTCCTTCTTGTGTCCTTGCCTCCAATGCTCCTTCTGATGCTCCCGACTGCAATAGACCACACTCCTGCAGGCGGCACATAATTGCGAGGCACGAGCCTGACAAACAGCACACTGCGTCAACCTCGAAGACATTGTGTCTAATTTTTACAATGTTTGCGTAATGTTTTGCTCAACGTTGGAAAATTCACTGAAATAATTTTCTTTTGTGTCTCCGTCGTCTGCCAAGAAACGCAACGCACGAGAGATCTCACTCTCCGCTCTAAACCATCTCCCATGCCCGTGTCACATGGCGCACGACAACGATATATTATTAGAACTCTCTGTGTATGGACTGTGCTGTCTCTGTGTGGCTCAACAATAAACAATTTGTTGGGCTAATTCATAACATAATGGAACAAAACATATTTAACAAAACTTTTTAAGCAAATCGGAATCGAACTAAACTCTCTGAAGAGAGAGGATCAGTTAGGGGGAATTCGTATCCAGTTTAAATAGGTAGTAGAAATCTGCACAAGTTGGTACGAATCATATGGGTAAGACTAAAAATGAAGAAGCTTCGTCATTTTTTTTGTCTTGAAAAAGGATGAAACCATTGCAAACAAATCCGAAATAGAGTCGTCTCCCACTCGGTTAGGGCATGCCAAAATTTTGTGCACTCACTCGTGCATTTTTCTGAATGAAGTGCACAACTGCAGTGGTTTCTTGGCCGATCTTAATGAGATTTTCGGAATAAATGATGTTGTTACTGCGCTTTTCCATTTTGTTGCCAGCGCTGACTTATATAAATCTGCACAGTCAACAAAATGTTGCTAAGAAAATGTTGCCAAAAATTACTTTACAAATATTTATTCATTCAGTTTTTTTGGGAAAGAGCTTCTCTTTACAAATGAAACAAATATTTTGTTCATTAGCCAACTCTCCTTGTGGTTTTAATAGTCGCCTTTCGGGTTGAGTGGGATTTGTCGGTCGGTCTGGCCAAAGCTGTGGCCATTAGGGCCAGTGTAAGAAGAGCTCCCAGATATAGTTGCATCTTGGCCAATTCAGGTATGAAAATCCACCGAATTGCTTTACTATTTATAGTTGTTTTTTTCAAGTAAATGGTAATTAGCAATTAATTTTCATTAGATTTGGTTATTAAAGCATATTAAGGGAAACAAAATATCAAAATAGTAAAACCAACATTTTCCGTTCTTATACCCTTGTAGAGGGTATATTAAAATGGTCCAGATGTTTGTAACGCATAGAAGGTAGCATCTCCGACCACACAAAATATATATATTCTTGATCAGCATGACGAGCTGAGTTGATATAGCCATGTCCGTCTGTTTCTATGCTGTCTCCTCCGTCAGTTTTAAAGCAATGTATCTTAACCAAACTTTGGACGGAATCTTTTGGTATAAAGACGCTGCACATTTGTCGGAACCAGCCGGTTCGGATGACTATATCATATAGCTGTCATAGGAACCATCGGTCGAAAAGTAATTTCAGTTAGAAAAACTTTTTTGTCTTCAACGCGAACGAACCCAAACATCGTATTTATCAGTTTTCTATGCTTTTACATAATTCCACCAAGTATGATAAAAATCGGACAAATATATAGTATAGCTGCCATACAAAAGATTGTTCTGAAAAAAAGTTTTAGTAGGAAAAACTTTTTTGTTTTCAATTCTAGTGCTCCCAAACTTGTTACTGATCAATATTATATGCTACCGCACAATTCTGCCAATTTTGATTTAAAACGAATGACTATAGCTGCCATTGGAACGATCGGTCGAAAATGTAGTTCTAGTGAGAAAAACATTTTTGTTTTCAATGGTAGCGTCTTTATACTTCCCAGTTAGAATTATTATCAGTTTCCAAACAATTTTGGGTAGTTTGGTCAAAATCGGATAAATATATCGTATACTTGCCATATAACAAACTGCGAAGCAAATGGTCAAGGTATTGATGCCATCTATTGCTGAGTTTGGGAAATAACTCAGCTAAGAATGTTCGACGAAAATCATTTAAAGCCGTAATTTCGGTCGAGCCGAAGTTAGCTTTCCTCGATTTTTTTTAATCTTTTCGTTCTTAAACTCGCTGATTGTTCATTGAAAAATTTTGGATTTTAGTGTTTGCGTGCTAAACCTCTCATGGTTAGGAAAAATGTGGACGTGGCTTCAATCCCGCCACCATTTTCTTTGAATTCTTTTACACAACCTGGCTTACATTTTATGTCCACACTCTGGTATTGCTGTGCGCATCGGGCAGGCTGATGGTTATCCTTAATAGACGCCCATTCCGATGGTTAGCTCAAATCGCCTGGCGGATGGCTAACATTTCCAGTATAAACTCTGGTAGTGCTGTGCGATTCGGCCAGTCCGATGTTTACCCTTAGCTGAATTCCGGATGGTTATTGGAGAATGTGCTGGCCAATGGCTGTTCCGAAAAAACTACAGAGTAATTCTGTTAGTGTTAACAGATGTCAGAGAATCATGACAATTTTTATGAATTTTTTTTCAACATATTTTTTAGCAACATTTCGAGACTTGGCCAACCCACAAAGTAATAGTAATGGAAGTAATAGAAGGTAAAAATGAGGCAAGCATCCAACAGCTATCGGAAGGTAGGTAGGTTTTATTATACATAAAGCTTACAAGGTTTTTTTTAATAAATAGTGTAGTTAATTTACATTTGTGTGGCAATGCCGTCAGCCAGAATGTTGTTATTTAGAGATATTTAAGATATTATTTATAAGTACGTGAAATTTTGTATTTCTTTTATTTAGAAATATTCTGCTAATATTTGGCCTCTATATTTGAGAGCATGGCAAAGAAAGTTCACGAGTGACTTCCAGTCTTTTCCATTTAATCATTCGTTGACTGCTTCAATATTCAGGAAGCGTTGCTTCAGCAGTGATTGGAAAGGTATTAAATTTTCTTACCTAGGTAAGGTACAAGGTAAATGTCAAAAAATATACCTAGGTAAGGTAAAAGGTATACGGAATTTCCAGTACCTAGGTAAAAATAAAGGTACATAAAAGGTACTTTTAAATTTAAAAGAATGGTTTAAATATGGAATATTGTGCTTATTGTCTTATACGCTATCTCGATTTTTTAACGTAACATCAGCTTCGAAAATTTCGTCACCTTGTCTATTTTGGTTTAGTGTATTTGGCCCCTCCCTAGCTAAAAATTCTTTCAATAGAACATTTCAAATATTTTTATACTTAAGTAAAGTTTCAAAAGATTTGCTATAATCGGCAAGATAAGTTAAGGCTTCCATTTCAATATTGAAATTTTCATCACAATTCTCAGTTTCATCCAATCTTCCATAACTGGTATCTTAAAAGACTTCAGAATCATTTATATTTGAACTCTCATTGACAACATTTTCCAAATTTTCCGTAATTTCTTCAACAAGCCAATCTTTAAAACACTTCACATATGGTGATAAGGAATTCACGTCAATTTAAATTTTGCAAGTATCATAGCGAACAAAACCAAAGTCTAAGGAAGAATTCCAGAGCCTGTTCAGCATCTTTCGCGACAACTAAGTTCAAAGTGTGTGATGCGCATCTAAAGTGCTTTGGCAAAATAATTTCAGCAACAGCTGAACTATCCAGGTCTATTACATTTAAGTCAGACTCTTCTAAAAACTGTACACTATTAATGCTTTACAGAAGTTGGATGAATTATCTGTAACTGTTCCACATATATTGGTATTTCCAAGTCCGTATTTGCTATGAACTTAAGCTAATATAGTAGCAAGTATTTCATGTGTGTGGGAAAATCGCACACGTTTATATGCGACCACCAGAGAATGACGATGTAGATTGCTATCTAAATAGTGGCCAGTTACACCAAAGTAGTTTTTGTTATTGAAACTCCAGATATCGGCAGTCGTACAAATAAAATGAGTATTTTGAAAAATACCAGCGATGTTTTTTTTATACTATTCTATTTTCACTTTTGTAAAAATTTCTCGATTTAAGACCGGGTTTCAGGACAAAATTGGTCTTAAAATCGGAAAATTTTTGGGAAAGTTAAAATGGGAGCCCGGCGAATAGTCCGCCTTCCTCTTATCTAGCTAGGATCGTATAGTTTTTGAACAGGGAATGTTTACTGGACGTCCAGTCATAGCCACAAACAACATGGCAGAGCAAAAAAACTGGAGCCTATTCTCAAGGAGATAACTTGTTACAATTTATGGAAGTCGACTGTCTGGCATGCTCATCACTTTTTGAATGTAGTTGAAGTGCAATCGCAGTGTGTCCAAATACAACGTGGCTTGTCCTGTTTCGATGTGCAGTGCATAGATTGGCGTACTCCTTGGTAGTCTGAAAAGCGCTGTTGTTTTTCCACACCATCAAACGAAATATGGCCCCATATTTAAGCGGCGTAAAACATTATGGCTTTGGACGTTGCCGTAAAGTATTTATACTTAACACTATGAGCCACTTCTTGTTTACGGGGCAGTGACTTCCAGCATAAGTTGATTGCCTTCATTAAGTCGCTTAGTTTTTCTGCATGTTCTGCTCAATTACCACTCTAAGGTACTTATAGTGAGAAACTTTCTCCAGTACTTCCCCGTTCAAATGCCAGTTTTCAGTTGTTGCCGTTCGCCCTCTGCCGTTGCGAATCGTCAGTACTTTTGTTTTAGAGACGTTGATCCACAGGTTCCACTTTTGTCAGTAGCTGTGCAACGAGTTTAGCATATTTTGAAGTCCTTTGAAGTCCATATTGTCCGCGTACATCAGGGCCTTAATTGTCTAACCTACAAATGTGATTTATCCAGGAAGAAAAGGGACTATATCGTCTGTATACAAAGAGAACAGTAGTGGACTCAGCAAGCAACCCTGCTTGACGCCTGTATTGTTTTCAAACCATTCGGATAGATGTTTACCGTGCCAAACTGCACTCATGTTCTTGGAGTACAGCTTTTGTATTAATTTGTAGACTTTTGATAATATTCCTAGTCCATTTAGTTTGTAAATTAGGCTGTGCCTGTTGATAGTATCGAAAGCTGCCATGAAGTCGATAAAACATAGGTACAACTTCTTTTTTTCCTTCAGATAAGACTTGCAGATGGCCGTTAAAGTGAATATACTATCCACTGTTCTATATCCTGCTCTCAATCCCGATTGGTACTCACTTATTTGTTTGTTTTTCGAAACCCAAAATGCTTCCAACAAAAATGCTGAACTTTTTCATTTCGTTTTAGCAATTCAATAATTTATTTAGTATTTCTCATAAATTTTCTATATATATATATATATATATATATTTATTTATATTTTATTCATATGCAATTAATTAATATATTGTTTAATTGGAAATCAGTCTTTTTCATTTAAATAAGAGTTAAATGCATTTTGTTTTTGTGCATGCTTTGTTGATTGAGTGATTGATTACTTGCTGGTTTGATTGATGGGGGTAACAAAACAATATAAAAAATAATTGAACTACAATTTGTGGTTTTTAGTTGCATTGTTGCTTGTCTTCTTGATGTTTGATATTAAAAATTAATTGTAATTGTAACTTAAATGATATAAATGTACACATAATTTTCCTTAAAAAAGCGGCGCAATAATCTTTTTTTTTTATGTATAGACAACAATTTGTATGTTTTTTTCTTTTAATTTTGTTTTAAATAATTTGCACTAAACAATAGTTTTGTTATACGTGTTTTGTATATTACATAGACACAGCAAACACAAAAAGTTGAGGCAACATGCTGCCGGCGCTTGTTTGCGATAGTGATATGTGGGGCGGCAACATGTTGCTAGTTTTATTGGCAGATAGCAAAGCGATCGATTTGAATGTTTCTAAAGGCAAAAGGCGCAGAAAGCTATACAAGGCTAGATATTTGTAGGTGGATTTTAATTTAAGTATTGAGTTGGAAAATGTATTCATTTGTTTTCGAACGAGAGGAGTTGAGCATTTAGTTTGGGTTGGCAAATTATAAGATATATTTTTAAGGGATTTTGAAAAAGTTTAATCGTTTCCACTTGGATTATACATTTGTATTTAAAATATGTTACAGAATTTGGTCGATTTTTGAACGATTTCAGTTCGATGAGTTTATTTTTTAGAATGGAATAGGAAGACTAATGAAACACTTGGATTTTGATAGAATTCTGATCGAATGGGTGAATTTTGATTATACAAATTTCAGTTATCTTATATTGGTCTCATTTGAATTGTTTCTGAAATTCTTCAAATTTTGAAATAAATTAGTTTCTGAAGTCTTAATCTTGTGTGCAAGCTCTTGAAATTGTGAAGAAGATTCGGTCTGGAAGTTCGAACCTCACCGAATGCTAGTAGATCTTCGACAGTATATAACGACCTTCTGGATCTGTGTTTCTGTATATCAACAATTTTCGAAGTCGTAAAACAAAATATTGGGAGTTCATAAATTATATGGAAATTTTTGCTTTGCCAGTTGAGGCAACACATAAAGTTTAACATGGGCTAGCGATTTATGTTTCTGGTGACATTCAGTCGGCTCAGGAGACTTAAGAAATTCAGTACCGTCTCAAAAATCTTGGTTCTAAAACAGTTTGTCCACTTGGCTTTAAATTTTCTAAAAAATTCCAAATACTCATAAACCCATTACTCAACCCTCGCCCTCGACACCTCAATTAAAGTTTTGTTTTTCATATTCTTTTAAATTACAATTTGCACTACATTAATCATAGATTCATTTAAACAAAAAAAAAAAACATTAGCAACATTTATATAGTTTGTAAAGAGTGTTTTGTTTTTGTTTTTGATTCTTTTGTTTTCTTGATTTTTTCCTTAGACATTCTGCTGTTCCTTGAAATGATGATAATGATGATGAATATGCTCGTGCACATAACGATGAATCATCGAACTGGAGGCGCTGGTATCCAATTCAATATCAGCTGGTAATGCATCTTCTGTTTCCAAACTTTGCTTACCACCCTCGGTGACTGCTTCGGCCACTGCTTCGCCTACCACATCATCATTTAGATCAATCAACGTGTCTGTGCTGACCACTTTGCAGGGAGTGCTGGTCAAGGGTGGACTGGGACTGGCTAAATCCTCCTCCTCGCTGGCCAACAGATGGGCACACTCCAGAGCATCGCCATAGATTTTTGAGGCACCCGAACTGGAGGTGCCCTCCTTTGGCTCCTCCTTCTCCTGCTGCTGCTGCTGCTGTTGCTGCTGTTGTTGTTGCCTGTGTCGCTGACTGCGTCGCTGCTCTCGCTCCTTCTGCTGCAGTTGCTCACTGAGCTTGGCATAGATGAGATTGCCATAGTTCTTGTAATCCTTGCTCGATCTTTGCTGCTGCTCCAAACGCTGATAGCCCTGCTGAAGACTCTTGTGCTGATGGTGACTCTTCTTGGGTATGGGCTGGACGGTGGCCACATTGCTGGGCGTGGGCGGCGGCGAATGGGTATGGGCACCTCCCCCACAGATGGTGGCATGCAAAAAGGAATCGTAGCCGCACAGATTCAGTTTGTTGTGACCATGCTGGGCAGCCAGCACGGCCGGATTAATGGCCAGCTGCTGATGGTAGATGGGTATGTGCGGTTGGGGATGGTCGTGATGATGATTTGCCTCGATGGGATGAGCCAGATGCGGAGGCGGCGGCGATGAAGGAATGCAAGTGGGTGGACTGCAGCTGAGTGGTGACTGGGGGGCGGCAGGACTGTGGTTGGCAATTAGCGTAGGTATTTTCGAGCCGGTATTGGAACGTTGGCGTTGCTGTTGTTGTTGTTGTGCTGCCGGTTGCCGTATGGGACTCACATTGGCTTGGGGTTTTCTGCAAAAAAAAACAACAAAATGCAAAAAAAATCGGCTTAATTACGGTGAATTCTTTTGGGGTGTGGCGGTTTGATAGCTGGGTTGGTTTTTACTAGGTCGCCATAAAACAAAATCAAAAGAAAATTGATCAAACATGAGCTGAGGGGATGAGGAACTTAAATGGTTAGCTTGAGCATCAGTAATGATTATGAGTTGTGTTTTGATGCCAACATTTAAAAAATTAAACGTTAAGAAATTGCAAGAAAATAAAATTAAAGAATTTGGTCTTTTTTGTGACATCAACTGGGTGAAAGTTAAAGCAGCTTCCCGGTATAGGTAAGTCTTGGGAATTTAGTTGAAAATCAACTTGAAAACCTAATTTGATTTGAATTCTATGCTAATAGAATCAGATTCGATTATCACAGCACAGAAAGTTGCCTTAGTGCTACAGCATACTAAGGTACAGTTGCTACAGCCCATCAGCCCATCTCAATATATGCGCTCTTGCTCTAACTCAGCTTAGCTTAACAATAAAGAGGTTCAGTGGTGCTGAATTCCGCGAATTACATGAGGTAACTTTCGTTGGTGCTGCGTAATTTTCAGAAATTTCGCCCCAATTTCTTAAAGTCCGTTTAAACTTCAAGTAAGTTAAAATCCAGAATTTAATTAGAGTTTAGGTACTTGGCTTCAACAATGTCAGGTTGATCCAATATCGACAAAATGCTATCGCTGTCATGGTGTGACCTGATAATGTCAAACCTATCTGCAGAATCAGCTGCTTTTGTTATGGTTTGATTGTGTAAAATTGCTTGTTATTACTTAAAACCAAAGTTTATTGATTCAAACTTGCAATTATTTAAATCAGGGGTGCCCAGAATGAGCTTACGGGCGCTTGAATACCAATACAAATGCACAAAATATATCTCAAGCAATAATAACAACAAGAAATTGAAAGAGAAACCCGTTTTTTGTTTGTGTGTGTGTGTGGTCGTTGCTGTCACAAGCAAACGCGCTCAAGTCGAACACTGACTACGCAAAGGCAACATTATTGTTGCTGTTAAATTGGCCAGAGACATAGGAGAGAAAGAAGAGAGTCACATATGGTGTTGTTGCTGCAGGTCACGCGAGCCGAACTCATGATTGTGTGAGTCGGTAAACACTGAATTGCAAGTAAAACGGCTGTAGTCTGGGGAGAGCTCTCTTGCTCACCAACACAAGCACACTTTTTTGTGCTCTCCATTTGGCCGGCACTGGTCTACGCGCGCCAACAACAAAACTTTAGCTCGGAAAGAAAGAGAGCAGATCACGCATATGAAATTGTTGTTGCTTTATGCCAAGGCTGCAAACCTCTAAAATTTTGCAGAACGTTCGGTTCGGTGGTTCGAACCCGTTGTAAAGCTTAAGGTTCGGTTCTCGGACCGGTTCCTGGAACCCCTGAACCCAAGGTTTTGCTTCGAACCTCGGTTCGCTTGAACATAAAAGAATTCGATGTATTTCTTGTGTAGAAGATATGTAGAATACATGGGACTAAAATTAATTTTTATAAATAATATTCTTTATTTCAATAATGTCATATGCAAAGTGTTGAAAATTCTCGTTCAACTGATACTTGAGTTGTTAGAACAGTATAGTTATAGCCAATATCTTTTTCTCCTTTTTGACCTTTCCAACATTTTAAAACATTTGTCTACTATATACTCTCTTGGACAATTTTCGAAGGAATCTATTACTACGTTTATACACACAAAATTTATCATGATTAATGCCCTTCAAAGTATGCACTTTACTTTATTTCCTTATAAAATGTTCCATTAGAACAAAAACATTGATAGCCAGTTAGTCACACTGTAAATTCATCCAGATTGTCGGACCATTAATAGGTTTACAATATAATCTTGTGTTAAGCCAAATATAAAATAAATGTAATTCTGAATCATTCCTTAATGCAATGCTTTTAGCATACTTTAAAAGGCACTAAGCACAATAAATTTTGTGTCATTTAAAGATTTTATATTTGATATTTGTGTATTGCTTTCATGAACTTTTCTTCTTCACAATCAGACGTTGAGTCATTTAAAGTTCAATTTTGAAAACTCTCATTAAGAATTTCTTATTGGAGCTTCAGCATGTCTGTCAGAAGGTGGAGCTCTTTAAGAGAACTCTGAATGCAAAAATCTTGAAGTGTTAGTAAACGTTCGCACATTTGGTAGGTTGAGTTCCATCGCGTCACACAGTCACTGTTTTTGTTTAAATTTTTCTATATGCAATAGACTTCATATAGTGTGAGTACGGAGTTTCTTACAAAGTGTGCGAGCTCTAGTAATGTCAAACTGAACTTCCTTGAAATTAAGCACAACGAACTGTAACACAGTACAACACTAAAAAAAACCCCGGCATGGGACAGTTAATTTATGATAAAAGGGGCCTCTGTAAGCATCACCTCATACCCAGTTTTTCAAATAAAGCCTCGGTTCGCGTTTTATGGGTACCTCCAGCACACAACGACAAAAATTTTAACTTAGTTTTTAAGGGTTTAAGATAAATTATAATTATAGAGTCGTCCAGGGAATCTATTGAGATAACTTGGTCATCGTCCAAATCAAGAAATGTTTTTGTTTCACATGAAGAACCTTCATCAACATTACATTCTTCATAGTTGCATTTCTTTTCTGTTCTGCAGTTGTCATTTATAAGCTTTTCTGCTCGAACCATCTTCGATCCATTATCGAAGCTGAAAGTATAAATCTGACCTAGAGAAATGTCGTGTTAGCAGTCAGATTACAAGGAATTTCTATATTTCCCTATATGTGTCGTTGGAAAAACTACTTAATTTTGTGAACCGAACCTAGTTTTTCGAAAAAGTGGTACGGCTCGGGTTCAGGTTCGAGGAGTCAAAAATATTAGGGGTTCGGTTCATGGTCCGGTTCGTCGGACCCATAAAACCCGAACCGAACCGGTTCTTAAGGGTTCGGTTCCAGACCGGTTTGCAGCCTTGCTTTATGCAGGCTTATGGGCGCGTAGAACGTATGCGCGCGCGCTTTTCCTTTGCGCAAAGCAACAACGAGTGCGTGGCTTGTGGAATGGGCGCGGGCACCCCTGATTTAAATTAAACTGACATGGTTTCCAGGTGCAACCCGAAACATTTTGTATTTATTGTAGTCTATTGTTCATGCCTATATGAAAACTGGCCGATATTGGTGACCAATAACGGCACAAGGGGACAAACGGGACAAAAATATAAATTAGTGTTAGCAGTTTGATTTGTTAAACTAGTCGCTTTACAAGAAGCGTTTACCGGCACAGAATGCCGTGTTGGAGGCCAATATTGTTATCTTCATCAACAAGATTGGCTCCCAATATTGGCAAGTGTCAAATAGTCATTAACAAAGTTCAGTCAAACTGTTTAGAATACACTTTTTAAGAATTAAGATAAGACAAGAGTAATTCTTACATCCCCACTTATCAGGCTAAGCATTATCCGTGTTCAGCAGAACAACTTGCTCCCTGATCAAGTATAAATTTGCAATTATCTTAATACTGAACTCGAGAGATGCGGTATCATAATAGCCAATTTGAGGTATAATGATACAGGAGCATGTATCAAAGAAATCGTACGCTACTTTAAAGTGATACTGCTCCTTCCAACAGCAGAAACTATTCGATACAACATTTTTTTTTATACCTGCTCAGGGATAAATTATTCTGCTGAATACGCCCATTGAGTCAGCCTCACCTGACAGTAGCTTATGGAGGAAAAGCACACTAAGGAAGATCCTCAGATTATTCATTGATGGAAGGTCCAATAAGCGTAGTCTGTTCTCGTATAGTGATAGATGCCTATTGGAGTACCAATTTAAGCCACGAAGTGCGAAAAGTAATAAAAATAAATAATAAAATGGTGTTTTCAGCCCTGGGAAATGCCACGCTTGGTTGTGCTATTTTGTAGTTATTGTATCAAGAAGGTCTCCCTTCACTCTTTCGCATTACCTATTCCTCTGACTCTTGAAGTTTATTAATGAATTTAACAATTTGTGTGTTCATTTTCAATTTGCCCAAGTTCAGCTAATCTCAGTTTAGTTTGAGAAACCGAGCCCACTTTCCAGGATTTTGTATAAAAACGCTTTTATTTAAAGCAAAAAAAAACCAACTGAAGTTTTCGCTCATACCCATCGGAGTGCTCGTGGCGTGCGAACTTCAAAACTACTTTTAAATCAGGATTTACCAACAAGAGCGAGGGCAAAAAGTGAGAGTGTATTGGCCAGCGACTGAAAAGCTGTACCTCGGCAAGCGTTTGACTCGTGTCGGTGTGAATAGCGAAATGCGTTGGATCTAAATTCAGATGTGAACAAGACCCACAAGTGTCTTACAGGTTATCAATTTTGCTATCAG
Organism: Lordiphosa magnipectinata; assembly: GCA_037044535.1. Taxonomy (NCBI): domain Eukaryota; kingdom Metazoa; phylum Arthropoda; class Insecta; order Diptera; family Drosophilidae; genus Lordiphosa; species Lordiphosa magnipectinata. The sequence goes on from JBAMBO010001151.1 coordinate 58,383, forward strand.
AAAATGTAGCTGATGTAAGTACCTTCAAAAATCATTTGAAAAGTATGGGGTTAACTTTTTTACTCATCTACATAGTAGTAGTAGCTTTATTATTTTTAATTTTGTTTTTTAATTTTAAACTATGATTATTATCATAATAAAAATTTTTTTTTTCCCAATGTTCCCAAACGTATACCTTCACTTTACACTCATAATCATTATGAAAACTGCTGCTTCCTTAGCTTCTATAGCTTTTTTTGGTTTTTTGTTTAGGTGTGGCTTACCCATTCAACTGAAAACACAGGCGATTCTTCTCCATGCTCTCCCTGATGATGCTAATCAAATCGTTTCGATTTAATGCCGATTTCCAACACTCGGCCGATTTGCGTTGTTGTTGATTAAGCAACGTTTGTGGGCGTGGCTGACGCAATTGAACACCATCCAACATTACATCGCCGCCCCCCAAAGGAGGCGATGATGAGGGGCTCTTAAGGATGAGGGGATGTGTTGATGGATGCTGCTGTTGTTGTTGTTGCTGTTGTTGTTGCTGCTGCCGTTGTAGGTGTCGATTTTGCCAGGTGGAATCATTGCCCACCGAGAGACTGCGCTGACGTGTTTCGAGGCAGTGATCCTGATACTGTTTGAATTTGTTTTGTTGATGAAATGAGTGAACCAAAAATAAATATAAAATGATAAGTAAGAAAAATTATAAGTAAAACTTAGCATAACAAAACCAAAAAATAAAAAAGGCGACATTTTTATAGGGATAGGGACTACAAATGTTGCTAAGCCAATGTTGCCAATCACATATTGCTAAGCAAAAGTTGCTAAGAAAATATTGCTAAGCTAATTACTTTTATTCAAGGTGCATCCAAAGCATGACTTTTAATGTTTTATCGACTAGTGTAAGAAGATCTTCCAAATATAGTTTTATTTTTTTTTTTTTGTGTTTGAAAATCAACTAATTTTCTTTGACATTTAAAGTAGTTGCTCATACGGAAGTGGTACAAAGTAATTATTTTGGATTAGTTATGGTTTTAAAAGTGAAACTGTAGCTAACATCCATGCTGTTTGTTGAACTGGCATAGCAAATTTTTTAATTTTATATTTAATTCAACAAATTTTTCAGTCTGCAGCCTTAGCAACATTTCCAGAGACAGATGTTGTTCTGTTCTATTTGGCTACACAGCCATAAAGGTGCCTGAAATTACAACGAAAAATGCTTCTAGCCTTGGCAACATTTTCCAGCAGCATTTTCAGAGATTCATGCTGTTGTTTGGGTAGGGAAAATGGGCGAAAACAAATTGACATTTCTGTTTATTTGTTTTTGCCATGATTCGAATTTTTGTTTTGATGGTTTTGGTTACCTTGTGCCTACCTTTTGTTTGCGCGCCCTTCGCAGCATTTTCACACGTTGCGTTGCCTGTTTCATATAGATATCCTGCTGTTGCCGCTGTCGTCCCGTACTGCAGTCGACAACATCATGGCCCACGGCCACTGCTGCTGGCTCCTGTTGTTTCGTTCCGCTGCAGCATTTGAGATTCAACATGTTCTCGTAGGTATTGTGGCCATTGTTGTCCGGCTCCATACAGCACTGCTCCAATTTGGAATTGTTCTTCTGGTATCTGGCCTGATGCTGCTGCTGCTGCTGATGATGATGGCTTTTGCTGCCCTTAGAGCCACTGCCACTGACTGTGGGCTGCTCGGTGACAGCGGCCGCTGCCGTTGCATCCTTTTCCTTGTCACTATTGCTGTCATCGTCCTCGTCATCGGACTTAATCAGTTTGCGTGGTCGATAGCGATGCTGACGGCGTGCGCCGGCGGATGTCGTTAGGGCAGCACCAACTGCGCTGCCATTCACTGTTTTTGACATGGCAGTGGGCAGCTTCTTCAGCTTATTGTTGTTGTTGTTGGTGCACGACGTGGAAGGAATGATGGGACCCACTGTCGCCCCCGCTCCCGCACCCCCTTTGGATTTGCCTTCAGGACTGACGGTGAGGCGCACGTTTATTGTCTTGCTGCCACAGTGCGGCACCACCACGGATTTGCCAATGGACTCGTATATGGTATAGACAATGCCCACAATATCATCCTTTGTGATTTTACCGTGATGTCCATCCAGATCATAGAATGTGAATGAGAATTGTAATGGCTGTGAGGATTTGCCACCCTCAACGGATACATCGCAGGTGAATTCCTGTTTGGAAAGGAAAAAAAATGGTAAGCATTTGTGTGAGTTAATTGCATTGGTATTAAGAGCGAAAAATTATGCCCCACCTTAAATTTAGTTCTTAGCAACATTTTATTAGCAACACTTTCTTAGCCACATTTTCTTGGCAACATTAAAGTGTTTCCTTTACTCAGCCAGAATAAGTCTAAACTATTTATATTCAAAATAAACATTAAAAGCCTAATCCATATAGTCAGTCCGTCAGTCGAAAGAATTTTTCACCATTTCACATTCTCAAATCCCTCATAAAATCTCATATTTAATCGACAATTCCCACCCTACATCAGTTACATTCATTTATTATAGATTTTATGGCTCATTTCACAAGAACTGTGGCAACTATATCATTTTCTTTGGCCTTCTTTTGGCATAAATTGTGATTGTGAATTGTGCCTGACCCCCCAACCAGGTAAATACGGCGTAATGGTCAAGTTTAATCAACTCACACGCAGCTGTTTTTGCTCCTTGGCCATATTTCATGACCCACTGGGAGCAGAGCATAAACTCAACTTTTAAATGTGCTTTTAATTAAAATTCAACAACAAAGAGAAAGAAAAATATTTCATTAACACAAGGGCGCCGGCAATTTTCAATTACCACCCACAGAGGTTGCTTTGCCTTTGCTCGTTCGCCAAAAATATCAAAACATTAAAATTCAATAAAAACCATTAAAAGCAAAACAACCAAAACACGAAAAGCACTCAAAGGCAATTAAAAATCTTCTTATATTTATTTATATGAGAGTGGAAGCACACTTTATCAATGGTAATGGCTTCCCTCTGCAGTTTCTTGCACTGAAAATTAAATATTTAGTCAAAATGATGGCCACAATTTTCGACTGGTTGCTGCTGTTGCTGCTGCTGTGGTTGCCACTTAATTGTTGTTTTTAGTGGCAGATGGCTGTGGTTGCTCTCCACCTCCACCCACTTTTATGCTGCAGAGTTTAATTTTTGTTTTGTTTGGTTCAGTGAGGAGAAAAAGTGCAGCATACTTTTGGGTGGGTCTTTAAATTGCGGCTAACATTTTTATGAACAATTAACACAAAGTCGCTGGACCAAACTGATGTTTGAAATAGTTGGTTAGTTAACACACACACACATGGCTCTAGTTAAGTCGGCAACTGATCAACTTTTTATAATGCTGACAATGCTGGAAGGACATGAAACATTCAGGCAGCATTGGCTTTCTATAAGTGATGAGAGTTGGCCTTAGAAATATTTCTCTTTTGTTTTGTATGTTTCAAAACAGTGATTTTTTGGCGACCAACAGTATAGACTCAAAAGCTGTAATTATACTCTGCACCAAAGGTAAGTATGTAACAGAGAGAAGAAAACATTTCCGACCCTATAAAGTATATATATTCATGATCAGCATTAACAGCCAAAACGATATTGCCATGTCGGTCTGTCTGTCCGTCTGTATGAACGCACAGATCTCAGAGATGGTGAGAGATAGAGGCTTGACATAGATGGGACATATACTTCTAATACTTGCAGGCAGATCAAGTTTATTTTCAATGTTTGCCACGCCCCCTTCCGCCCCCGCAATTTGGATAACACATCATATCTCCCACAGTTTTGAAGATAGAGGATTCGTACTTTCTAAAGATAGTTAGTAATTAGATACTTAGTGTGTTTCTTTTATTTTCTTGAACCGAGCGTAAATTTTAGATACGGAAAAGGTTCAGCAATTTTCTCATATTTGATGGGGTTTAAAGAAGTTGGAATTCCGGGTTCAAACCGGTTCAATCACGCTCCAAGTAATCTCAATCATGCTTAAAATTCTCCAGCATTGGGACAAGTTAAACTTCAAACAACAGTCTTAGATCCGATTCATCTTTTGGTAAGTTTTGAAATGGTTTAGCTACCTAGTTTAATATGTGTAACTAACTTTATTGAAAATAACTTAAATGCTAACAATTACTGTATGATTGTAAAGCGCGATGCGGTCGTCAACCGCGCGGATCGAAGACAGCCAGAAACTAATTTGCTGACGCGTAGGGCTAGAGAGAGTCACGCTAACGCGTGACTACGATGAGTAGTGTGGCCAGAGCTGCCGCAATACTCCCCCGCTAGAGACTTTGTGGAAACGAATGATCTTCAAGTTTTGAGTATAGCTGGGATGTATATATGTCCGGGGTGAGCATCTACAGGATTGGCACAAGTCCCAATGTGAAGGAAACCTTGTGTATGATTCTCGCTGTGATCTTTGTTGCGTAGTTGAGTATAGAAACTGATAAATTGTACTGAGCATGTGCATCGAGTACAGATTGGCGAAGTTGCGTCGATATTAACAAGCAAGTTCGCCCAAGCAGCGCTGCGGTTGCCTCGCGTCGAGTACTTTCGTCTGCCACGCGTTGTGAACTTTCGTTGGCCACTCGTTGTGGACTTCGTGTTGAGTTCGAGAACTTTTAGGTAGACTCAAGCTGGCAACAATTGCCAAACAAATAGTGTCTGGAGTTGTAGCAGGTTACTAGTGTTCGGTCAGGTATGGGGATCGTTGTGCATGAACATCGGCGATGCTGAAGGATGCGATGAGGATACATATTTAGCTGCTCGACTTACTTTCATTAGTAGAAACGATCGTCTGGCAATGTAAGATCTGTAAAATTGGTCGAATGCTTCACCAACGTGAGATCGGTTACATGTAGTTGCAGAGTCGGCTGATAAAAAGAAGACTTGAGCAGCAGGATGTAAACGGTAAAAAAATCACCCTTTGCTGTTTGTATTTGTGTGTGTGCGCTGGCGTTGCTGGCAGAGTTTGAACGCATTTGTGTGTGTTTGGCGTTGCTTTTTCACAATTTGTAAAAGAAATTCCATTGCCAAAACCACATCTTGGCTGCTGTTGCAGAATGCGAATGCGCCTGGTTGCAGCGAAGCCTCCTCGATGATCGCAAGCAGTGTGCTGTTCCATGAGTCTGTCTCTGCATGACCGGCAAATTGCATTTTGTGTTTGTGTAAGAACGCCCCAAAATGTGTGCGGGCTGCGGCATGTGAGTGTGTGTGTGGAACACTTGCCCAAAAAACATCGAGATGTTTCTGTTGAGGATCTGGCTGGCTGCTGCCACAAAATTTTAAATGTAGACTTCTTTTGTCTGCAGTTCAACTTTTTTTTACATTTTTGCCACGCCCCACAATAAATTTTTTGGAATAATTTCCACAATTGTGAAGATATCGATGTTAAATGTTTAACTCAATTTGATATTCGCAATATCTATAATCTCTGAAATTTTCATAGAGAGTTATAAAAAACCTTTCATACTTTTCGGCTTATCTTTAAGGAACACAACTTTCGTCATTTATTTATATAATATGTTAACATTCATTATTATGCTTTGTAAATTAACATAAGGGAAGGCAATTAAACATTTCTTCCCCTGAGTAACTGGTATATCGAAGTCGGGCAGGTCCGACTTTAACTTACGCTTTCGTTTGTAACTAAGAACTTTTTGGCTGAGGTCGAGCTTTTCGCGAAATTTTATATATCCCAAAGGCCATCTACTTTACAATATTTTAAGCGTTACAGAAAATTTTCAATTTGACTGTTCGTTTGATATCTTAAGGCTGCAGGACAATTTTTTTGATGAAAAGATTGAATGTACAATTTTTTGTGGTTCATTATAAACCATCACGTTGTTAAAGACAGATATAAATATTGTTTGTTTGTTTTCCCTGATTAATTCCCTTGTATTAAGAATTTTAAGAATTTATTCAACTTAATTAACCTTTGTGTTTTCGGCAAACTCATCAGGAGTCAATCAACTTACCTCCAATCGTATGCGCTCCTCTTTGTGATGATGCAAATGACGTGAATGCTGATGTGTTCCATGCTGTTGTTGTGGTTGCATGGCCGCCGCCGCATCGACCACATCCTCCTCGGCAGCAGCAGCTGCCGCCTGCATATTTACATATTTGCCATGTTTGCCATTGGAGCTACTGCTGATGCGCAAGTGTTTGCTATGGCTGCTCAACTCCTGCTGCAGCGGTGGCGGCGGCTGCTGCTGCTGCTGCTGCTGATGATGTCGACTGCTACCGTGATGATGATGCTGCTGCTGCTGCTGCTGCTGCTTGGCGACCGAACTGGAGGCATTGCCCGGCGGTGTGGTGATTATATTAACCACGGGCGATCTCAGTTGTATATTATTGTCACGTTCACTGACCAGCAACAAATCTGGTGGGGCACTGCACGAGGATGAGGCGCGCACCTGATGATACATCAACTCCTCCGAGTCTGTGGTGCATTCCTGGACTGCAAAGAGACGAAGACAGAGAGGGGGAAGGGATGATTTTAATTAAAATGCAAAGTGGCATGAAATTGGCGGCACCATCAACCCCCTATCTAATACATTTTCTTTGGCGGCTTGGCAATTTATTTGCAATTTGCACAAAGCGCATTACAACAACAACAACAAAAAGTTTATGCCTCAACGCCAACATACAACGTTCGTCGGCCAACTTTGGTCGCCACTTGAAAGGCGGACGCAGTCTGCTCGGAAAGCATTCCTAATTAATGACGTCGTTGGCGGCGGCGGCGGCGGCGGCGGCGTCGTGTTTTTTATTTCGTATTTCAAATGACAATGGTAACTTGGCGTTTATTTTTTTTTTTTTGTGTGTGGCTGAAAGTTAAGCTGTCTAGGGTTTCATTTATTACTCATACGACGTGTGAACAGAATACTTTATTTTTTAAGAAAAAAATTTTGATTTAAGAAATGTTTCAATCAAAATGTAAGAAAAATGTTATTTTTTTGAGATTTTGTAAAAATAATGATATTCGCCCAGAAGAAAATTTGTATTTTTTAATAACTTTCTCAATTTTTTATCGATATACTTTTGATAAAAGTGTCATTTCCCATAAACAGCTGTTATGATTGAAATTTTGACTCAAATTCTGAAATAAGACCTGATAATATAGAAGATCTGCATTTAATAATGATTCTCTATCAATTTGACTTGCTATTCACATTCAAAACATTACAAATAGCAGGACTACTAGACTATCATGTCTCAAAGCCAAAGTTTGAGTTTGTCTACATGCTGTTTTTCGTAATATGTCTTTTACTCAAGAGTCCTACAATTGTTTCATTGATCTGCAGGATAAGCTGCATCAGATCATGGTGGACTTTGGCACCCACGACTTGTACATATTACAGGGACATATTCAGCTATGATGATTTGGCTCCAGAGGAAACCAAATTCAAGTTCGAAACTGAGAGTGAGAAGCTCTCTCAGGCTAAATGGGTACACACACAGCAGTTATTGGTGGTGTGGGGTTTTTGCGCCAACCGTCGCCTTGGAATTCCCTACCAGATATAACACTTCCAGCATGAGTAGGTAGCTGCTGAATTGCAGATGATGGGTCAAGTCTATTGAAGAGACTTCAATAGCGACCAGCCTCCATTGTAATGTTGTTTGTGTCCTGTTTTTACAGTTGTAAACAAACTAATGACCTCGAGCCGGCTAGAACTTGATGGTTTGATAATCAAAAAGGTCGTTAAAAAAGTAGCATGGAGTTCTTGTGAGTTCCTTTTTTGGGGTCAAAATGAGTTTAAACATCGAGCTAAATACATGTTAGCTGTGTCATGTTATTTTTGATGCAATCATTTTTCGAATTGGATGTAGCTCGAGTATCGAGCTCAATTTAATCTCTGGTACACTTGCACCAAGCCGACTTCAAGATCAAATCAAGTAGGAATATCGAGCTTAAATCAATATTGGACCTTCTTGTTTGTATCCGACTGAGGTATCAAATCGAGCTCGAATAACAAGATAAAATCAATCCAGTGTGAGTCAGGATCAAGTCAAGAATTCCGGTATTGAAAATTCCGTACTTAAATCAATCCTTCTCGTACTTGATTTGAGGAAATTCAGTATTGACCGACTTCTGACATCGCTTGGGATTGATTTCAGCCAGGATATCTTGGATTTTCTTTTCTGTGTGAGATCTTTTCGTTCATACGGATGGACAAGGCAATGTCGACTCGGCTGTTGATGCAGATCAAGAGTATATATAATATTTTACACAAACTTTATATACTCTGTGTACCTTTGGTACAGAGAATAATTACAATTTTTAATTAAATATAATCTTGAGTATACAAAAACTTGAACATTTATGCAGTATAAAAATAGTTAAATAAAATAATTCATTTCACTTTAAAATCCTTTTTCAAATGTAACTCTCCGCTGTCTCATAACTCATTTGGCTTGTCTCTTCTTTTCCTCTCTTTTGCCCTCGCTTCCATTGTATCTCCTAGCATTTTAATTAATTAGCGCGCTTGGCAAAAAAAAAGAAAAGAAAAAAAAACACATATAAAAGAAGCGAACTGAAATTTTCCACTTTTCGCCTTTTCCCTGTTTTCCCCCCTTCTTTTGCGTCTGACCCAAATTTGGCGGTTTAGTTCTCCGCACAATTTCTCATTTTCGCTTTTCATTTTTCATTTGTCGCGTCCTTGCCCAGTCCCCAGGACATGGCTTTTAATTGCATGAACATTATGCAAGCAAAGCGGTCCCAAGTCCTCCGTTTTGTACGAAGGTTTTTCTATTTATGTTTCGCTCTTTGAGAACAAGTAGAAGAGGTGACGACAATTGAAGACAATTAGTTAAAGTGCCAGGGAAATGAGCCAGTTGTGCGGAGTCCTTGTTGTTGAGACTGATGGCCTAAATGCCGGAAAATGTAGAATTGTGGGTTGATTAGTTGTCTCAAGAAGTGTCTCATGTTTTATATAAAATGCCACCTGTTTATGTGTGTTTTATTACGAAAACTAGAAATTTATGCGCATTTTTGATTTGCACTATAAAAACCACGCAACGCTCACACACAACTTTAGCCTAATTAATTATGCAAATCTTCTTTAGAAAATTTTGTATTTCTTGTTATCTTGAGCATCTAATTTGATAATGAAAATTTATGATTAAAGTCTAAGATGTCCACATTCGTGGATCTTAAGTGAAAAGTGGACTTTAAACACATTACTCATACGTCACGTTTAACTTGAGCAAGTTTCTTTTCTTGTATATTTTTTGTTTTTTTTTTTTGTATTTTTTGATAGATAAGCCACGAGCCGTGACGTTTCATTTATCATAGAAAATTCATGAGGCTGTGTGGTTGGTTGTGTGTGGATTTCGACATGAGAGGTTTTTGGCGGCACTGGCTTTGTGACCTCTCAGGTAGTTGGCTTTTGGGCTTTGGCTATTAGGCAATAAGCCGTGTCTGATGGTTGGCTGAGTTGGAGCAGAAGAAGGGGGAAAAGCTAATCATTTTCATTTTGGTTGGCATCTACGCACAGACATTACGCAAATGTACAAATTCAATTCATTATGCCCTGCAATTCTGGGCAAGGGAAAGGCAGATTTACTTAGCTAATGGACTAAACCGATTATTTAGCTACATCAACTTTCCACTTAGATTCGGTTAGTCAAGCTAACAGGTAGATTTGAAAATATTATAGGGTACAGACTGAGAAAAATGTTCAGCTGTTGCTCATTCAGAAGTTCAAATACAAGTGGAATTTGTTGTGAAGAGTGAAAAATTCTCTATTATTTAGGTATTAAGTCCTCGTTGGTGACCCCTGGTGAAAGAGCGAAAAGCTGCTGGCTAACGTGAGCGGTGAAACTTTTATATAGAAAAAATAGAGCTGGTGCATCGGGATTGGTACCACCATACCGTCTTAGAATCTGCACCAATGAAAACAGCGATAGTAATAACTTGGATACGGACTCCCTCTGATAACGATCCACTCACTGGTCTTAAGGATTACGATTTGAGGATATGGGGAAAGGAAAAGTGCTGATATCTGGATAAGTAGATGCCCTTAAGAGATACCCCGGTACGAACGAAGCCCTTTACAACGAACTGCTAAATCACTGATAAGTCACTGATTGGTCACTGATAAGTCACTGTTAAGTCACTGTTAAGTCACTGCAAAGTCACTGCAAAGTCACTGTGAAGTTACTGCTAAGTCACTGTGAAGTCACTACTAAGTCACTGTTAAATCACTGTTAAGTCAATGTCAAGTCCATGTCAAGTCACTGTTAAGTCACTGTTCTGATAACGAACACAGTTTAGTCACTGTTAAGTCACAGTTAAGTTGCTGTTAGCTCACTGGTGTCACTGTTTAGTCACTGTTAATCTCTCATTCCACTCCACACACCCACAAACACACAACCTATCCGCTGCTACGGCAAATGGTAAACGCGGTTGACTTTGCAAATACAAAATGCAAAGACAAGACATACATAAATGAATCTGTCGCAAAGACAGTCAAGTAAAAGAGCTTCGCTCTAAAAGTACTGTTCTTATTATATGTATGCAAATTCTTGTTTAAACCGATTTCGGTTCATGACTAATCTGAAACTGAATATTCTAACATATACTGAAAAATTTTGAAATTTTTTGTTATACCAGCTTTATACCTGGATTTGACTGGAATTGTTTATATTTAAGATTAAACTCGCTGAAAATTGTTTTTAACATTCAAACTCATCCAAACTTGTTTGGAATCAGTTTTGATTTGGAAATATATATATCTAACCTACACATCATATTTAACGTTCATAGCTTGAATAATTTCTGATACATATTCTAGAGCCGATTATAAGCAGGTCAAGCCGGCTAGTTCGATAAATGCCCTTGTTCTACCAAACTATCCACTTAATAGCACAAATCTTTTAGAGATATGGTTTTGAACCACTGGCTTGAACCGGCTTAGCCAGCTGGATCGGAACCGGAAAATTATCTAACTTTACACTAAGATTTCAGTTCATAGCTGAACCTGTAAAATATCTAACTCCATTCTACAAACTTTCACAGCAAATTTCAGGTTCATAGCTTAAATAATTTCTAAGTTATGTATCTGAACCACTTCCAACCCGTTCACAGACTTAAGACATATCCTATGACTTTTTCCTGATCAATATGAATATCAGTTTATGGGCGGTTTAGACGCCTATAAGAAACAAACATACATACATTCACTTTAAATCAGAGTCCGGCGGGTCCCTATATTCTGGGCATACAAAATAGCTCTGCGGCTGGGCAGTCGAGACACAAACACTATAAGCTCGTCGGTGCGCTTTTTCGCAACAACCTCACAATGCGAAATAATCTTCATATCAGTGGCTAAACACACACAGTGCAACGCCAAAATGAGCATGTGTGTTTTGCCGACCCCTGCTTTAGATGTATAGATATTCCAAAATGGTCTAGAACAGCCCAACAAAAAAAAAAAGGAATCCGGAAGTGATGAAAAGTGGTGGTTTTTCTCCTCGCTACACCTTTTCCCAACCCCAAGTACATTTTTGAGCAGCCGCAACCCCTAACTCTTTTCGTACGAGCAAGTGCAAAGGAAATTCTGCCCGACACCATGTTAATTGGTCCTTTGTGCCAGATAAGAACACGAAGACCAGGATCAGGAAGCTGAAGTCTTCCCCGAAATGTTTCAAAAATTGTACAAGAAATAAATAGTTTTTATATTGAAAATTTAACAAAATTGCTTAAATTCGTGGATAATTCCCACAAAAAACCGACTGTTTTTAAAACTTTCAACCTAAACTTCTGCAATATTTCAGAAGCAGTAAAACTAAACCCATATTCAAAAAGCTTTTTTTTACGATAGAGCATTTCCCAGTCTCCTTTTTAATTCGTTTCGCCCTGAAAAGCATTCGACCCACACGAAACAAATGTTTGTGTCTGGTATCGCTTTCTTGAGTTGGCTTAGGCCAAAGTTAATTTGCAAGGCGGCATGTTTCATATCAGAAGCCAAAATGCTTTCAAGATGACTCAACAACAACAACAACAACAACAACTACAAAAAGTTGGATTCTTATGTGTGTCGGCCACTTGAGAGCAAAACATGTTCTTTTTGGTTTATCTTGGCGCCACGATCGTCGGTGAAAAAAGGCAAAGAAACACACAAAGGCGATAATTAAACGCAAAACAAAGCGAACCAGACAAAAGCTAAAAACCAGAGACCTCAAGTGGTCGACCTTTAATTAGAAAAGGTGTAGAGCCTACCAAACAGAAAGAGACTAAGCAAACTTGAGAAAAAGTTAAAAAATGACAAGAGCTAATAAATGATGTCCGAAAAAACTAAACAAAAACTCCTCTTGGCAACAAACCATACCAACAATTTATTAGACAGATGATGTGCCCACTGCCAACTGGGCAAGGCAAAAGTTTTTTCCACCCAAAAAAAACAAAAAAAAAAACTAACTAAAAGATATAAACTAAAGATAAACTTCATAATTGTGGCCAAGTTGTTGCTCGTATCTGGCATGTAAGTGTTAATGAAGTTAAGTGTTTTTGACGCCAAGCAGCAAAAAGAAAGAGGGAAAAACAACAATTAATGAGAAGTCACATTCCAGAAAAACAAACGAACGGCAAGTAGGAAAAAATGTTGATTAAGATCAACATATGCCAAAAAAAAAAAAAAAATAATAAATAAAACCAGTAAAGGAAATTCGTAGACAAACATAGACAGATATATAGTAAGACAAGTGTGCGGAGTGGGAGAATACAAATTAAAGCCAACCTTTATTGTGGGTCATTAAAATTTTACAAATTTCTTGTTCCATTTTGTTTAAGTAAACAATAATAACACTTTTTTTCTAGTTTTAATATAAATTATTTATATGAATTATTTATAAGAACAAATGCAAAGTGCTTAAACCATTTTTGTAACAGAAAATTTAAGCAAATAGAAGAAATTTCTTAACTCCCAACAAATTATAATGAATTAAAATACAAATTCTTTATCTAAATTCCACCAGGCCAGCTCAACATTTGAACTGCGACCACTTAATAGAACCATTTCAAGTGCTTTCCAATGTATTTTTTCTTCTATTTTATAATATTTTTCTGACACTTGACAATTTACAACCACAATTTGGCATGGCATTTATCGCTTGTGGCCGGCGAAAATCAAACGAGCCACAAAACAGTTTTGTTATTATCAGGCCAAAGAAATCTGCCACAATTTTTTTGTTACCTACTTTAAAAAAAAATTGAAAGAAAACCTAAAGAAAAAAAACAAACGTCTTATCAGCTGTGTGTGAGTGTGTGTGTGGGGAATGCTTGCTAAATACCAGTAGCAATTATTTTGGAAGGTTTAATTAAACGCCGATAATCGATGCGCCTACCCAAACACTTACACGTTATAGGAGACGCTTCTTATCAATGTCTGAAGTTCACGGTAAAACGTCACGCGTCATCGATCGATAGAGAGTGGTTAAGAGGGGTGCGGGGGGGGGCGGCTAACTATTTGCGGGTTGCATTTTAGCCAACATTCAGGTTCGAGTGTCGGCATTTTTATAGGTTTGCTTTAATGTTACACACAAATCAAGTGAAACAAATGCCGACAACGACTACCAACGTCAACTTCCCAACAGATCGAGCGTGCTTTTTGTCTGATATACGAGTTGAAGGTAGATGTACCCAAAGTCTACCCTAAGCCCCCACTCTGCTCTCGCTCTCAGCTTAGCGCGTGTCTCGGTTTTGGTTGGAGAGGCAGGAGGCCTTCATCTCTGCCGCTGTCTGAATGTGTATGAGAAAACGGGTTTTCTGGGCTTATACTCGTATTTATTGTAAGCTGGCATGTCGATAAAGTGACGCTGGGGGCATACTTCTATGCTGATCTCGTTTGTTATGGTTATAATATATTTCCAAAATTCAAATAGAAATTTCTTTAAAAATGTATCAAAATTCCTCAACTATTAATCTCAATTTGCATCTTTTGACTAACGTTTCAAGAGCATTAACAGGTCGATATATTGTTGGCCATATCTCTCTGTCTCCTGCTGCGGTTTATTTAAGTTTTTGCGCCAAAGTTTTGCTGCGGCTACACACACAAACGGAAATTAATTACAAACAGCGTGCTTAAACTCACCGCAACAACAATAATAATGAATGAGCGGCATAATCAGCGAAGGTTGTTCTTGTTGTGCCTTGCCTCTTGGACAGATGCTGCTGCTGCTGCTGCTGTTAGTCATTAAACCAAAAGGCGTTAATTTTCAACATAAGCAAATTACTTCTGGCGCCAATTTTCTGGAATTTTATCAGCATTTTTTGAATGTCGTTTGCAAAACTTTTTTTTATTCCCATTCCCATGGCATTTTTGTTGTTCTTTTTCTCCTTTTTTTTTGTCAATCAAATGTCAATCAAACACTGCTCTAGTTTTCATGCCACTGCCATTTGCTGTGTGGGGTTTTGTAATTTGATTGCTAAAGCGTAGAAGCTGCAACGAATTGTGTAAATATGCATGTACTTTGTATCTGGGAACATGAAAAGCGAAGACAGACGACAATGGTGGCGACAGAAACGGAGCCGGGGACGGAGACAGAGTAGACAGATGATAAGATAGAGCCAAATGTTATGGAGCAGGGGAGGCATTTTGAACACAGTGAGAGTTTTGATGCTAAAGAGGGTTGACTGAGCTTGTTTTGGAAAGTAAAGAGTCATAAGTAAGAGCTAAAAAGTAAGTAATATTGTAAACTTCTCTATAGATCTTCTCTTGATCCCAATTTAAGGTTGGGAGAGCTTGGGAGATTTTAAGGCGATATAGGCTTATTTCAACAATACACGAGATTTATTTTATCTTGTCTTATTTATCTATCCTCTGTCATATCCAATCAAGAAGGTCCGAGTTTGATCTAAGCCTCGATTTTCGTACTTGATTTGATCTCAAATACGGCTTGTTGCAAGAATACCCGGGATTAAATTGAGCTATTCAGCTATATTCAATGCGAATAAGGATTTAAGCTGATTTCGATCCCAAAAAAAGGCATCTCACAAGAACACCATGCCTCTTTTTCCAAACTAGCCAGTTTTAGCTGGCTCGAGGTCATTGGTTGTTCGCATACAACTGTAAAAACAGAACACAAACAACATCACAATGGAGGCTGGTTGCTGTCTTGGCTCGTTGACTGCAATACCTTCTCATGTCGAAAGTGCTGGTTGGGAATTCCAAGGCAACATATGTGCAAAAAATCCCAAGCATGATGAAATTAGTATAAGTTGGTCCCGTCCGTAAAAGCTGTTTTTATTGTAAATGCTTAATAGTGAAAGCTTTAAAAATGCTTTTGTTTTTCGTGTGTGTGAGTAAAATGTCAACGTTTTCTCTATTTAACCCTTAGTATGGCAATGGGAAAAAAAGATAATAAGATAAAAAGAGTTAAATTTTAATTTTTTATAATTTAATTTTTTATTATTTAATTTTTTATAATTTAATTTTATATAATTTTGAATTTGCAATTTAGCGTTGTTTTTTAATTTTATGTTAATGTTTGTTGGGGGATTTTATTTTAAAATAAACTCGAATTTTTCAATAATTTCCCCTTTTATGTTTTTACTGATATCAAACTCTTTTTTGACATAAAATATTAAAATTAGTTCTAGTTGCTTGTTCTGCCACGTACTCTGTAAGCTCGTCTATGTTATTTTCTATACTTGGAGGTAGCTCAATCGAAGTTACATCATCAGGGTAAGCATATGTACATCGCAGTAACATCATAAGGGTCACTACAATTTCCTTTATCTTCTGATTGGCGAATATCTTCAAAACTTAAGCTTAACCAATCATCTGTGTAATCATCTTCGATATTTCTCTTGTTAGACAATATTTCAGTATTTTAAGCTGCATAAAGTTAGGATTATTTAAAAATTTTATAATAAATGCTGAAATGCTTCTTCACTTTGACAAAACGTAGGTAGACAAATTTCAGCTAAGTGATGAATGAATAATTTCGGAACGCGATTAATACATACTACAGAGTAGGGCTGTACATCGAAATTACCATTACAATTACAATTATTTGGTAATTAAATATTTAAATTCCATTACAACTATTTTCATGTAATGGAAAAATTCATAGTAAATTACTTCAATTTCTTTTAATTACCCATAATTAAATTTTTAGTTACAGTTATTGAAGTATTTGTAATGGTAATTGTTGTCTTTAATTACGTAATAATTGTAATTGTAATGGTAATTTCTATTTTTATTTAAAATTTTAATTACCCATAAAATTGTAATGGTAATTAGAGTCGTTTGTACAAAGTTTTTAGAGACATTTAGTTTTAGAAATGTTATGATGAATTAAATCTTAAATCATAACTTATAGACCTAGAGCCCGCTAAAAAGTTCTATGACATTTAGAAATTTATTTCATTTCCTTGAGTACGGCTCAATACTGAATTATAGCTGATTCAGCCCTGATTTGGAAGGTCTGATACTGAAATCATAGCAGCCTTTACATGTACATCAGTCATGCTACTTCATGACCTTCGCCATTGTTAGGCATGGATTGCGACAGCTTTTTTAAATCTTCCCGGCATTTGATCTTGCCTCCTACACCAATAACGCCAAAACGCTAACGGAATGCCGTAGATACTTAAATGCGATCGCTCAGCATCTCCGTATCCACCTCATCTGGGTACCTGGACACCGTAACATTAAGGGTAACGAGTCAGCCGACAAACATTCAGCTCCTCCCGGAGAAGAGCTTGATAGGGATGCCCTTAGCCTCATACACGCTAATCACAAGTAATGAAACCTGGCGCCTGGCTACGGAACGATGTAGCTAGGGTCACGTGACCCTCGCTCAACCCGAAGCGAACCAATAGTCTTTTGCGACAAAGTAGGGAAAACATCTCACTTCTGGTTGGGGCCCTAACGGGTCACTGCCTCATTGGCAGGCATGCAGCACGCTTGGACGTCCCTCACAAGGACTTCTGCAGAAGCTGCAAGTGTGAGGAAAATGAGAAGACATTACTACATCTTCTTTGCCATTGCCCATCTCTTATTAGAAGGACAATCAAAACTCTGGGTCACCCCTTTCTACTCAAACTCTCTCGGAAGTGTCCGAGATAAAGATTCCGTCACTACTGAAATTTTTAACGTTGTCACAATGGTTCAGTCGGCAGGAACCGCCCCTGGCTTAAATAGGGAATTATATGGTATCGCAATGGGCCTATCTTGGCCTAAGTGTAGGCTAGCCATCTCAACCTAATCTAACCTAACCTAAACCATTTTCTCCAATAAAAAACATCCATATTTTTACTTGGCAACACTAAGACCCGTTTATACCCATGAAACCAAGAATTGGTTGAGTTGGATTTAGATTTTAAGAGATTTTCATAACCCCTCCAAGATTTTAATGCTAAATTTTAGACCTATTTTAAAGTGTATTTTCATTTATGGTTCAATAAAACCTGCATAGTTTAGAAATTGTTTTTAGACTTGCCAACAGTTGTTAAATTTTTTTACAAGAAATACCTAAAAAATGTTCAAATATTTCCCAAATCTCTCAGTCCACCCTCGAGTTGTCTCTTTTAAAAAATATCACATAACACATATGCCTAGGCATTTACGTAAATTATTGTGCTGTTTTTTATTATTATTGTTGCTGCTGTTGTTGTTGCTGTTGCTGTTGCTGTTGACTGCTTGGCCCTTTTATGGCCGTGTTAAAATTGCGCGACACACGACAACGAAAAACGAGACAACATCTCAAGTTTTATGCGTTTTTATTATTACAAATGCTCGCCTCGGCATCTTTTATGACCACCTGCAATGCCACACGAGATAAAAGATACCAAAAATACGAAAAATTATTTTCCGTATAAATATTTAAGTTCCAAACTGTCTGTGAGGGACAATAAAATAAAATAAATTATGAACTTGAGATGTGTTGCATGAAAACTTGAGCTGGAAGTGACACTTCTGTCGGTGACATATGCACTCGAAAATTGTTTCTCCCCCCACCCCACCACTTCACACACACAGATACTTCAAAAGCATTCACAGGCTTTATAATACAAAATACAAAACGAAATTATTATGCTTCTTTCAACTTTTGCGCCTAATTCACACTTTTTGTTCTCATTCGTATTTGTGTGTGAACATTTTTATGTATTGCCTTTAGCAGCATCATCAAAAATATACAAAAAATACAAAAAACAAAAAAAAAACGAGAAGAATCTTCCCGCTCCATAAAAGAAGACATCAATATGAAATTTTTGTCACGTTTTCTAATGCGCTGTGGGGAAGGAGGGGTGAAGGAGGTGGGAGGTGATGTGTAGCCTCGTAGGCGCTCATATTTGTCTGCCTGCCGCAGGCAGTGGCGTAGCTTAGCAGGCGCGGAGGGGGAAAATGCTTACATATGCATGAGAGAGAAGTGTGAAAATTGAAAATTATATGGGGGCCAAACAATTCACACGAATGCCTTAAGGCTAGAATATAAATATGAAACGAACGGAATACAAAATTTATGGTTAAGTAATCAAATAACACAAATTTGCATACACGATAAAAATGTTTAAAAAAAAATTTAGTTATATTTTTCATTTTCAAACATCAAAAATCAATTAAATGAAGAAAAAACTCAATGAATAATAGGTTATCAAATTGATAGTTTCATATTTTATGATTCAATTAGTTTTGTGGCAAAGCTTATCAATCTGCTGCTCCCGCTCCTTCTCTGGCATATGTCCCTGTCATTTGGCTCTCTATCATTTGCAGGCATCAATATTTTTATTATATGTTATGTTTATGCCATGTGCTATTACTTTAGCATCGGCAGACCTGCTCATCCCCTCCCCAATTTGGCACCTCCGCTGTCCCCGACAAGCCATTAGCTTGCCCTTACTCTCGCACACACACACACACACACACACACACAAAGCTGTATCTTTCAGATACATTCTCATCCACATCTCACACCGAGAGCTACGCATGACTATAAAGTATATTTTAGCATGTCAAGCGTTGCGCATCCGCTTTGATGTTTATTTGACAGTTTTTATAGCGGCTTTTATCTGCCAACTACTTGGCTATGCCCATCCCCGAGCGACCCACTCTCCTCTATCCCTACTTTAAGTTAGCCGTCTTCTTCCTTCTTCATTTTTTTGCGCTAAAAACAAAACCAACAAAACAACAAGAATGCTTTTGAAGATTTGTTTCCTTCGGCTTTGACTTTGAGAGCAGAAAATGCGTCACACGCATAAATTGTTAATTCATTTTGGCTTTTTGGAGAGACAGCCAAGTAAGTTGGTTTGCCCACGCAGTGGCAGAGACAGACAGAGACAACTCATTCAGTTATTCGTTTTGCTTATTTTTGTGTGTGCAACTCAAGTGCAACGCGGCTATATGGGAGCTCTCTTGAAGAATGTGCTCTGTATTTTGTATATATTTTTGTTGGTTCTCTTTGAGTGTAGATTGTAGGCGATTCAATTAAGTTCGAAAAGTAATCATTTGAAATTTATAGAATTGGATTTTAATAATAGTAATTATAATTTAATGTAACATAATTACTTGATACAGAACTCCAATTTATATTAAAGTTAATACTTTGACAGCGATATATTGTATGCGCAGAATGCGTCAAGCTTATTACAATTTACAGCATTTAAATTCTTTAAATAAGTGCCCAATTTGGCAAAGTAACTCTCTAAAGCTTTTTAGTTTGTGCCAATATGTCCTAGAAACAAAAAGGTTAAGACTTAAAACACGAACAAACTCTAATGATTCTAAAATTTCTGATTTGTTTCGTAAATATGTTCCTGTCATACAAGGTCATTCTGGCTCCGCTATGGAGGTAGGGTCTACAGATCTTTGGCATAGCGGCGAAGAATAAACTGAGCTTTGAAAAGCTTCAATAAAAAATTGAAAATGTGTTCTTAATTTCACGGCCAGTTTTAGCTGTTAAGTCGCTTTGTTATGGCAGCACGGGCATGAAAAGGCAGCTGCTGGCTGGCAGTAGGCAGGCAAAGACCGCTGAAGTTTGAACAGGTATGTTCAGTAAAAGACTTTAAAAAAAGATTAAAAGGGTGGGTAGACGGAGAGACGACCGTTCAACGTGGTTGCTGTGATTGATTTTGAGATGCCTCTTTTTGGGGTACCAGTTGAATGGTGAAAATCACTCAGTAGCAAAGGGAATGTTCATGTATATTCACATGTTCATATCAACTGTCATATCATGGTGAATTCTGATGGTGAACTCTACCTTGTTAATTATACCAAGGAACCGATTGCTCAAACCGATTTAGGGCGATTTCGATTCTAGGGCGATTTTCTTAAATATAGAATAATAATTTTCTGAGTGTAATCTCTTTTAATATAAAAAAGTTGAATTAAACATTCTTGGTTCAAGGATTTTTGAGCTGGGCTTAAGCCTCACCCAGATATTACCCAATTTAAACAGAATCTCCTTATATCATTTTCAATTCAAGTTTTTATGTGGGTATTAAGTTCTCGGGTAATTGTTCGTCTACTTCTTTAATCACACGAAATTAATTTTAAGGTGGAAAAAAAAACACATTTAACTAAGACTTGTGACAAATAGCTCTATGTAGAAGGTTTTTGTATAGTTATTGTTTAACCATACCGCTAGTTTACAGCAAACCAGTTCAACTATACCGAACTGCCTAAGTGTCAAACCATTGTTCTTATGAAAATGTTGGACCAAACAGAAAACCGCCATAATTAGGTGGGATGATTAAGTGGGAAAGGATATTCATCAGTAGACATCGAATTTTATGCACTTTTTCAAATGAAGGTTGATTGAGGTGAAAATTTGTATTTATACTAATTTAATAACCCTCTTTACATTGTAAACTGCATATTCAATATATGCAAAATATGCAATAAATACGCAAAATATGTAATTGTATAAAAAATGTATATAAATGGCGAAATTTACATAAATTCTCATTCTTGAGCTTAGATTATTATAAAGAATATATAGATGACATATATAGACGGTTAAATGGAAGTTGTAGACCGAGCAAATGAAAGGTGTACCTTGAAAGTTCTAAACTATTGGGAAATTTCTAAATTGTGCATTCATTTCAGATTTTTATGAAGCACGGATAGAGTACACGGGTAAATAAAGAAGATGTGGAACAAATGGTCAAGAAAATCGCGAAATTTCAAAAATTCTCATTTGAGTTTAGATTATCATAAAGAACGGTAAACCGGCGGGTAAATAGGAAGAGAATATCAAATGGTCAAGAAAATCCCGAAATTGCAAAAATTTTCAAAGGACCTAAGATAACTATGAAGTTTGGATAGATGGCAATTGAAGACGCGTATATAAGAGGCTTAGAAGAGGCAAGAACCGCGAAATTTGTCAAATTTTCATTTTAGCATTTACGAAAGCGCAGGCTTTGGTAAATAAGAGGCGTGGATTGAACAGGTCAAAATTTTCAAATTTTTCGTATGACCTTATATTATAATGAAGGTTTTATGGATGGCAATGTATAGGGGTGTTAGTTAAATGAACCGCGAAATTTGCCAATTTTTCATACGACCTAAGATTATTATGAAGACTTAATAGACAGCAATAGTAGACGGGTAAATATAGGAAGTGTAGACCAAAAACCGTTAAAAAAAATCGCAAAATTTTCAAAATCAATATTTTTCGCAAAATTTGCAAAATTTTATGAGTTTAGGGAATCATTAAGATGTGTGAGATGGCAATTGTAAACGCGTAAATGGTTAGATCCAACGGTCCAAAAAGTTGCGAAATATACAAAACTTTTGCATAAGTTAGTTTATAGTGTAGACAGATACATTGACAGGTCAAGATCAAGCGGTCAAAAAATCCGGATATATACAAAATTTTATGATTAGTTCAGATTATCATGAAGATTTAATAGTTGTCAATTTAAGACGGGCAAATAGTAGGTGTCGGTCAATCGGTTTAAAGATGTCTTTACATTTGCGAAATTCTTATATGAGTTTAGATTGACCCGAAGACGGGTATATCGACGGGTAAATAGAAGGTGAAGATAGTACAGACCAAAATCTCGGGACATTTGACAAAAAATTTAATGAGTTTAGATTCTCATGGAAATTTTATAGATGGCAATTGTCTATGAAGCTTCACTTCTTCATATTGTGTTTAAAATTTTAAGCAGCAACGCACGCCTGGTGCCTGCTACGTAAATATGTAATGCAAAACAGTTTGATGGCAAATCACTTAGCCATTTTTGAATTAAAAGTGTGCTTTTCGGCATTTTAATTGATTACAAATTGAATTGGTGACGTTAATTTACAAGCTCAAACAGATTTGCAACAAAATCAGAAAATGGTTAGCACAGAATCATTATGTAATTTCATAAAAAAAGGTTTTTTGCATATTTTGCATATTTTTTTATGCAAATATGCAATTTATGCAGAATTGTTTTTAGCGGAAATAAATGATTGATCAATTAAAATAAGTTGTGTACAATCAGAACTTAAATCGGACGTGCGGTTCAAAATATGCAAATATGCAAAATCCGATATCTATTCATCAGTCAGGTTAGTTGAATTAAGTCAGACAAAGGATTTCTAAGCATATGTTAAGATCTTTGTTTTGACTTTGCCACAATACTTTTTTTCTAGAACATCCGGTTTCAAGGACAGCTTATTAAAAAGATTAATCTTAAGAATTTCGGAAATTTAGACACAGGAGCAGGCATAATAAAATATTAAGTATGAATCACTGATTCAAAACATAGCTGCGGTTCGGTTCGCTTTATAAACGATGAAATAACCCGACCCGGAGTTTTAAAATTGCTGTAAACCACTTAACCGAACCAATCCGTATTCACTAGCTGTTTGCATACTTAGTTAACTGTCCTGCTTTTGATGTTTACCATAAGATCATCGATCACCAAGGTTAATTTTCATAATTTTGTACACTTTTACGCTAAGAAAATTCTTAAAGAAATCAATAAAAGTAAATAAGACAAAATAATGATCCAGGTACGATGATCCTGTTTCCTGTTTCTCAGTTGAAGTCGACTTTTTGTTTTACATTCAAAACGGTTCTAATTCCTTTCTGTGTGTACTTTTTTTCTGCACTTAAAAAGTTATAAATACTACCTCAAAGATGCCCCTAAACAAAGTATTTGAATCTCTAAGCTTTGCCCAAAATAGCTTGAAGAGAAAAATTCCAAATATTTGATAATAACTAACCTATTCTATGTTCGGCTAACTGCCAATAAAAAATTCCACTAACGGGTTGTGCATTTTTGTGCAAAAAATAAAAATTATTGGCCATTTTCTGGTTGTTAGTGTTGTTGTTGCTACTGTGCAAAAACACTGCGGTGGCTCTGTGGGCGACGCGTCGCCTCCATCTCCTAAACAACATTTTGTTTGCGCAATTACCTCAAACATACAAACAAACGAATGAACGAACAATTTTTCTTTTGCTTTTGTGCAAACGGCGGCAAATTAAGTTTCTCCACATAAAGTCGAAAATGGATATTGGGGATTCCAAACTGAAACTGGCGACCATTTGGCTAAATATTTAATGAAAATATGCGCCACTTTGTTTATCTTTGTCTCCCGATTGCAATTACATTACGCAGTCCGCACGGAGCAAAAAGATAAAACAATAATAAAAGTAAAATTCACATTCGCATTCAGCGGCTGCTGTGTGTATTATTCATGCAGTTGCCACGCCCATTTCATTATTTTCCGAAATCAAAATTTGCATAAAGTGATTGCATTTTTGCTTTCTTAAAGTCGAAAACCATTTCTATATGTTTTTTTTATTAAATAATCAAAAACTTTTGGACATAAAATAGTTTTATTGCCTTTGGGCTAAGCTACTTGCTGGTAATTAAGTCTCCTGTGTTGGGGATAAGGAGAGTAAGAGGAGTTATTTCGAGTTGAAAAAAAGTTTTCAACAGTGTGTGTGTGCACTGCCTGTCGCGCGAAAGTTGATGTGAAGTTCAGTTTTTTTTGTTTGGAGAAACTATGTGACAAAAGTTGGCTGAAGCAGTGACAGTCGATGAGGTCACTTAGAGGGGGGATTGAAAAATGCATAACAAAAGGCCATTTACTTAAGCTCTGTTCACACAGGCAAATAATTTTCTCAAATTTTGGCGCAACTAGCTTACTTTTCGTCCATATTTGCGTATGGAACCATAGTTAAAGTTTTAAGTCCTGCAACCATGAATATTTAGTCAAATTTTCATCAAATTTTGTCAAAAAAAAAGTTTGCCTTGTAAGTATGCAAATATTTTGTCTTAAAAAAATTTGTAAAAATTTTTTTGTAAATTTTAATTTTCATTAAATAGAAAAATCCTTTAAATTTTGAAATTGATTTGCTTAAGCGAACAAACTATGTTCAAACAACGAAATAGTTTGCCCAAATTTAGAGGAAAATTTTACTAAATAGACCAAATTAGCAAACTTTTCGGCCATATTTGAACAAGTTATTTGCGTATGGAACCTTAGTTATAGTTTTCAGTCCTGTAAAATCTGCAATCATGGATATTAAGCCAAAATTTGCATTAAAATTTGGGCAAACTATTTGCCTGTGGAAAAAATCTGCAATCATGACTATTTAGCCAATTATTCATAAAAATTGGTCAAATTATTTACCTGTGTCAACATACTATTTCATGTTTGGTTCAAAAGTTTGTTTGTGCAAAAATAGTTTGCCTTGTAAGTATGCAAATATTTTGTCTTACAAAGTTTGATACATTTTTTTGGAATTTTTTCGCAACATTATATTCAAAAATCTGTTAAATTGTCAAATCATTTTGCTCAAGTATAAAACTATGGTCAAACAAGCATACAATTTGCTCAAATTTTGATGAAAATTTTGGGAAATAGGCCAAATTAGCTAACTTTTCGGTTATATTTGATCAAAATATTTGCGACATTACTTACAAAAATCTGTTAAATTGTCAAATCAGTTTGCTTAAGCGAACAAGTATAAAACTATGTTCAAACAATCAAATAATTTGCTCAAATTTTAATGAAAATTTTGCTAAATAGGCCATATTAGCTAGCTTTTCGGCCATATTTCATATATCGAATTACTTGTGTATGGAAACATAGTTATAGTTTTCAGTACTGCAATCATAAATATATATAGACGAATTTTCATAAAAATTTGGGCAAATTATTTGCCTGTGGAAAAAATTTGCAAACAAGACTATTTAGCCAAATTTTCATAAAATTGGGAAAATTATTTACCTGTGTGGACTTGCTTTACTTGTTTGGCTCTAAAAATCATTTGTGCAAATTTGTTTGTATGCAAATATTTTGTTTTAAAAAATTTGCAAAAACTTCTTTGGACGTTTTCTGTCAAATCAAATTGCATAAACGAGCAAGTATAAGTGGTACAACCGGAATAACAACTGGCAAATTCTTAGAAATTTTTGTGCAAATTATTTTGCAATACCAGTTTGACCTTAATTTTAACTTTAAGTAAACTCTTAGCCTACTTTTTAACAACTTCTTTAGCATGCACCCACGCCACTGTCTCAGCTCTCTCTCTATATTTCCTTCTCTGTTGCCCTGACCCCTCTGGGTCTTTATTTTTGTTGCCGTTTTGCCCGTCGTTTGTTTACTTTTCATATGACAAAGTCAACCGACATCGTTGTCGGCAACTTCTTGGCAACATTTCTTTTTTCTGTATTTTTTTTTTCTCATTTCAAAAAAAACAAATACTCAACACGCAGCACGTTCTCCAGGCCGAAGTTGTTGGTTGACGCTGCACGTAGCATATTTAACAAAAAAAAAGCCCACAGATTTACGTACTGAAAAAAAAAAAAAGAAAACTTGGCAGAGGCACACATGCGAGACTTGGAGACGAGGACTCAGAGACCCGGAGAAGAGAATCATATGTGGGTTTCTGACATGAGGCTTCTGTTTGGCGAGTGGAAGATTTTGTTTTTCGTTTTGTGTGTTTTTGTGGCTTGTCGGCGAAAAACCAGTAGCCAAGAGGCAGCCCAAAAAGTTGCAGGCAACAATCATGCCACGTTGCACTCGAGTGAATGCCAAGAGTTCGAGGTTTGGTTTTTTTCCCCTTTCCGGTTTAGGCATTATGCATTTTGGCAAACTTTTGGCAAACATTATTTTCTTTGTATTTTGAAAATTGAAGATGTGCAAGGCATTTCAGCATTATATACATATGGTATATTCAAGTAAAAATATTAAAATATTTTCAACCCAGAATCAGCTTACGGCCGGACACCAATACAAATGAAGAAAATATTTGTGAATCAACAAGAACCACAAGAAATAGAGAACCCATTTTGGTTTGTGTGAGCTCTTGGCTGTGATGCACACTGGACTGAGCATCAAACACATGGAAACTTCAAAATTGGAAATGTTCTGGTACCCAAAGCTAAAACAATTCGTAATATTTTCTAGTTACCGCAATGGAAAAGCAAAATGAAATATATTAAGGTTTATTGGTACCGCCGAGGCTTTGAAGTTGCTAAAGTAAAATGAAAAAGGGGAAATTGTAAAAAAAGACTTTTCGGGTTTTTCCGGACTTTTTTTACATATTATTTACACAATTACTATTTACATTGTTAATACGGTCTGTGTCCATTTTCGTCTCGGTCAGCGTCCATCTCCTACTACTCCACAATCCACTAATGCCTCGTTCTATTCTCGCATCATCCATCCAGTGTGACCATCCTCTCAACCATTAGCACTAGTTCGGTATTGTTATTAGAGTGCTTCAGACTAGTTCATCCAGTGACCCAAAGGCCAGTTCATTACATTAATATGTTTACAAAATAAAAATTTTATGGGGCAACTTTAAAGCCTCGGCGGGACCATTATACCTTATTATATCGAATATTGGTTTTCCATTACGTAAACTAGAATATATTACAAATTGTTTTAGTTTTGAGCAACAGAACATTTCCAATAAAACTATTTTTCATATAGAAAAATACATGCACATACTTAGAAAATCATTTTTCTAGATTTAAGAAAATTGACCTAAAACTTAGAACAAATTTCAGGATTTAAGACATTTTTTCTGAAATTTTGTAAAGTTAACCTAAAAATTAATGTCTAAGAAAATATTTTTCCAAATTTAAGGAAATTTTATCCGCCATGGGACGGATTTTCTAGAGAATTTCTCAATATATGGGTGAAGGTGGGGCTTATTTAGGGTGAGTTGTTTTTTTGAGTCAGAGAGAAGGAGTAGAGAGAACTCAAATAAAGTTGTTGTAGTTGCACTACGCTTAGCCCTTATCTTTGAAATCAACAACGAAATCATTCGCAGCCAAGAACAAAACCTTCGCTCAGAGAGAAAGAGCAAAGAGAACACAAATGACATTGTTTTTGTACTACGCTTAGTCCTAAGCTTTGCGTGAGGGCTATACGCGCGGCTATCTCTTTGAGCACCCCTGCTTTAGAGTATCTCCGATTCGTATAAATCTAAGCCACATTTTGTATTGTTTGTAATTTTTTTTTGGTGGTAGATTGTTGCTACTGCCCCCCCCCCCCTTGAGGCCAAAACTTAAACTGGCTTTTGGTCTGGCCTGCAAATATTTGTGGTTTCGTACCGTCCCGCCCCACATGTCCAGCTTCAATTTGATTGCATTTTAACCAGTGAGTCTCCCCTCTGGTCCAGCCAATTTCTTTCGAGAAAAACAATAAGCAGCATTTGAAAATTCAATTGTTATTGCTAGGTTTTCTTTCATCTTGTCTGGCTTTTCTTTCCCATTTCCTACGAGTCTAAATTGTTTTCCATTATATTTCCGACTCGACAGAGGAGAACGGGAGGGAGGTGGGAAGCCTCTTCATCAGCTTTTTTTGATTGCTGTCCAGCTGCCTCTTGAATTCATTTTTTTTCTTTTCTGATTTGTCATTATATATATGATTTGTTGTTGTTGTTGTTGTTGTAGTTGTTGGGCGTCCCCAGAGTGCGTCCATAACATGATTTCCGTTTTAGGCTTCGCACTCTGCGGGCTAGAAGAAGCAATTAAGCGAACCAAGTCGAGACGACGACAGCGACAAGGTCTTTAACGGAAGTCATTTAGTTCTTCAACCATTTTCAAGTGGAGTTTTGTAATTGATTTTCTTTTCCACTCCTCTGCGGCTGTTGCCTGCTGCAGCAAATTTAATTGCCCTCAACAACAGACCGCAAAATAAGAAAAGAAAAAAAAAAACGCACCAAAGTACTATGCAAATACTCAGGCCTTTTGCCTAGGCCGCCCGACGTTGTTCATGTCCATTCGCCTTATTGGCATAAAACTTGACCCAATTTCTGGGATCATAATGAAACAAAAAAAAAAACGCAGAAAACTTGAAAACTGTTGCAAAGTTTATTGTTGTCGGCGCGTAGACAGAGGGAGAGGGAGTGAGTGTGCCATATTGCAAATGATTTCACCAAATGAGTCTTTAGTTTTTGTTAGGTCAGTTTATCGTTTGAAGAGGGAAACACCAGCTGTTGCTAGAAAAGTTGCTAATGGTTGAGTCAAGGATTAATGTGAGAAACTGACACAGAAATTAAGTCAAACATTTAGCTAGTAGTTAAGTTTTTATCTTTTTTAAGTCACAAAAACTTCCCGACTAATCAAACAGCCTTCAAAGTTTTTCTGACCCCAACAAATGAGCTATTTACTCAGTCCACATTCCAACTGAAACGTGACAAAAGCTTGTTAGAAATTTGTCACCCACTAAACCACATACTTAAGCTTGCTGACCAGAGCCAATCATCTCTCTCTCCAGCAGCGTCCTTTCCATTGCTTTAAACTTTATTGAAATACCAAACGCTAAGGGGGGAGAAATCTCCAAGCCAAAACTTTTAAATACACTTAAGCAAGAGCACCCAGTACCGGGCTAGTCCTGGTCAAATCGGCCACGACTTTTCTGTCAAAAGTCCAGAGCTGCTTTGAACTTTTCTATCCAACCCCCAACCTCCACCCTCCACGCCCACTCACATTTCCTTTTCGCTTTGGCAACAAAGTTAACTTGATTGAACTTTGTTTGGCTTTGCCTTTAGCTGCTTTTCTTGTTCTCCACTTTTTTTTTTTTCGTCTTTCTTCTTTTGCTCTGTTGTGTGAGTTGTTGTTTGCACTTTATAAAACTAAATGGAAAATAAATTTTGTTTGCACTTTGTGAAAAGAAAGGAAATAGCAACTTGAAAGTGTGAAAGAAAAAAAAAGTTTCCAAAATGCCTGGGGAGTAGGTTTAGGCAGCGGTGTGTGAGGGTCGAGAGGGGGGGAGAGGCTGCGGCTTAATTGTGGCGCATTTCCTTGAACCCTGTTTTAATTTTGATGCAGTGTATCATCATTAGACAATAAATGTGAAAATCGCAAAGGCTTTAAATCGAAAAGAGAGCGGGCTACACTGGAAAAAATTACTTTTTAAAGGCGTAGGTAAATCTGATGAGGAACATTTTAAGCTCTAAATTAAATTTAGATAAGACGGCTTAAGTCGAAACTGCCAAAATTTTTCCCATGAGAAATACATGAGCTCGAAGAAATTACTCAAAAGTTTCAGCATTTAAGTTCGCTTCAGCAGATACCACATATTTTGTAAAATGTTGTCCAGTCCCAGTATTTATCACCTTACTTTGACACTTAACAGCATATTTGATTGTTGTCTGGTCAAAATAGTGGAAAGTGGGTAGCTCGAAGCAAACCATGAACCAATACTTGCGCATATTTGGTTAATATGTGGAAATCAGAAAAATCTTAATCGATGTCGTATTTTTGCTGCTTATATTCTGATGGGAATAATTGCAAACTATTTCTTCCGCTCCTACACACCGGAGCTCAATTAGCTGTTTCTGCCTTTTCAGGTAAGCGGCGCCTTGAGCATTCCAATGTGTATGAGAGGAAATTTTACTTTTTCTATGCACTATTCCTGTGTAGTGTCAAGTCGGAATTTAACGAAAGCATTCCAACACCCTTATTTATACGGACTTAATACCCATCGAAATAGATTTAGTTTACCTAAGTACTAAGCTTAATTCCGAACCATACCATCTTTAGTTTTGAAGTGATTCGGTTCAGCAAAGTCTTTAAATTACTTCCTTTTAGGGCTCGCTTTTAGAATAATTACATATAAGATATGGTATTGACCCATATGCGAAATACTCGCGCAACCTGGCAAATAGATACACTTAGAATACCCATCAATCAATTCTAGTTAGAAAATTCATAATCTTATAAAAACAAGATTGAAAAATCTTAAAAAGAGCTTGAAATTTAAGAAAACAAGAGAATCCCATGTGTTTCACAAATCGCTTTCGACTCAAAAGCGACTGAAATCGTTTGGTTCGTTTTTAGGGTTTAGTATAGTTTTTACTTTACACAAATGGCGAAAAAGTACTGTTGATAAGCTGCAGAGAACTGCAAAAATCACTTTTTTCTCTATTGCCTCATACCTATAAATTTCTACTTGCATTTAAACAATCAACAAACTCATCAAGCGATTGAATGTGAATCGTCTGATCGAACATTTCTGTGTACATTTAATCAGCGAACAAAACTCAGCGTTGAATAAATTTAACGTCATACCGGCAAACACATCGTGCGGTTGAGCCGGAGTCGGCTAATTGAACATGTTTGCAAGTAAGTCAACACATTTTTCTGTATTTTCGATTTGGTTGGTCCTGTGCTCTCTCTCTCTCTCTCTTTTCCATCTCTACCAGCAGCTCAGAGAGCCAGCAAGATTTGATTGGTGTGCAAAAAAGTTTGATCGGTTGAGCGCAAATTCCCAAGTATTTTACTCAGTATGATCAAACTCGAATGTAAGGTTGCCTTCACACTTCTCGACACAGGAGACATGATAGTCTAGTAGTCCCGCTTTTTGTTATGCTTTAAATTTGAATCTACCTCTTTGGGCGGGAATTTGGTATAACAATTGTGGAGACTGCCTTCATCTTTGGTAAATTTTCCAAAATTTTAGCTCCCATCTTTTTTTAACCAGCAACAGTTGTTATAGTTGTTTGTTGCTTGTATAAATGTGCCCACGTGATTAAGACGAACTGGGTATGAGGTGTTGCTACCTTATGCCTCTGGTTTCACAAGTTATTGGTCCCGTAATTCTGTGCTATAACTTATAAGCAGAGCTGCAAACCCAACACATTTCTGAAGAGATTTGGTTCTCCGGTTCGAAATGTGAAGTTCGAGGTTCGGCCCGACGACTTACCCAAATTATTTTACTCGATAAATATGGGACTTTTGGGTACAAACGAAATAAAGATTCGAGTAATATTCTATTAAGTGCTTAGGAGTGTTTCACTGACGTTTGTGATATTTTAAGCAAACTATCGTAACCGTAATTTATACTGCCACAATCTGAGCATAAGATGTTTCGGTTTCCAATTCGTTTTCATTTGTTTTAGTTTATAGAATCTCCCGTAATTATCCCACAATTTACGTAGGCACATTATGTAGGCAATAGGTCGGATTTTAAGTTGTCCGAACCTACCATTTTGGTTCTGAACAGGTCTGAACATGAGTTTAGCTATTTATACTCTGTACCGAAGGTACATAGAGTATATTAAGTTTGTGCAAAAGTATGTAACAGGGAGAAGGAATCGTTTCCGACCCTATAAAGTATATATATTCTTGATCAGCATCAACAGCCGATTCAATATAGCCATATCCGTCTGTCCGTCTGTCCGTCCGTCCGTCCGTATGAACGAAGAGATCTCAGAGATGGTAAGAGATAGAGGTTTGACATGTATGGGGCATATATTTCTTATACTTGCAGGCAGATCAAGTTTATTTTCCATTTTTGCCACGCCCCCTCCGGCCCCCGCAATTTCGAAAAAACTTCATATCTCCTACAGTTTTGAAGATAGATCGTTCGTACCTTCTAGAGATACCTTGTAAACAAAAATTATTTATCGATTTGCTGAAGGAATGATAAAGATCGGATGAACGATACTCAAGTTATGAGCAAAAAACGGCCAGTAAACACCCACCACCCCCCACCCATCACCACAGCATTCTATTGAACGGCAATCTTAGTGAGAGAGAGAGAGAGAGTGAAACTTAGAGATGAGCGAGTATAACTCGTGAGCAAATGCGAGCTGCGACGTTAAGGCTTGACGTCGGGCTTGACCGACTTTCTTTCTTGTTTTCTCATGTGCTTCGGTTCAAAGTTCGGTTAGAATTAAATAAAAAGTCAGAATTCCGAGTTTGCAACCCTGATTCTAAGACAGTTTTATATGGAATCCGACCCAAATTAATGTTGATTTAATACAATTGTATGGAAGTGCAAACAAAAAACGGTTTTGGAAATTCTTTCGCGAAGCCATTCAAGAAAACTATAGATTGAAAAAGTGATTTTACACTACAATCCAGATTAACCCCAAAATATAATTATGACCATATTTAATTTTTAGAAAGATTTATGAACGCTTTTAACGTTACATATGAAACGTTCGTTATGTAATGGATTTTTGGTTGCTGCATTTTAGTCTAGGTCGGTGGCTATGCGCACAGAGCGCATTCATTGTGGTAAGGCAATCACACAGACAGCCAATAGCGTAAACCAAAGACAATTGCAACAACGATTTTGTACGGTGGTTTTCACTCTTTTTTTTCTCCTATGCCTCTTGCAAATTCAAAAGCAACAACAAATTTGTGTATTTTATTGTGGGCGCCTAGAGGCTTAGATAATTCATATAATAAATAATAAAAATCAACCAGATTTCTTGATTAGTTCAAAAGTTATGATTATTGCAACGAGGTGTGTAAACTAGTATTCCGAAGTTAAAAGGAAAGCTTGAAACTTAAAGTCCAATACGCAGTTGTGAATTAATGAGAAATAAAGTATAAAAAAGTAGCACACTTTTGTGCTGGTTCAAACAGTTTTCCCATAGATTTCAAATTAATTCATCTCTTTTTTTTACCCAAAGTAGGCCTGGAAATTTTATTACAATTTGTATTCTATGGCCCTGAACACAATCATTTTATGATCTTAGTCGAAAATTGGCGTCAGACCTGAAAAGACGTCTCAGGTCAGGCAGTCCATTATTTTAAAATTTTATTAAAAATTATTTAATTTCAACTATTATTTTTTTTGATGAACCTATGATCTTTTCCTTTTTTTTTTAAATCAATTATGGCGTTTGGCATGTAATTTACCATTAAATTTGTCTAGTACGCTACAGCTTCTTTCCTGTCAATATTTCTCTCCAGTTTACCATTCAATCGCTTTGTATATAGTTTACGATCAAATGCGTCTTGTAAGCTACAGCTGCGGGGTCCAACGTTCGTATGCTTTCCTGCGAATATCTCTCGCCAGTTTACCGGACGATTCTTGTTGCTAGTGTTGGAGCTGACATGATTCGAGCCCACTAAGCCACAGATCTCACAACTGCGTATTGGACTTAACGAGACTCTTCTTGAAGACTTGCTTATATAATCCGTTTTTCTTATAACTTTCGACTCATTTTCGAGTCCTATATCCAAGAAAATTTAAAATTCTTTAATAATTTAGTTTTTTGGTTTATAAAATAACGAGAACTTATACGATTTTTGGATACAGTTATTTTCATAATATCTTTCTCATTGTTTTGTTTTTAAAAAGACTGATCTAAAAATATTACGAACGCAGATGGCTTAGCATGGCATCATTTTCCAAGTGCAGTTGGAAAAATAAAACTAGAAAGCAAAGCTAACTTCGTCGTGCCGAAGCTTTAATACACTTGGAAAAGTTCGCTTCAACGGTTAGCGATTTCGACCAAACTTCGCAGATCAGCTTAAAAACATAAAATATTAACTATGACCGAGCTCTAAAGCGCTAATATTAAAAACAAAAAAGTTTTTCTCACTAAAACCCATTTTCCGACATAACATTTCTATGACAGCTACAAAAAGTAGTCATCCGATGCGTTCGGTTCCGACTTATTAGCAGCGTGCAGTAAAAGGAAGACTCTGTGCAAAATTTCAGCTCGAAATCTTCAAAACTGAGGGACTATTTCACGTAGAAACAGACAGACGTACAGACGGACGGACAAAGCTCAATCGACTTGGCTCGTCATGCTGATCAAGAATATATATACTTTATGTGGTCGGAGATGATTCCTTCTAGGCGTTGCAAACTCCTGGGTAAAATAATAATACACTTTTCAAGTGTATAAAAATAACCTTAGAACTTCTTAGAACTTGTTAGCAGGCTCTAAGTCATTAAGTTATGATTTTCATCATAACGTTTCTAAAACAAGACACTCGCAACACCGCAAAGGAGGCTGGTTGATCGTATAGCTATTTCATAAACTTTCTACAATTCAATCATCAGCGATTTTTTGCCCAACTTCAATGAGTTGGCTGAGGCTACCTCATGCCAGAACTGCTAAGAACGCTGGGGAAACCAAAGTCAGACTTGTTTGGTTTCTATTTTAGTATCAAAGTTCTTTATCCAAGTTCTTAAATTAAGCACATAAAGTACTTAATTTAGTCCAGATCATGCTTATGGTGAGCTTTAAAAGTTCTTAAAAAAAAGTCTGGAATTCAAAGTTTTCTTAAAATCAAGAATTGAAACAAGAACCCCCTTATTTTCAATATATTACAAGATTTTTCCACTAAATTTTAACTAAAAAAAAAAATTTTCTCTTCGTGTAGCCCACCCTCTTCTCTCCAAAGGGAAGGTTGCTTCCGTTGCAGCAGAAAAAAAGACGGCCGCCATCCGCCTGCAATCCTAGCGATAGCAATCCTCGCCTCTTGTCATATTTCCTGACAGCAGTCTGGCGGGCATTTCGGGTTGGCTTTTCTAATTTGGGGGCGTTTAAGCCAGTTTTTGGTGGGGTCTAAGGGTTGCTTTAAACAACAGCGTACGTGACTGTCAAAAGTCACCCTCGGAGATTTCTGTTTTTGGTGGCTACCAAAACTAAATAGCTAAAACTGCTGACTATCGATTTCGGTCATTTATCGCTCTAATGCGATTATAATGCTTAAAATATTCTTGAGCAACATGCCACTCCAGCTGAGATTCGTCGAATGTTGGTGTGTTAAAGCGTGAAAAGTGTAACACACCCCCGAATAAAGAAAATAAGGCGGGGGGAAAATTTCTTAAGGGTTGCCCCGGGCTTACATACAATATTTTTTTTTTTTTTTGGGGGATAATATAACCTTTAAGCCACTCGTCCTGGTACACACCTGGAAAGAAAAGAAGGGAAGAAAAGGGGTGCATTAGTAAAGAGCAATTTTTGGAAATGTTGATGATTTGGGGTTGACAACTCGTTGAAGGCATCAATCAGGCATGCCATCAATCAGTTTATTTAATCAACTAGAACGAGCTGAAGAAGACAAGAAATTGGTTAAGGAGGGGGCGGAGCGCAGAGTTGAGATATGGACTGAGGTGAAGGGGATATTTGTATTAGATGGCCAAAATATGGTTGGCTGCACTCGCAATGTTCCTTTTGTGACTGGTAACTAGGCAATTTTCTTAGATCTTTCTCTTTTATGTTTTTTCTTTGTTGTCATTTACTTTTCTTAGTGTTGGCTTCCAATTTGTTTCGACTTTGTTTGTGACTTCATAAAAATCTGTATATTAATTTGTAGATCCCTAACCAACTTGCATAATTCTTGATCATTTTTTACAAAAATATCTCACACACATGACCGTTTATAACAATTTGAGAAGGCTCCAACTCTCTAAGCTGCCGCCTGCCCGCTTTCTCCACTTTTGGTTCATATGTTAGGCCCATTAGGCCTAATATGCGTTAATGCTATAAATAAAGCCTCGTCGCCATACGATTATGGCATACTAACAAACTTCGTTTTTGTTTGTGCTTTTTTCGCAACTCTCGGAGCTCCCAGCTCCGTCTTGTCCTCCATCAACTCCTCCTCATCCTACTCTTCGCAGTGCTATCTCTAATATGAAATGTAATTTACAGTTGCGCGGGTGACACAGACAACAGCAACAACAACAACAGCCGTCTTTAACGTCTTTAATCCAATTTCCCGGAGACATGAGAAGACCAAGAATGAATACAAATGTTGCGTACGTGTTAAATTTTCTCAATTAAATGGGTTGGAGCTTACCATAGTTGTCATTTGCAGCTCGTCTACTAATCGATATTTATATGTTGTTTGGACGCATTGACTTAATTTCTTTTTCTGCACAACAAATTATGCAATTCAAATTAATGTTCACATTAGCCCACCCCAACCCCAACAAAAATTATAAGAAAAGCAAACAGTCAAAAGAGATATCGAAGAGGCTTCCCTTTTGTTTTTGTTCTTTTTTTTTTTGGGAAAATTAATCCAACATGCCAAATGCCAGGCACGTATCGATGTGGACAAGAGTCTCCATTTCTGCTGTGTTTGTCTTTTTTGTGTTGTGTGCTTTTGCCATATGATTTTTCAATAGGCTCTGTCTCCACCAACACGCTTACCCCTGGCGCACAGTGGCTAGTTTATACAAATCAGTTGGCAAAAATCAAAAAATGGATATACTGTTCTTAAGAAACTAATTTTATCAAATAATAGATCACTTTTGGATTATATTCTGTAGTCTTTGGAATTATTTGAAAATAGCCACCTTGATTTGAATATGTACAGATATAAATATAGTTTTGTGTTAACCCGAGGTATCGTATCGTAAGGTATCGTAATCGAATGATCATAGACTAAAATATCTAGGCTGAACGATTGCGCAGTCGACACCGCTTCCGTCAGATATTAGTCAGCTGTCAGCAAGACGACGTGACGAAGAGTAGAATGCAGTAGATTGTAGAAGGACAGACTCTGTAAATAAAATGGACGAGAAAGTAGTAATCCAGGTTGCGCATTCGTTGTTATCTTATTCAAAGGGTTAACTGGCGTACGTATGCCAAAAGGCTACATAGAGCAACAACAAATTCATTTGCGTTCTTTCTTTTTCCAAGCGAAGCTTTTGTTGTTGGCGCGTGCGGACTTGCAACAACAACTTCATATGTGTCTCTCTTCTCGCTCTCTACTATGTCTCTCGCTAATTCGAACAAAACAATGATGTAAATCAGCGATGGTCACAAGTACCCCCTGTAGGGCGAAGATATTTCGCTATTTACACATATACGAGCCGAACGCATGCCGCAGCTGAGGCCAAGAGAGTAAACAGGCCTTCAGTCGTTGGCTAGCATTTACATGGAGAATGAGTATTAGAGAACAAATTTGTACTGCCTCTGAATTTTGTTACTTTAGATACTTTACAGAGCCAGTAGGAAAACACAGTGGCTAGAGCGAGACGGACATATTCCCAAATGTATCCAGAGAGCGTAAGTGAGAGCGAACAGCTGACCAAATGTATCCAGATCAGACCCGGCCAGCCATAGCTACCACGAGCCGAAGTCAGTCGTGTTTTTATGCAAACGCGAGCCGAACTCATGATTGTGTGAATCTGTGAACATTGAATTGCAAGTAAAACGGCCGCAGTCTGGAGAGAGCTCTCTTGCTCACCAACACAAGCACACTTTTTTGTCCTCTCCATTTGGCCGGCACTGATCCTGATTTCTGACAGAAGCGCTGTCGTCTGCGCAAGCGTTTAGTCTAGATATCTTAGTCAATGGCCTTTGATGCGGCCAGATCGAAGCTGATTCACGGATGTTTATTTTCACACACCAATACACTCTCACTTTTTGGCCTCGCTCTCGTTGACCAACGCTGATGTATATGCGTCGTCGGCGTAGGTTGTTTTTCGCTATTCACGCCGACACACACACTAACATAAATCGGACTTCTCTTTCTAATTCTTGTAGTTGATGTAGTTACAAAAATATTTTCTATATTTGTACTGGCTTACTGGTAAGCCAATGCCAGCCACCTATAGCAACCAGGGGCCGAAGTCAGAAGGCAATTCATACCGAAGGCTTGCCGAAGCCATGCATCACTGAGTGTCAGAGAGAGATGGGTATACCATTTTCTGCTCTCCATTTATCCTGCCCTGCCGTAAGCTCATTTAAAGCACCCCTTTAGTAAACAGACAGTGAGACAGAAAGTAAAGCCCTTATCGACAAACCGTGAAGAGACAAACCCGTATAGAGACATGGTAAAAAGAAAACCGTATGTAAATAGTGTGGTAATAAAAAAAACGAAAAACGGAAAAAACCCCTCGTTTACAATTCAATAGTATTTTTTTTGCTTCTCTATAAATTTTTAATATATTTTTTTTCAAGAATCAAAGCCTATTGGGCCAGATAGTTCCTTTTTAGGCATAAACGTCTAACCATTAAGCTAAATTTTTGAAGAATTGCTAATTACAAACGATCTTTATGATCATTGCATCCATTTTAAAAAACCCTACAATTGTCTGCGATAATAAAACCTTGAAGTTTTTGCTGGCTCGAGGTAATGTTATGTTTGCACATAAGCTCAAACGGGAACACACAACACCACAAATGAGGCTGGTTGACCGTTTAATATTTTATACAAATAATTTATTTTTAAGTTAAGAAAGACAACGTTACGATAATTTCAAATATGTAACTCTGTATAGGATCCCCAAAAAAGAGTCTAATAAGTTCAAAATACACTTAGAGAAAAATCCAAGCTGATATCAAGCAGTTTTGAAGTCAAAAGTACGGTAAGACGGAATATTCTTGGATCCAAGCCGAAAATTCTGCAATCAAGCATGAATTTTTGAGATTAAAATTCTTGATTTTCAATTAAGTCGACTTCATATCAAGCAGAGATCTTCTTGGTTGTAAGCGCAAGAAAAGTATCGATTGCATGCATAGATCTTCTTGGATTTAAGTAGAATAAGCGGTGATATGGGCGGCAGAGAAAGAGAGGCGGTGACACGACCAACCAAACACCACCTACTTTTTTCTAAGCTGATATGGCTTTTAAAGGGTTGGTGGTGATTCTAGATAATTTTTGTGTGCTTAACACGAATCTGTTTTCAGAAATGGTCCATCACGTCGAGATTTTCAGTAGTTTGAGCTTAAAGTTGCAACTTATGCCTATTTTTACCCTTTTTAGACGCGTTTAGTGAGGACTTTGTAGCCTAGTGTAATTCAGCAAAGTTTTAATCCAAAAAAAAATTAATTTCGCTACCTGTTTACGTCCAACGAGCCACTGTGCGCCGTCTCAACAAAAATAAAAAACCAACAGCCTTTAAAAGCTGCCTTAATTCTGTGTGCTTTGAAATCGAATTAGGGTAGTACAGCAAAAGACTTCCACATACAAGATGCGTGTCGACAACTGACTCGTGCTGTATACATATATACATATGTATTTTTGCTCATCTCTAATTTAGTCTCTTTGGTTTTGGTGCTTTTTCCTTTCCTATTTCATTGCGGTATAAATTTATGCTTACCCTCACCCCTAAACTGACTTTCACACACGTAACCTGGTTGACAGCTGTTGCCTGGAGCAAAAATGAGCAGGGAAGAGATGCTGCCATAGCACAGATAACAACAAAAGGCGAAATAAGCAAAAATATATAAACAAGCGTACATATATATATATATATGTATTTAGAGGAGTGGCATCGTTGGAGGCTTTTCATTGTTAGCAGTCGGCAGTCACCTTTTGGAGTTCGAGATTTGGGAGGTGGGCAGGTGGGGTGGACAAGGCATAATTGGCTACATTGGCATTTCACTTTTGGCGCAACTGCTGCCAGCAGCAAAAGAAACGAAACAAATGTAACGCTTAGCAATGGCGAATGCCACACAAATGGCATTAAATTGACCTAGTTTTTTTTTGACAGGAGATAGGCCTTTGCAGGCGACAAAAGTGTACGGAAATGGTTTGCCATATACGCACAAAAAGATGCAATTTTTTCTGTTAGCTCATTGAAGATACACAAAGATCGCTGATGATTGAATTGAGGAAATTCATGAAATAGCTAGCGGATCAACCAGTAAAATTCATAATTTATTGACCTGGAGCCTGCTAAAAGTTCTAAAATTGAATTTCTGTTTTCGCTATTTGATTTCTCATCTTTTTTGTTAAGAAATTGTCCGAATTAATAAGGTCAATCAATTTTGTAACTTGAGCGTGAAAAAACAGTTCTAAATTTTAAAATTTTGTCGAATTTGGTTTAATTGAACGATTTAAATAATTATAAAAACTCCGACATGGAAGGAAAACAGTTGATCTGCAGTCAATAGCGAAGTCTACTGATGATAACAGCTGGAGAAACTTGAATCAGCTGCATACAGCACCTCCACTCAAGTTAAAACAAGTAAGAAAGTTGATCAAGCCCAACTGTAATACACTTTGTACCTGGAATAGCAGCTAAAAACAGCGATGCTGAACAATAGATGGCACCTCTACTTAAATTGAACAATGAGGGATTTGCAAAACTGACCAACAGATGACGCCACAGCTGCCAGAGCTGCGGCAGCGAGCATTCTTTTGCTCATAACTTGAGTAAAGTTCATTCGAACTTGATCATTTCTTAAGCAAGTCGATAAATAATTTTGATTACTCAATATTTCTAGAAGATACAAACCATCTATATATAAAACTGTGGGAGAAATGACGTTTAGGGGGCGTGGCAAAAATAGAAAATAAACTTGATTTGCCTGCAAGCATAAGAAATATCTCTAAGTCTCACCATCTCTGGGATCTCTTCGTTCATCCGGACGAACATGGCTATGTATATCGACTCGGCTGTTGATGCTGATCAAGAATATATATACTTTTGCACAAACTTCATATACTCTGTGTACGTTTGATACAGAGTATAAAAATGTATCAATCCTACACTGTCGCCTGTGCGTACTTGCTTCCTCTTCTTTTTGGTTTTTCTGTCACCTAAAACAAGACACTCACGCATCTAAGTATGTACGAGTATATCCCCCTAAAGCTATCTCTATGGCTTTCTGTTTGTGCCAAAAATTGGCCATAGCCAGCATCATTTTCTAACCTTCTTAACGGAAATCTTTGCTGGCAATTGGCAAACCAAAAGCAAAGACTCAGCGTCGTAGAAGAAGGAAGCAAAATTACTTCCTGCTACTTCAACGCAATCACAATACCTTCGTTATACCCGTACATAGGGAATCGAATCCCTCCAGAGCATAAGCGTCTTTTATTTTATTGTTTTGTCAACGCTTAAAAGAAATGTTTTTCCATTTAGTTGAACACTTATGAGTATTGCCCGGATATGTTTTTGGTGTGGCTTTAAAAAACAAGAAAAAAGGAGGAAAATGGTTCAAGCTTTTTGTATGTTTGTATGTGTGTGTGTGTGTTTGCCTTTGACGACTTTTCACACCACATCAAAAAGGCGACGAGGCGAGTGCACTCAAGTGTATAAACAATGGCGTTAAGTGTTTAAGTGCACGGAAATATCAGAGAGTCATGGATTGGCCTCGAACTGCGCTGCTTACCCTCACCTCAAACAGCTTTAATTTCATTTTATGGCATTGGCCATTTAAAAACGCAGCAGACACAAAGTTTAATTGCAGGCAACAGCTTGAAATAGTTACAGATACATAGAGGGAGAGAGAAAAACCGCAATGGGATGAAGAAAAAAACGAGCACACGGCAGATAGTCCAATAGAGACATTGCTGTATAATTTTATTGGCGCTATGTGGAAACCATTTATCCGTTGCTGCTGGCGCCACAGCCGGGACCAGGGACTAAACTCTGACCGTTAGGTTGCACAAAAAATGTATTTACAGTTAAGCAAAGTGAACAGCGAACGGGGAGAGGGGATAACTTGTTGGGCTTAATTCAATGAAGTGGCTTAGAGTGGAAGTTAAAACAAGATGCTCTAGTGTCGATTAAGATAATTAAAAGAGTCTACTTAATAGATTCTTTATAAAGCATTGAGATCTTTCGAGGTCAAGGAGAAGTAGAAAAAGAACATACAAACTGTTGATGGATTCTCAATACTAAAACACATTAATTAAGATGATCGATGAGACTTTGTTGTCGTTGTGTAATATAAGACTCTTGTGAATGTCTAATGAAAGCTGGTTATGCGTTATTTGATATGGAATACTTTGATAAATGAATGTCGATTTTTGTGTTATGTAAATTTAATAGCTAATTTTTGGTTAATGTTTCCAAATTGAAATTTAAGACAAGAATTGAGTAATTTGATTTTTAGTGTTTAGTAGGAAATTAAGATAAGATTGAAAGGGGGGGATTAAATTTGAAGACACTCAGAAAAACAATTTTTCTATATTTAAGAAAATCGACCTTAAATTTCGAAAAAATTTTTGTATTTAAGAAATTTTTTTTTTTAATTTACACAAGTTACCCTAATAGGCTAATCTCACTGAGCACATCTAACATCCAACATCCTGAGTCATAAATATTTACGTTGGCGGAATTTTTTACCTTCGTAGCACTTTCCTATTAGACAACGACAATCTTATCATTTTGACAAAACAAAAGCTTAAAAATGTTGGCTTAGCATTTAAACTCAGGATGTTGGATGTCAGATGTTAGATGTGATTAGCCTATAAACATGAAATTTTTAGAAAATGTTATAAACCGCTTCTGTACGGATTTTATAGGAGAATTTCTCATTTTAAAACCGAATTTTGGGCTTTGTAGGGTAAGTTGTTATACTCTGTACCAAAGGTACATACCAAAGGTATTCTTGATCAGCATCAACAGCCGAGTCGATATAGCCATGTCCTTCTGTCTGTCCGGCTATATGAATGGGCAGATCTCAGAGATGGTAAGAGATAGCGGTTTCACATGTATGGGACATATACTTCTTACACTTACAGGCAGTTCAAGTTTATTTTCAATTTTTGACACGCCCTTTTCCGCCCCCGTA
Source organism: Lordiphosa magnipectinata (assembly GCA_037044535.1). Taxonomy (NCBI): domain Eukaryota; kingdom Metazoa; phylum Arthropoda; class Insecta; order Diptera; family Drosophilidae; genus Lordiphosa; species Lordiphosa magnipectinata. The sequence goes on from JBAMBO010001151.1 coordinate 101,022, forward strand.
ATTTGGAAAAAACCTCATATCTACCACAGTTTTGAAGATAAATGGTTCGTACCTTTTACAGATAGTAAGTAATAAGCATTATTTATCGATTAGCCGAAGAAATGATAAAGATCGGTCGAACGATACTCAAGTTATGAAGTTATGAGTTCCTATCAAAGGTCAGTTGTGATATGCTTACAGTAGTGGCGCCATCTATTTGTCAGTTTTGAAATGGTCACATTCTTGGTCAGTTTTTAAAATCAAGTAGTGTCGCCATCTATTGGTCAAGTTATGACCAAAAGAAAGTTCGCTGCAGCAGCGCAGTAGCATGAACCGAACCTTTCAATTATTTGAGACCCCGAACCTGAACCCAAACCGAAGCCCCTGTATATAAAAAAAGGTTCGGTACAACAATCATTTAAGTCAATTTCTTAAGATCTTTTCTATTTTTCTCAATTTTATGACCGAATAAAACAATTTTATAGTATAGTATAGAATGGTTTGAGTTGATAATTAAAAATGCTATTTGAAAATCTAGTCCATATCACAATTTCGAGAAGAATAGTCGGAAAAGGGGAAAGCATACGCATTTGGAAGATCATTTTAACAAGAATCGCCCTGATGAGTCCTTTTTTAGCTCTTTTAAAGATTAAAGAGATTAAATTCATGTCCGATTTAAAGAAGACTCGAAAATCATTTATGGATATGGGCATTTCCACAGAAAAGTCCACCGAGACCAAAAAATGAAAAGTACTTAAAAACACTATTTTTTATCATTTTTTCATGGGGAAATAATCAAAATGAACTAATATGAGCCACAGATATTCAGATATTACAGATATTCACAACCCATTTCGACATTTTCGAATGCAAAATCGCGCAATCGCCATTTTCTCATTTGGATACGTTTTGTTGTCATAAAAATGCCTTTAGTTTGCATTGATTTTTGGACTCTAACCTATTTCTAAGGGTACAAATAGTTGAAAAATTATGCAGAAGACACCATAAGCAAGTATATGATTGCAACTAACTGTTCTGCTTTATATTATAACAAAAACAACATAAATATAATGACGAAATTTAAGTAACGGAACTTCAGGTAACGTCACGTCAGATACTTATGCAAATAAAAAAAAATTGGGCAAACATTTTTGAATAAGATAACCTGGAAAATAAACTTGTATTATTTCATACAAGTTTTCAATTGGGCTTTGCCCAATTCGCAGAATTTATGATTTTTCTAGAACAAGTCAAACCCCACTTGCGTTTTATGTAACGTCACGGCAGCATATATGTTTGCTTATTTCTTTAGCTCCTTATAATCGATTGATGTCATTGTTTTTGCTGATTATAGTGCTACTTAATTGTTACCCAAATATAGAACCATCTTTTTAAAAATCCAAGATTTTCATGTTTTTTAAAAAGATTTTATCGTACGAACGTAACGTCACGTCAGTTTGGAAATGCCCATATGCTCAAAAAGTGATTTATTAAAATACGATTAGAGAAAGACTCGCAAATGATTGGAAATATGACTCGAAATTAAGTCAAAACTGATGAGAAAAAAGGACTATAAACGAATCTTTAAGAAGATTCTCGGCTTGGGCACAATATGTGATCAAAAATTTCATAAAATGGTGGCCGGGTACGTACGTAGACGGTGAGGCTTCAATAATTCAAACTTTTGAAAGACTTTTTATAACACCTATGAATGATAACAATATGGAATGTACGACTCACATACACAGCTTGGTAATCAGGGGTTCATCTGATCAAATGTATGTCAAAATTTTGACAGAATGTTGAGGCAAAAATCTGTCAACTATTGAACAAACAACACAGAGAAAAAATATGCAAAATCTACACGAAAATGTAGGATCTCTACACTTTTTGAACGGCATTTTCAACCCATAACGTTTGTGTAGCTGATCTGCACGCCGCTTTTAGATTACTAAATTTTCGTATGGGCTTAAGTTACTATGAACAAGGGTAAATAGTCTACAAAATCGAGAAATTTGCAAAATTTTAAATAGATAGATGCCAATTCTTAGGTAAGCAACACTTCTTTGTCTTGAGCCTGGACAGCTAGTTATGTTATAAAAAGGGATGCGAATCAATCGGGAATTAAGGCCACCGGTGCATCGGTTGGCAAACTTTTAGAGTTTAGGTAATGTTCGAACAATTAAAGTCGTAGGAAACATTTATGTGACTTTCAAATATTATTATTCATGTAAAAAATTATAAAAAGTCGGCGTTTCCGCCTTTTCAGGATTAGCTTGGAGAACAGACTTGCAGTAGCTAAATTAAGCAGCTTCCAGATATCCTAGCAAAGTAGTTGCCTGCCAATTAATAAACCAAGAAGAACACGTACCAATATCTTTTCCAACGCTTCAAAGTGCAATGAAAACACATCCCTTGCTTAAGTTATTTCAAGGTGGAGAAACACTATCAACTGAACAATATTCAGAAATGCGGAAATTAAAGCTGCTACTTTGAAGGAAAGAATGAAAGAATCATTTTAAAAGGGATTAAAGTTACAGGATATGGTCATAGTCACGTGTTGTGGAAACACTGGCACACCGCACTTTCAGAAGTAGTTAAAAAAACTCTTCGACACTTGAACCAAAAAAGGCGTTTCAAATAGTTGAGTTTTCTAAAATCCATTTACAAATTTACAGACATTTTTCCTTCAAGTTTTTCAATGAAATGGTTTGCGAGCACGAAGAAGCGGTACGGTGCATTCCTGGTATTAAATCTGTATTTGTCTTACCAAAATTTAAAATAGTATTTTTATTTCAAATAAGTATTTAAAATATATTCTTCTTAACTTGAAGCTAAGAAATACTAACAATACCAACTATCAATAACTAAAAGTTACCAAAAACTGGGTAGATAAGTGTGCGAAAAATTCTCATTTATCCCTAGCATATCTGTTTTATTGCAAAATCTTTTCTTAAAGTTTTTTTGATGTTTCTTGATTCCAGAATTAGTTTCTATTTTAAGGTTTTAAGACGAACTCCTACTTAACTAACTTTGTTTCAATGAATGAAAATTGTTTAAAGTTATAAGAATAAAATCTTTATGTCCTATTTCGTCTTGCTAGAGCTCTAACAGAACCAGAAGGGTGTCGAGTATTTAAGTTTTCGGATCCAATTTGCTTAAACAAGAATGTAAAGCTTTTAAAATCAGGCTGCACAAAAACCCATATTATCTTATATAAAGTATGTAATTTGTTAATTCAACTCATTACCTGGCACCACAACACACAAAAACCAATTTTGCTGACTTATCCACTTACTTCAACGTTAGAGACAATCACACTTCATAATTTTCTCTAAACTATGGACAATCCTTTCCATTTAGTCAGCAAAAAATCAACCAATCTTCCGTCCATCGGACTTTTAATGGGTTTTTTTTTTTCTTTTGTTTTTTAATAGCTCACCCATGTTATGGAAAATGCCAACGTAGGGAACAGTTAATTACCTTTAAATACCCATACAAGAGCAGACCCTAACTGGCATACGTGTCTATGTGAATAGTACCCTACACACTTCACCCTGTCCCGTAAATAGTTTCAAAGTTCGTTTTCTGTTTTTGCTTGCTTGTTCATAATTAGATGCATGACTTGGCAACGGTTTGCTTGGTCCTCGTCTACTGGGCTACTCAATTAGCCAGAAAAGACATTAAACTTTCGCCAGGGGCCTGCAGAAGTTCAAGAGTCTGTACGCTTAATGAAGTTAGTGCAACGGCAAAGAAAGAAATAAAAATTTGAGCGCCACTTTTTTAAAGCAGCTGCTAAAATTGAAAATCAACTTCTTTACCCCCGTCTTCATGTGTCTGAACGTCAGCCATAAATAAAATGCACAAATTTTCCCAACCAAAACAAAATTGCAAGGGTGTCAGAAGGGGGCGGGGTTTAGTGCTAGATGTGAGTATGTGTGGGTGGGTGTGTATGTTGTACGTGTTTAGTTATCGCTGGGGCCTTTGGCTGCAACATATTTTGCGTATCAAATTTTGTGCAAAATGTTTGCTGCTCGATGAAATTCTATTGGGAAATATTTTTGGTTAGGAATTTTTTTTTGTTTTTGTTAGATAGTGTACATGGGAGTAGCTCTGCTGGGTGAGGAAGCTGGTGAAAATATTGGGGAATTGTAAGAAAGAAATGATTCCAACTCCACAGCTGACGAAGCGGACGCTGTGCACACCCTGAAGACGAATCCCGACGGGGTTCGAAATATATCGGAGAAGATAAAAGGAGAAATGTGTTTTATTTTTTAAAAATAATTGCACACAAAATACAACTGACCTTGAGCCGGCCAAACAAGAATAATTAGAAATTTGATCTGTTAAATTACAGATCAGATGTCAATATTATGATACAAAAAATTGAAGGTATTGCAATGCGTCGCTTGTCAAACAAAAAATTCCGACGTCAAACAGAGTTTCAGCTGGCTGAAAGAAAAGATTCTGAGTATGATTGTGCTAAAAAGTGTAATACTTTTTAATAAAAGTGGCCAACAAAACATGGTCACACCAAAAGTAGCCAAATCGTCTGTTTTCAAATAGCTATAAATGATAGCTAAAAAATGGATGCTCAAATATTGGTTTATTCCTACAAAAGTGATCTACAGGGCCAACTGGACAATGTTGTAGTACACAAACAGCCTTCTTCTGTGAGATTTCTGTTGCTACAGAAGTATAGATTGATCTTTAATCTCTGGCATGTTCCTTGAATCATCGCAATTTGTTTTGTGAAATAAGCATTTTGAAACACATGCAAAAAAATTCGCTCGGTTCAGTGGTTTATTGACATTTTAAGCCCCCGGTTCGGTTTATTACATAATTTTTATAGCTAGACGAACCGTGGCTTTGTTTCGGTTCAGTGGTTTACACTAATTTATTATCACGCCTGTTCCAGTTACCGAATTCCCGAACTTTTTTTACTTGAAACTTTATTCCTACACAGAAATAACTTCGAATATTTTCAATGAAAATCCGAGAAAATAATAATAAAACAGTCCGTATGAATTGAATTTCAACAGATGAATTGGCGAGAACAAAACGCAAAAGTATGCCATCCTCTGAGCGAGAAGTGTTCCTACAAGTTTCTCTACAAACGTTAAAGAGCAAACTTGAAAGTTCGGCAAAGAGAAACGTTAATTTCACAAGTAGAATATCTAGATCTTAACGTCATTTGTAAGGGGCCCAGAATCCCAAATGGTCCTTCGGGCCGGATATTCGGAAAGAGTCATGTTCCAGTTATTAAGACTTTTTAAAGGGGTTGACGCTAGCACAGGTCGAAATCTCTTAAGGTTAAAGTTTCACAGGTCCATACAAATGTTTCAAAATCGATTGTGTTATTCGGGTTTTAGCTTCAAATTTCCAAATATCTTGTTGGCCAAATGTTTTAACCGCATGTCTTGATCTTTTACAAATTCCAACTGATTGAACTCGAAAATGAAAACAGGTCGGAATAACTTGAGATCTACTACTTGCTCTATGCTAAGGCTCTATTCACATAACTCTGTAGCTTTGACCAGTCCCCGAGCTGTTGAGGATGTTTAATATTTCGTGGGGAAAGAGGGTACATTTTCCGAAAATTGAGAGCCGGTGTTCCCGCAGAATGGGGCAACCTCTAATGAAATGGATGACATTTTCTAGCTTCCTCCTGTTGCACAGAGGTCAGTTTATGTCACTCCTCGTGACATTTGGAATAAAATTCAAGTTTAATATTTCACCTCTGGCCATAAAAATACTTCTTATTCCTTTTCCCAACTCTTTGTTTATAGTTATTCTCTCCCAGATCGTAGTGCAGCTACCTATTAATCGGTCTAAGCTTCTCCGGGATTCTTCAACAAATTTCATCCTATATGCTGCTTCCATTTTAATTGTGTGGTTCCTAGACCAAATTTTCCCTGTCGCGTTATCTTCAAGATTCAGTCGAACTCCGTGATCCGTGGCTAGACTGTCCCACTCTCTGAAGCATTGCAGGCGTTTTTTCAATAGATATTCTGCCAAGATTCTAAGTACCCTTTTTTCGTCCATGGTTATGGCTTTTTGCACATAATCAAAGTGCAGATTAGCTGTATATATGTAGATGAAGTAGCAAAAATCTGTTCTTCAGATAAAACATTCTGTTCGGTGTGTATTGCGGTAGACGAAAAATTTTCTTAAGAAAGTATCTTTAAAGACTTTCCACTTTCTTGTATTGTTGTATCCCCCGTACTTGTGCACCATAATAATTTGAGTTTGTAGGAACCATTTTTTTTGCCTAGTATCGTTCTCCAAGTACTATTTATCGCTAATGTAGCATCTTTTAGTTTTATCAGTATTAATAGCTGAATATTGTTACACGTTCAAAATAGATAAAAAAAAATCACTGACTGTCTGGTGACCGTCGCACAGCCCAAACCATAAGAGATAGGATGCTTAATTTTTCATAGTAGTTTTATCTTCTGCTGAAAGTGAATACTAAGAACGGATTTTGGAAAACTCTGTCGGGAAATGTGGAAAATTTGCGAAAAACTTTTGTATGAAACTTTTTTGTTTAACATCCGATCAAGTTCAAACTTATTTTCAAAGATCTTTATGAAAATTCAACAAGAACTGCGTACCAATTTTCCGGAAAATTTAAGTCAAGATTGCTTGGGCGAAATGTTAGTTGCCAGCGATTCGCTCCAAACTCGTGAAACTGATTTGTAAGGATAGAATACGAAATAATTTGCAAAGTGATTTTCCAATGTTGCAAAATCGGCTCCCAGGGTGTGAAAATGCCTGGAAAATTCTACATGCAAAAAACTAACTGGTTGGGAAGTGGGTGGTAAGTGGGTGGAAAGTGGATGGGAAGTGGATGGGAAGTGGGTGGGAAGTGGGTGGGAAGTGGATGGGAAGTGGATGGGAACTGGGTGGGAAGTTGGTAGTTAGTGGGTGAGATGTGGATGGTAAGTGTTAGGGAACTGGGTGGGAAGTGGGTGGTAGGTGGGGATGTGGGATATTGGTTCTATACTGATAAAGTCTATACTGAGTCTATACGCAGCAAAGCGCGACGGGTTTTATGCTAGTTAATTATAAAAAGAGCTGCAATTTCAATCTTTTTTAGCATAATTGTTGCACTTCAAAAATATTTAGAAAAAGGCCAAAACAAAAAATTTCCAAAATAGCTAGAATTACAGGTTCCGGCAAAACTGAATAGTTTTCAGTTATCGACTCTACAAAATAACTAGATCTGGTGGGAAAATAGCTAGATTGGCAAAACTATTCAGACAGAAAGTAGCCAAGGCTTTTTTACTAATCGCTTCTAGGAAATCCAATGGTAGTTTCCCTATAGTAAATCGCTCTCAAGGTGACATAACTGATTTAAGAAATGAATTAAAATATTTAAAGCATATTTTCTTGCTCTCTAAATTTTTGTTTTTACGTTCGCTTGCGTCGAGTCTTTTATTAAAAGTGGGAAAGTAAGCTCCTTAAGTTATGTTTTCACCCACAAAATATTTTCAAGTCTCTTAGAATGTGTCTGCTTCGTGTTTTAAATTTTACAAATTTATTAAGCAGAACTGCACGGAGCCATAGCCATACACACTATACCCTCCAATAAGCTGTTTTCCTTCATCTCCTACTCGTAATTGTTGTTATTTGACAAATGATTTTATATGTTTGCATAGAGCATACAAACTTCTTAATGGTCAAAAACTAACTAAAGTGTTCCCCCCTTTGGCTTTCTGCAATTTTGTGTTGTCGCTGTTGTTGAGCTCTGCTATGGATTAAAGCTGGCTAGTGGTCGCTGAAGCCCCCTGAGCTCTATTCGTGCTTGTGCTCGGGCTCTAAACTGCATGGCGAACCATTAAAAATGAATTGCCAGGGCACACATATATTTTTTGTGAACGAAAATTATTTTCAACAAAATGTTGCTGTTGAAATAACAACAAGGCAACTATTAATAACAAAGAGGGGCATCTCCCTCTCTCTCTTTCTAATACAATCATATAAATTACGCTGCCTAGAGTAATCAATCAATGTCAAAGTCAGACTCAGTTTTGTAGTAGGCCCAGGGTCGTCACCGACAGCACCGCCAACAACAACAACAATGACGTGGACGGGGTAGATTTAAGCTAAGCTGCCACGTACTTGGCCGCTCATCAATTTCAATAAACGCCGCCACGGCGGACAACTCCTCCAGGCCACCAGCGTGTTTTGATGCTCTCCATTAGCACCTAGGCTAAACGTAGCGGCATTTGTCAAAGTTCTGCCCATCCAAGACGACGGAACTGTCTTTGGCACTCTTCCATGTGTTTTGCATTTTAAATTGTGGCACAAATGAAATTGAAAATGGCTGCAAAAGATGTGCAACTATGCCGAAGTCCTCAGTGAATGCGAGTTGTGTTGTGTTTGGGGTGTCAACAACACAATGGCAAAAACGCTCTGGGTGGCATTTCATTGACAGCAAGTCATAAATTTTACAAATGACAGCCCGCAAGTGGTAAACGACAATTGAAAGCGAGAGAGAAAAAGGGCGGAGGAGTTACTGGCAGACAAAGTTGGAAGAGTTGTCATTGTTTTCAGCAGGCAAATTTTAAAAAAAAAAGAAGCAAGCAAAAGCTAAAATCAATAAGAGTTTGTTAAAATACACTTCATTTGCACTATTTGAAGAACAATGGGACTTATGGGAACTCCAATGGCTTTTTCGCCAAGATTGTAATACAGATCCATTGTAAGAAGAAAAGTTTTTTTAATAAGTGGATTTAACTAGAGCTCAAGTTGTAATATTATATTATACCCGTTACTCAGGGGAAGAAATGTTTAATAGCCTTCCTTTATGTTAATTAACAGAGAAATAACAACTTATTAACATAATGTTCGCAGAGAGCGCATGTTGAGAATAAGCATATAACAAACGTTATTGAAAATTATTATGAAAACCCCTAAAAGTAGGCAACATATTTTTATTAACAGCTATCGACCCCAAATATATGTCAAAAGGTGATATTCTTATAACTCCGCTATTTATTAATCAATCTTTATGAAAATTTGAGAGATCATAGATGTTGGTTAAATAAATGTTAATGTAAATGTAGAGATCGATATCTGGCAAAAATTTGAAACAAACCTGATCTGCGTGCACACACTTGATCGGCGTGCTCTAGCTCTTCTAGTCTCTGAAACCTAGGTGTTCATGCAGGCGGACGTACAGACGGACAGGGCTATATCGACTCGGCTGTTGATGCTGATCATGAATATATATACTGTATATAGTCGAAAATTAACCCTTTTTCTCTACGAGTAAAAGGTATAAGAAGTGAGACTTAAGATTCATAAGATTTCGGCTTGGAAACATCGAAAAGTCCTGTAACAATTTCAGACTTCCTTAATTCTTAATTGGGGAAAGAGTTCGGTGTCCAAAATGTCTTCAAGTCACTTCTATTGACAAGTTATCTTTTGAATAATAATTCTTAAGGTATTATGAATATGTGGAAAAAAACTCGAGGAATTCTTGCATTTTCGTGACACTTCTATTAATACTCACTCAGTTGAAGCAGATTCTGTCAACCAAAACATTATCTTAGATGGGAATGCTTACCTAAAAATAGAGAAAAAAAAGAAACGGATTAGTTTTTCATGATTTAAAACAGTTGGAGTCTATTTCCCCCGAATTAAGGCTTTTTCACATCATTCACTAAATTTATTATTTCTTTCCTTTCTTGAAAGCCAACTCAATGTCGTATTTATCTTCCATAACTTCCCATAATTTTTAGTCCGATTTTTGACTAAGTCCATATTATAGCTTCTACGAATAATTTAACCATTATTAGCAAAATATACTCAAAAACAAGTCATAAAGTCGGTCAAGCCCGACTATAATATAGGTATACTCTTTATGTCTGATCAATATAAGTCACACAAAGTGGCAAAGAAGCCATAAAGTGTGTGAAGTGCTGCTCATCGGCGTTGCGGCCAGTGCTACCCATAATATTGGTGATCAGATCTTCATCATTCCTACATTACCTTTGTACCTTTGGTACATAAAATCAATCCATAGGATTTATCAATCCCAAGCTTTAATGAAAACAGGGTAGTCCCGTATACTTTTAAGATGAGTAGAAAAGATTTGTTTGATCCTACTTTTTTTAATCCTGAATATGAAAAAATATATGAACAAAAAACAGTATTAAAACTGAATTTAATCCTTAAGCAGAATATCTTACAGTGAGTCGAGCTCGATAATTATTATCGATTTAATTCCAAAAAGAGATCCATTTCTTTCATATCTATCCCCAGGCTCTAAAGCATATTTCTATACATACTCCCTAAAAAATTCACCGGAGATGTGTCAATTAATTCTTTAGAAAAACAAAGAAATAATCGAATTTTTATCTAGGTCTGAAAGACCGCAAGGTTTCACTGAACACGAATGGAATGGCATCTCATTACACTGCACCATCGCATACGTTTGTTGCTACATGTCAAAGAGGCTGCTTATATTTTTGCGCTGTAAATGTGATTTCAAAAAGGGATTAAAGTAATTAATTTTAGAACCATATATGTTAAAAAGGCTTGACCAAGCATAAATGGCTTGAATTGAGCAGACAAAATTCAATTTTTAAGCACATTTCAGGCTTAATCTTAGGCTTAAACGGTTGAATTTATCTCGCCTGGAATATAATTACCTCAAATTGAACCAAATCTTTTGAATTAACCTAAGCTTTACTTGGATTTTGTACTGGGTTCGCCTACAAAATGAATGTACAGAACACAGCAAGTACCGTCTGCTGTCAAGTACGGTAAATGTATACCGACCGAAAAAAGAAGTAACGAATGTAATTGTAATCAGCACTCGTGGGCGCAATTTATATTTTAAAGTTAAGAAAGAGGAGAAATGATCCTATTGTAAAAATCTAGTAAAAATAAGCAACTGCTTTGCATGGTGGATCTAATTTCACTTACTTTGCATTTGAACAAGGTCATCGGGCAACCCTGTTGGTCATCCGTAGAACTTTTAGCGATTCAGTATTATGGAAAATTAACAGAAAATTACGCTTACGCTTTATTGGTAGCAAATTTTAATTGTATTATTAACAGTTATGTAGATTTAATGATTCGTTAGTCACTGTAAATCGGTTCCAAATCCGATTCTATCTAATCGTCCTTCTTCCTTATCCCATTCTAAAATCTCTATAGAGATTCTATATAGAGAACGTAACAAAAATTAATGCATATGGAAACTAGTCCGGCAAACCTATTAAAAAAAAAAGCCAACTCATTTACAACTTCCTTTCTTTCTCAATTAGCCGACTTCAACTGGCTCAGAGCTACAACTGTTTCCAGTTCAATAAAAATGGCACCTCTTAAAGGCTTTCCTCTTTCAATCTTTCAACCTAATCACTCTTTTACTTCCACTCAATCAATCACACAAGTCTCTCTCTTTCTCCTATTTTGAAAAACACCTTTTCTCCACATCATAATAACGAGGCACTCTGTGGAAACCCTCTTACGGTATCTGAAATCAGCTTAATAAGACCTTAACAATGCACACCACGACAAACGTAGCCTCAATTCAGAATTGAAATGTAGTTCGCCTTTATCAAATGCTGTTGCTGGACCACACCCAAAGCATTTTCCTTGGAACCGCAACCACAAAACTGCTGGCATAACGGCAACACCTGCCTATCAAAGTGTGTGTGTGTGTGTGTTGGGAACGGAAGTGCATGGCACCCAGAGCTAATGGTTGGCATTAGAGTCAGGGACCAGCATCCACTAAAGCAAGTGGAGCAGCAGCTGCTGCTGGATGCGGTTTATGGTCTGAGCTCTACCAGCGGAAGTTTTAACTGCTACCACACACACACACACTCAGACATATGAAAATTAAAATCAATTGCAGCCAAGTGGGGAAACAGATTCTACTCTGAACTCAAGACACACACGACGTTCTCATCATTAGCCAGATTCAGAGTTGCAATCGTAGTTCGCTTGTTGTTGCTGTTGTTGTGGATGTGTCACGCTGTTTGTTGCCTCGAAAATCCCAAAAAAAGATTACTCGCCATGTGTCCTGAGTTAGCCTATCTCTCCTTCTGCTGGTCCTTGTCCCTCCCCTCTCTCTCTCTTCACTGTTGACGTTTTTATGGCTGCTAACAATGTGTCAGGTTTTCTTGGAACTCAACTGAGTTGAGTAGATGCTGCTGATGCGTTCAGCCTTGAGGAATGTATGTATATATATAAATACATATATATGTATGTGTGAGTATCTTTTAGATGTTAAATAATTAGGTAAATTTGGTTGCCTTGAAGTTTTTTGAATGAGCATATAAAGTGAGGACTCTGCACTGAAGACATTTCTTTGAGATGCTAAAGATCATAGATATGAAACATGAAAGTAGAGCCTGAGTTGTGGGAAATGGGTAGAGTGTTATCTTTTCAGTTCTTCAAAATAAAATGCATATTCTTATCCTTTGATCTCAATTTATAATTCTTTTTCCTATGGTTTGTGTTATATTTGATGTTTGTTTCATGTACAGATTCAAAGCTTGACTCGAAGCCTTTGCTTGGCCGAATGAATAGCTTTAAATTCCACAAATTAAACAATTTTGAAATTAACAGAAATAATACCAGAAAAAATAACAAAATAGAAAGTTGTGCCTTTATTATGGCTTATTGATGTAGAAGAAGCTATTTTTACCTTAGCATACGTCCCCTTAATAATGTATCCAATTTATTTGATTTTCAGTTTATATTCCCCTTTTTTTTCCTACTCAATTTCCTCAACAGTTTCGCATTTCCAAAAAGAGAGGGAACAATTTTCAGCTGTTTTCATTCATCATAATTAAGCAAGTTTTTCTAGTCTTTCTTTTTATAGCACCTCAAGGAACCCCAGCAAACCTGCATATTTTTGGCATCTCCATCCCTATGCTTTACCCTATTTATATGCTCGAAATGGGGGCCACACAAATTATGCGTAATTCCCCTTTCCAACTCGTTTATCGTTTTGCAAAAAGTCAATTTTTATAACGCACCAAAGACGTGGCAGGGGCATATACAGAACGAGTAAAAATGATTTGTGGCTGACTGAAATTGGCACAGGGAGGATGTGGAGGTGGAGCTGGCGAAACCCAGAACCAACAAAATTTGTAATTTGAACGCTACAAATCATAATTTTACATAATGATCAATTCATATACGTCAAAATGTTTTTCTGTTTTGTACAATGAATTATGTTAAGCATATTTCATGGAATTTTTTTTCGACTAATTCGCCTATTTTTGACTGGCATTTGGGGGCCGACAACAATTGCGTAGTGAATTTGAGTAGGGTGAAAAGAGAAGGCCTAGTAGTAGACTGACCGAAAAAGTTTCTACGAAAACTAATTAAATAAATTGCATTAAATTGTTTGTGTGTTTGTATGTGTGCGTATAGTTGGGTGCAATGGAAACAGATATCAGATTACGAGGGTGGTCAAAGAAATTCATTTCATGTTGATATTTGAATGGAGATTTACTCGAATAAAAAAATAACATAATATAAATTAAAATACAAAAAAATAGAGGAAAGCTAACTTCGGCTCGACCGAAGTTTATATACCCTTGTAGCTTGTATAATTTATTAAATTAAGCTTTTAAATGAATTTTGTCGAGTGTTCTTAGCTGAGTTATTTCCCAAACTCAGCAATAGACCATTACTTTGACCATTTGCTTGCCAGTTTGTTATATGGCAGCTATACGATATATTCTTCAGATTTTGACCAAACTTCTCAAAATTGTATGGAAACTAATAATATTCATAACTGGAACGCTACGATTGAAAACAAAAAAGGTTTTCTCACTAGAACTACTTTTTCGACCGATCATTCCTATGCTAGATGCTATAGTCATCCGATTTGGATCAAACTTGGCAGAATTATGTGGTAGCATATAAAACTGATCAGTAACAACTTTGGGAGCGATAGCATTGAAAACAAAAAAGTTTTTTCAACTAAGACTTTTTTTCAAAACAATGTTTTGTATGGCAGCTATACTGTATAGTTGACCGATTTTCATCAAACTTGTTGGAATTATGTAAAAGCATAGAAAACTCATAAATAGGAGGCACGTTCGCTTTGAAGACAACAAAGTTTTTCCCACTAAAACAACTTTTTCGACCGATAGTTCGTATGGCAGCTATATGATATAGTCATCCGATCCGGCCGGTTCCGACAAATGTGCAGCATCTTTGTACCTAAAGATATCGAGCAAAGTTTGGTTAAGATAGCTTTAAAACTGACGGAGGAGATAGCATAGCATAGAAGACGGGCTATATGAACTCAGCTCGTCATGCTTATCAAGAATATATATACCTTATGAGGTTGGAGATGCTACCTTCTAAGCTAAAACTCTCGGTCCTGAGGTTTAAACCCGTCTTAGATAATTCTTATGGTATGAACTAGGGTTGCTGGATATTTAGAAAATATCTATATCGAATTTTTTTTTGATATTGAAAAAGTATCATTTCGATAAACCAAATATGGTTATAAAAACCATCGATATTATCGATATTTGTAATAAATAGACACGTCTTTACAATAAGCAGGTCTATTGAGGTAATTAAGGTAACATTTGCCTATTTTTACAAAACTACATTCTGATTGCGTTCAAAATCTAAAGATCGGAGCTGCAAAACACGGAAAAAATATCGATTTAGGAACGATTTCTCTTCTTGCAGATATCTGCAATTGGTTATTTGTTAGTTTTTTTAAGAGATTGCTCTATGTGTTATAGAAGATGTAAAATTGGCCCTAAATGTAATAGATATGTATTTCGAAACAGCAAGTCTTAGCCGGCTCGAGAACATATTATGTTGCAAACGCAACTTTTTCGGACCTAGAGCCAGCTGAACTCACTAACTAAACATTAGAAAGGTCGCCAAATAAATTGCAAGTTTGCATATAACTTCAAATATGAACACACAATTCCACAAAGGTAGGTAGGTAGTTCCGGCTGGCCCTTTGTAGGGACCACACATAGACCTTACGGTCCTTAGTGAGGCCGGGTGGCTTTTACAATTCTACAAAGAAGGCTGATCAACTTGGCTTTGTTCTTTGCTGTCGGTTTTTACAATTAAGCTGACTTGGAATTTCCAAAAATATCGACGAAAAATATTAACAAATTATATTCAATATTCGATACATCCGGAAAAATGTTCGATAATGATATATCGTCTCTTTTATCAAAAATTTGCATATTATTTCCGGCATCCCTAGTTCGAACCTTGTTATATGTCTTCAAACTAACCAATTCAACAATATTGCTATGGAGATCAAAACATTTTCATAGCATTTTCGAGCAAAATTGCTTTACTCAATTCAAAATAAAAAGGTGTAGGGAAAGACTTTAGAAACAGAAAGATTAGTTACATCCAGACAAGGGAATTTGTAAAATTTTTGACGAGACCCACAGACACTACACGAATGTTAAAACGTGGATCCACAATACAAACTCTGCTGACACTCACTTGTATGATTGTTACTCATCATTGTATGTCGTATCTTTAAGATTTCTTTCTTTTAACTGGAGTTTTATTAAATGCTTCATTTCCAAGACACTCAAGTAGGTTTCCCTTTGGTCGTTTCTTGCAAGAACAAACTAATTAGTAACTATGTACAAGTCTTTGATTGTGTGGTTCTGAAACGAATGAAGATTCAAAGTATTTGGTTCGGTATTAGGTATAATGTTCAGCATTAGGTTCAAAGTTCGGCTCAAGACAAAGCAAAGATAAAACATTTTACAGCAATCAGCTGTCTTCACAGTACTGTTTCAAGTGCGTCGCGGTCCCATTATCAGCAGACTTTGCTATCCACTCACAAGCTCTTTTGCAATTGTCCCAGTTGAAAATTCTTAGAGCTACTGAGAAAACTGAAATACTTAATACATTCTTACAAAAAGCACTCAAAATTAGCTAGAAATTAAAACTGAAATAATTATTGCCATTGTTAAACTGGTAATCCTTTTTTTTATGTATTTTGTTATTGAATAAACATAAATAGATGCTTTATGGACTGTAAACAAAACCCAAGAAATATTTCCAAAAGCAACTAAACATCTAGCAACTTTCTTGAAAAATATAGGCCGAAAAATAATCACACAAATCCAAGCCAGCAGCATTTCCCATTAAATTTTAACATCAACTAAATGACAGAAATCCTCTAAAATTTAACACAAACAGCTGACCAAAACTAATCCAGCAGATAACAAGAACCAACTTTCCATTCATTAACGCATCTGTAACAATTTCTGCAGCAACCCTCAAAATGGAAAGGCAAAAACCATCTAGCAACGACCATTTACAAACTCCAAGCTGACAGATGGCAATGGTTTGTTGTTCCTGTTCCTGCTTTTTACCTCCACATTCGGCTCTTTCCCCTCCAACATCTATGCCAGCCTGCAGCATATCAAATTAACACAGACACGACGTTGAGGACCCGACTCCAGGACTGCTGTTTGCTGGCCATTAACTGTAGCACTTTTGGGGCAGCCCCATAGACACCGATCCCCAACGCCCCTCCCCTCACCCTTAATTTGTTGGTCAGGTTTTTTTTTTTCCTTTTTTTAATGAGCATCTGGGCAGAGCATCGGGACTTTGAGTTTCTGACTTCATCTCCGACTCTGGGCCATGGCAAATTGCAGGTTCTCTTTCTCTTTGGCGACCCCAAAAGTGTTGCACTCATATTTTGCTCCGTGTTGCACCTTAATTATATGGCCGCCAACAGAAATTCAAGTGAAAAACATTCCGAACCCGAGATGATGGAGAAGAAAGAAAAAGAAGCGGAGACCTAAGCCTATTTCGTGCCGCTGTTTAAAGCATGGAAATTTAATGCCAGCTTAGCGAGCGAACAATGTGAATGAATAGTGAGAGGTTTTGGGTGTAAACCAAACTAGAGATGAGAGATGCGGATCGTGAGTTAGCAGCTCTCAGTATCAGATGAGATGAATCAAATTTGGGTCAACAAATGTATTAGTTTAGTTTATATAAAATCGAAAGATGAGACTTCTAACTTCTAAAAATACTCAACATCTGTCCACCCATCGAGTCATTAAGCCCCACTTCAAAAGGTGAGAAATTGATTGTTATTTCGGTGAAGCAATTGTTCAATCAAGCTTTGTTCAAACTTACATCTTTCACTTTTACCCCACCCAACCTAATGAAAGTCTGTTTATAACTCATAAGTACTTGCTATATGAGCGTTTTTTTTTTTTTGTAATTTAACGCTTTTTTATGCCGCCTGACCACACCCCAAAACAAAAGACAAAAAAAAAAACGAGCTGAAACCTTCAGCCGGGGGCGCCAATTTCATTTGCTGGTCAAATGAGGGTCCATTGTTATGATGATTATGATTATTTGTAATGTATGTGAAGTTGTTCAATGCTTTTAGGTTGTGGTGGGGGGTTTTATTGTTTTCCCTTGCTTTTTTTTTTTGTGCGTTAATCATGCTACATTGCAAGCCTGCCACAATAATCATAATAATCAACAACAACAACAACAACAAACAACATCATTATTTTCGGATATTTATGATATTTATGCTAGGGGTCGTCTCCTCCTGCCTTTGAATTTTTTGTTGGCTCTTGATAAAAATTTAATGTAGCATGTTAACAAGCGAGCCGTTATGATTACACACAATTCCACACAATCCCAACAACAACAACAACAATAACAACCTCAATATACGAATGGAAAATGGCAAAACTACTCGGAGCGAGAGACAGAGGAAGACCAAACAATTCCAATACAAGAATTCTGCAGTCCAATTTGCCCATTTTCAATGATGATGATGATGATGTCGAATCGATGATGGAGACGAAGCACAAGCTGGAGCGAAGGGGAAGCACCAATTCCACTTCGAAATGTAGGTGCGCCTTCGCTGTTGTCGTTTGGCTTGAGGAAATGAATAATCAATATTCACAATTGGAAATTTTCTATAAATTGGCAAACAGTTTAATTTAGCTGTGGGATTTGAACAGGAAATACTTCTTTTTTTTTTTCTTTGAAAGTGTGAGAAGGTGCATTAGGGAAGTAATTTAAAAAAAAAAACTGCAGAAACAATTATGGATTAAGATCAGAAATGGCATGGAAAGATTTACCTGCGTAAGCAATCAAATACTGAGAGCCAACTAAAAAAAAAACTCCCGTTTGATTGCATTTGGGCAATTCAAACAAATTGGGGCCTGTGTTAACTGTCCCCCACTAACAACAAAGCTACTTCGACTTGGCGTTGACTGTTGATGCTCGATTTTGCTATAAGCCTGCCTTTGGAATTCCCAAGCGATGATAGCAGTGCTGGCATGAGTTAGGGTAGCCTTTGCTAATTCACTGAAGATAGGCAAAGACTGCTGATGAGTGTGTGTGTCTTGTTTTTAGAAAAGTTGGGAACAAACATAACACTATTGACCTGGAGCCTGCTAAAAGTTATATGATTGATAATAAAATCAAGAAGGCCAAGCTAACTTCGTCTGTGCCGAAGTTTTAATAGCCTTGCAAATGCTGTTTTGAAACTTTTGTAACAAAAACCCATTTTCCGACAGGAACATCTGATTTCGACCAAATTTCGCGAATCTTTTTGAAAACATATCAAATTAACAATCGCCGAGTTTAAGAACGATAAAGTTGAATACAAAAAAGTTTTTCTCACTAAGACTCATTTTCCGACCGATCGGTCCTATGGCAGCCTTAAGATATAGTCATCCGATTTCGACAAAATTTTTCAAATTAGTTTGAAACGACCTTAAGAACGATTTACTTGAAAACAAAAAAAATTTTTCACTAAGACCCATTTTCCGACCGATCGGTCCTATGCCAGCTATAAGATATAGTCATCCGATTTTGACCAAAGTTTGAAAGTCTGTTTGAAAGCATATAATATTAATGATGGCCGAGTTTGAGGACGCTAACATTGAAAACAAAGAAGTTTTTCTCAGTAAGACCCATTTTCCGACCGTTGGTTCCTATGACAGCTATAAGATATAGTCATCCGATCCGGTTGGTTTCGGAATCAGGAAACCATAAATTTGTTAAATTTTGTACTCAACACTGTGCATTTAATGTCATTTAAATTTGGCCCAGAAAAATTCTGAGTTATATTTCAAAGTAGTGATCGAAATTTTTCATATGGGCCTTATGTCCGTGGGCGTGTTGTCATGTCACCAACACGATTCTTAGGTGGAAAAACTAAAAAATATTTTGTTTGTATTTTTTTTATAATTTTCCTAAGCTCGGATAGTCAACCTGCTCTTCATTCACTTGACTTACATACTATGTATTAATGATAAACGCTTATCTCTGAATGAGATCGCACAATATTTCAGTTTATGGGAGCCTGGGCAACGCAACCTATAAATATACCAAGGCATATATAATTCTGGGCAGACTGGGCACCACTGAACACACCTTCCTCTCACTTTTAGGTGTCGCTCTATTTGACAAACCCTGCTTTTGAGCCACAGGACGGAACACATGTCGCTTCTGCAAAGAACCCAGACGGGTTACTATGACAATTACTATGACTCACTTACCATGACTTCAGTAGAGCTAGAGATCTCATCTGTACTTAAGGATATTTTATCCACACAATGGTTCAGTACAGAGGGGCCAGAATTAACAGTGTAAATATACTTGTGTAATGAACTGGCTTTGGGCCTCTGGATAAACTAGTCTAGTCTAATGGTTCAGAGGATGGTCACACTGGATGGATGAGGCGAGCTTAGAAGGAGGCGTTAGTGGATTGTGGAGGAGTAGGAGATAGATGCTGACCGAGACGGACCTAGACAGTATTGATAATGTAAATAGTAATTGTGTAAATAATGTGTAAATAAAGATCGGAAAACCCCGAAGAGTCGGCGGTTTACAACACAAAAAAAATATGACACTGCAATGGACCATTAGGTAAAAGAGTGAAATCTTGCTCTCAGCCATTGCAACCTTCTGGAATTTACTGCATTGGCATTTAGCTAAGTCATTCGACTGAAGTAATCACAAAAAAAATTAAATTTTATATTCAACATTTTCCAATTTTGGCAGTCTTTCTTGTTGGTATTACCAACTTAAATGTATAAACAAAATAAAAGTCATTTGGAATCAACTGTACGTGCCTTAACACTTTTGATTTCTGCTCTGCAAAATTTCAGTATCCGTTTTATATTAGTCGAACAAGGAATTCGAACTTGAGAACTACAAGCAAGGAATTATTGGTGTATGTTTTTAGGCAGATTCAATACAAGCAACATCTTTGATGTGCTGCCTTTAATTCATTCATTCAGTCATTCCAATCGTGTTGTTGTTTTTTTTTTCAGAATAACAAAGTAATTGTGTTTTGAAGTAAGCAGAGCGTAAAAATTTATATAATAATTAAAATTTATATTTTTTTTTTTAAGTGGGAAAACTTTTGGGTGAAAATCACGGAAATTGTTGAACTTAACAATGAAAAAGTATGAATTCACTCAAAAATTTCAGATATACTTACATCAAAAATGCATTATTTCATATATTTAGTCAACGCTTTACCATTCTTTTAACAAGTTTTAGCCAATCCTTAACCAAAGCTTGATTTTGATTCAAAAAATCTTTTGCGAGTTCGAAACCTCTCCAAGTGTTAAGATGTTTTCAGCCTTGCTATTAATGTATGTATTTGAGCCCCTAAGGGGAGTGTTACTTCATAAATCATTTAAATGATTTATATTTATTTATAGCAGAAACAATAAATAAATATAATGGCAACAAAAAGTCAACAGACAAACAAACATTTCGATACATTTTTAATGGATTTGTTAAAGTTTATTTAAGAAGTTTTAATCGACTCGTGTTTCTATCCCTTTTTGTTTGGGCTTTATCATACATTCAACTCGCTATCGCCTGCAAGCCCCTACCCTAAAACCCTGACAACGTCATAAATTTGTAGCGCCAATTAATCATTTAAACTTTCAGTGTGTGAGAGGGACAGAGGGGGTGGGTGGCAGTGCCGCATTGCAGTATGCCCCAATATATATATATATATTGAATAATTGATGATGCATCTTGCAGATACAATTTTCAAAACTGTCAATTTCAATTCATTAAATACAGAGCACAAGTGTGGGAATAAAATTCTATCTACAGCAACAAGTTGTGAAAAACGCTGTCGGCACAAAAATGTATCTTGTAGGAATTTCAAAAAGGACTGCATGCCTTTGAATTAATGAAGGGATGCCAAAAAGGTTTTTTATCAAACTACAAAAACAGGAGCCCAACAATTTTTATTACTTTGACAAATGCCCAGAGGTCCCCAGCAAAAGGTTGGAACTTTAGATGATAATTTTTTCTAAGAATTTTAAGTGTTATTTATGTTTGTACAGTTAATTTGCATCTCATTGATGTTGGCAACACCGCCCGCTCATTCACAGAAAGAAAAAAAAAACACATTTTTACACAACAACAAGAAAAGGAAAGGGAAAAAAAGGTTCAAAAGATATTTTATGCGTACATAATTAATACTTGAGAAACTGAGAAAATGAAGGGCAGGGAGTTAAGCGGCTTGAGCGTAAACGGAAATGCGTACTCCGAACCTACCTCTACTAAAGAGTAGAGATGGACACGTGATAAGACGCTTTTTAGATCATTTTATTGAAATTTACGATAAAAATTCCTTTGAAGACGAAAGTGTCAGGTAAAAAACAAAGAATAAATCTTATTTAGGACAGGGAAGAAACAGATTTTAATTGGTCAGATCTGGCAACGCTATGGTAAATTAGGCATCCTAGCCAATGCTACTGTGTGCCATTACGCTAAGATGCGCCATCAAATATCCATAAATCAGAAGGAAGAAATCTTTTGGGTCTTTACCGAGGATGGGGCTTAGGCAGGACAGTGGACATGAAGAGGGCAGAAAAATGTACTGTATTGCAGGGTTCCCCAAGAAGAGAGCACGAAAATGTGAATGTGTCTCTCTCTAACACACAGTGATGCATGACTTTGGCAAGCATTCGGTGTGAATTGACGAGTATGTTCGGACCTCAAGGGCTATGGCTGGAGAACTCTGTTGTATTGGTAAGAATGAAAGTCGACAGCCGACTCACTTGGCTTTCTGAGCTCACCGATTTACACAGTCGCAACTTTGGCTCGCATCTGTGTGAAATACACGAGTGACTTCAATCACCGGTGGCCTGATCAAATATTATATATTGGGGATGCCTAAATACCCGGAACTTGCTATCTATTTATAATATCAATTCATTGGTTAATTTCAAGTGATTCGTTTAAACATGAATCGTTTTCACACCTCGTATAGCAGCAATATTTCCTTAAAGAAAATCCACAAATTGACTGTTTGATGCGCCTTAGAAAGAATCATGCGTCATTATTTCTTTTGAAATTTGGACTAACGATAATTTCGAGCCCCAGTTTAATGGGTCGTTTTCAACAGAACGGCGCCACATGTAATACGTTCGAAAGCTTTATTTTTCTGATTATATCAGTCCAGTTTTAAAAGCTTTGGACCACTTTCTGTGTTGTTTCGTAAAGTCATTGGTTTCATGCAGCGATTGACGCTCCTGGTCGAACACATTTCGCTATTCACATCGACAAGAGCCGAGAGCATGCCGAGACTAGTGCCAATAGAGCAATCAGCTATTCAGTCGCTGGCCTGCAGTCGATGAAGTAGATCAGAGCTCTCACTTCTTGGCCTCGCTCTTGTTGACAAACACTGGTTTAATGCATTTAGCACTGAATAGTGGAGGGACCTCTCAATTTGAGAGCAGGAGTGATCAGCCGCGTGAAGCAACAGCAACCACAAGACATAGAAAAAGGAAACCCAAAAGAGAAACGCTCACTACGTATAAGCAACATTGTTCCCAGCAAGCAATATGTGCGTTTTCTGACACCTTTTATGCATAAAAAAAGAGTCCGGAATGAGAGTTTTTCTCTATGAAAACGGTCGCACTTAATGTGGAAGATTTCTGTGTCTAATATGACTCTTTTCTGACAGTGCTTTCACCATTCCAACGAAGAATTTAAAAACTTCATAAATGACACATTAAAGTTACTTTTCGAGGCACTTAAAGGCCCTGCTGGAAAAGAGTCTAGTTTGCAACCCGAAATGTAGCAGTCGCTAAAAACTTGCAGCTGGTAGCACTACCTATCCAAATCAAGGTATTGAAGTCATACATTTTACACAGGCATGCCATAGGCAGGTGACAAATGTCCCCGGCAGCATCCATTTGCAACCAGTTTAGTGCCAGACGGCATAGGCGGGTGACAATTGTCCCCGCCAGCAGCCATTTGCAACCAGTTAAATACCAGTTCAGCATTGTGTATAACAGTATATTGAAATTTGTCGGTCAACTAACTCATCACCAATTCGTTTGCAAACTAGTTAAATTTCCATTGGATTACAACTAGCTCAAATAAGTATTTCAAACGAACATTTCTTCAGAAGCTAATATTTGTTGTTGCCCAACTCACTCGAATCTAGCTATTTTGCTACCAGTTAAATTCTACTAGCATTCCAACTAGGTGTAGGACCGTTTTGTTTTGATTACTAGTAGACAATTTCTCAGCATGGGGGGCTACTAAATCGCCTCCTGAAAGGCTCTTTTCAAAAGCATATTGGAGTGTAACTCCGAAAATGCTGAATGTGCTCCGAAAACCCGCAAATTTGTGCTCTTACGGTGTTAAGCTCTGCTCTTTTCAGACAACAATTTGAAGCGCTCCGAACTTGGCTTGCAGGTTGTTGCGTTCGAGTTTGACAGAGTCATAGGAGAGAGAGAAGAGAGGCACATATGAAGTTGTTGTTGCAGGTCTGCACGCACCAACAACATAACATCTGACCCGGCCAGCCATAGCTACCACGATCCGAAGTCAGTCGTGTTTTTACGCAAACGCGAGCCGAACTCATGATCGGTGTATCGGTGAACATTGAATTGCAAGTAAAACTGCTGTAGTCTGGAGAGAGCGCTCTTGCAGACCAACACAAGCACACTTTTTGTTCTCTCCATTTGGCCGGCACTGCATAACATTCGTTAGGAAAGAAAGAGAGGACAGCACGCATATGAATGTATTGTTGCTTTACGCAGCCCATAAGGCACGTGTGAAGGCCATACGCGTCTGCTATACCTTTGCGTAAATCAATAACGAATGAATGGGCTTGGGCACCTCTGATTAAGAGTGTTGGTAAACTATAGTCGGCAAGAAGATATTTTAATCCTTTTATTTCCGCCATTGCCTGAGATAGTTGGAAAATCATAGGCAAACCCAGAGGTCTGCGCTTAGCTAGAAAGCATGGTCAAAAGGCCAATCCCTTTGGTGGTGCTTCCCAAGCCAAGAGTAATGTGCTGAAGAAGGTCGGCGTTGAAGCCAAACAGCCCGACTCTGCCATTCGCAAGTGCGTGCTTGTGCAGCTTATTAAGAACGGCAAGAAAGCCTTCTTACCGCTGGACGGTAGCTTGAACTACATTGAGGACTAGATATCGGTCGTAAAGGTCATGCCGTCGGTGATATACCCGGTGTACGTTTCAAGGTGGCCAATGTCTCCCTGTTGGCCCTGTACAAGGAGAAGAAGGAGCGCCCAACCAAATACATGTTCCACGACTCTGCGACGCAGAAGATGACGCTATATGAAACAAAGACAAGAAACTGATACTTGTTGTAGCACCCTTTTCATTTGATTTTGGTGCTCATCGTTGCTCAAAATTATGTTCCACATGGAAAAACGAGATGATTAGAGGGAGATAGAGATTATGACATCAAAAAGCTGTCTATGTTCACAGTGAAAAGGTTCTTAAGTCAGTTGCCTGAAAAAATCAGGTAGCTACATTTCAATTGGCTGTCAAAAAAACGCATAGAAGAGCTCAGAAATTCCAAACTTTTTCATCAGAGACTAACTCTTACACTATCTGAGTGACTCACATGAGTTTTATGAGTACTTAAACAAGTGCCATATCAGCTCAGCTATAAAATATTAAACCAAATGTCAGCCGAAGACATAATCCACTACGTGTCAGAGAGAAAAATTTACGGAAATCGCATTCCGCGCGTCAAGGCAAACAGTTTGAGGTTTGCTTGCTACCGAGTAGCGAAATAAATGCCACTATTTCTTTCCTGTTAAACCAAACTATAAGCTTGAATTTAATATTTAAACATAGTACAGGCTTCATTATTATTCTACATATAATTTTCTCATTTAAAAGCACTTTTTTTTTGCATTATTTCGCATATTTTCAATCTCCTAAACTAAGGATTCTTTGTCATTGATATAAAAGTCTCTTTGAACATGTTTAATATAAATCCTATTGTCATGATCATGATTTTGTTTTTATTTTCCCCATTTACCCATAGAGGGAAGAGATAAAACAAAAGGCGGCCAGCAAACAAGCCAAACTGACAACAAAGCATTCTACAGTATGAATACTCCCTCCCATGTGAATGTATGCAGGTCCGTGTCTGTCTGCTTTTTGTATGTGCGTGTCACATCCAAACACACACAGACACTTTCCGCTTTTGAAGTGGCTTTTAATTGATAAAAAGCAAAAAAAAAAATAAAAATAAAAATATAAAAAAAGTCATTGCACATACGCCATGGTGGCTGTGCTGGAAAAACTGTGTGTGAGCTGATAGCAAAGCGACAGCCAACGACAAACGACATTGATATTAATTCCCACGCTGTGGATGGGTGGGATTTTTCGGGGTCCTCCACCTAGTTAAATGTGATCAAATGTGTTCTGAGTGCTTTAAAATGCAAAAGCTAAGTGCTTTTGCCGAAATGGAAATGCAAGGATGCAAACCAAGCGGAAGATTGTTTTCAAATTTAAGTATTCAGTTTTTTTAGTGGGGGTCTTCCCCCAAGTATAAGCAAGTTTCCCACCAAAAACAAAATGTTTGTCGGCTTTTCGGCTTTGACATAATCAACCGAAAAGCGAACCGAACCAACCGACGACGGCGGCGTCCACTCAAAGCTAATGACCGACAAAGCGTTTTGTATTATTTTCAATTTCATTTTCACTATGCCTCCATCACCCGCCTTCCCTTCCCACCGCACGCTCCCCGTGTCTAGGCGGCCTCCGTCAGGCATTAAATATTATTAAGATAAGGGAAGCGAAGCCGAAGCGCGCGCTTATCAATCAGACGTCAGAGGTGCCGACGAAAGAAGTTGAAAAATTAGCGTTGGTTGACATGATTTTTCCATCATATTTATTGGAAACTAACTTCAGGTTTCGTTCGAACTGTTTGTGCTTACAATTTACATACATATGGCGGCATATTTCCAAGAATTGGCTAAGTCAACACCACAACAACAACAACAACAACAAACTGACGGACCAAAACAAAAACCTCAAAAGTCATTACATATATCTTCTTCCTCTTTGGGATGCTCTCCCTGGCTAAAATGCAGAAGCTACAAGCTAACAGCTTTTTATCTTTTGGCACAAGGCGGCTTTGTTTTTGGCGGCCCCAGGCACAAAGCCTTACCAAAAAAACAAAACCAAAAAAAACCAGTCTCTTGCCTTATAAGGTCGCTGGCATGTCAGACTCGGGCCTGGGCATCGCCAACTTCCTGGCTAATATTACGAAAATTGCTTATACCAAAAGGCTTCAACTCTCTCGCTCTCTATGTATTTTTCGCGTAGGATCAGCCGAAAAAGTGCAGAGTCAAGAGCTGGAGCTTGAACCTCGTCTTGAAGCCAACGACCAGGCCAGGCCAGGCCAAAGCAAGACTCGCCTGTTGCCTTCTACCGTAATTCACAATAACAAAAAAAGCAACAACAACAGCAACAATAATAATAACAACAGCGTCGGCAAGGCAAACATTGTGAAACTCGCACGCACGCACAGTGTGACCAAACTAAGGGGAAAAGTTTAATAAAGTAGATTTGAAGAGGTGATTACTTGTTGTGTAGAAAAACTTTATCGGATCAATCAGAGCCTAATAACTAGCGAACAGCAACTGAAACTTTAAAATTAAGGTCCTTTCGAGGAAAAGCACTGGTTTTGAAACAAGGTTGCTTTTCCTGAATCATTAGATAAAAATTTGTAAAAGTTTAGTGAATTGGGGAGAAGCGTTTTTCCATCGAAACAGTCGAATGAAGATGAATGAAAGTTTAAAGCTAAATGTTTTTGAAAACAGAAACCTTTAACAACTCCGATGCCGCATGGGGTCAAAATTGAAATCGAAAGCAAACCCTCATAATTTGACTACTAATAACTGTACGGGGCATGCACACACATACAAAGCTTCTGTGATTTGGCGATTGCTACTGTTGGCGGTTTTTTGCTACACGCCTGCCTTTGAGATTCCCAAGCGGTCATAGCACTTCTGTCATGAGGTAGCCTCTGTCAGCTCATTGAAGACAGGCAAAGATCGCTAAAGATTGAATTGAGGAAATTCATTAAATAGCTATACGTTCAACCAGCCTTCTTTGTGGTGTTAGGGGTGTCTGGTTTTGAAAAAGCTATGAACATAAATCATAACTTATTGACCTGGAGCCTGCTAAAAGTTCTATATTTCATATTCAAAGAGGTCGCCAAAACAGTCTCGTTCAGCCATGCTCCCATCTTCGCTTTCGCAAAAATTTTAAGATTTTGAGTCCAAATTTGGTCCAAAAACCGGTTTGAAATCGCAAAAGTTTTGCGAAAGCGAAAATGGTAGCATGGCTGACTGTAATAACAATAAGGTTTAATATAAGGAAATCGGGTGTGTTCCAGAAATCTTAAGAGATTTTTGTATCAGCTTAAACTGCTTTCCTTTATATGTGAGTCGCTGCCATATATATGCCCGGCTACTAGATAAGATGACAAAAGTTGAGCGATTTGAAACCGACTGCACGGGCCAAGAAGATTTAATGCGTACGGCTTTACTAACCTATGATCTAGCCCACCTTATTTTTAACATTTCACATATACAGTCCTCCTTGTTTAGTTCTAAATCTAATAGATTGTACGAAAATCTCTAGAGATTTCTGGAAACACTCGAATATTACCACTTCACTGATATCAACCGCTCTAAATCACATACGGGTGCTGTTACCGGAATTGATATTGAATATTTTTGGTGAGAACCGAACACGGCTTACTGTTATGGGAACCTGAAAATCCGGAACCATAAGGAAACCGTACTCGAACCTTTAACCCAAAAACTCACATAGGGACACAAAGGAACTGAGAGATAAACCCCTGATCGAGATAAATTCCTGGTTCAAAAAATAAAAGTCATACAAGTGAGTGTCAGGAAAAATGTTTAGCGTGGATTTTCGATGTGGATTTTCGATTTTACATTAAAATGCTGTAGGTGTGTATTTTTGTATTTCTCTTCAGTTCTGCTTTGACGCAGTCTGCTATTTGCGCATCCATACAAATACAAGTGTATTTGACGCGACGCTACAAAAAAATCTCCACCTTGTGGCATTTTGATAGACTGCTTTACGCTTCCTTGTGAATTCTAGAATCTTTGCCGTAACTCAGCGAAGCACATAAGAAATCATTTATTCTTATTTGCCTTAAACGCTTACATGAGTTGTATCGACGCCAGGAACTGGAAAGGTTTAAGGACTTTATTTTAGATTTCAATCTTCTGCAATTCTAAACTTCAAATTATTGAAGAGACTTCCGAAACTTTTTTGGAGCGAAACTCTTATACGAACATTCGATTGTTAAAACTAGAAAAAGTTTGTCATTGCGACAGTTTCTTTTGGGTACGCCTTTGTCTTTGCGAAGTCAGCAGCTTTGGCATTTGGCGTTATAGTGCACAGAAACACACAGAATTGAGTACTGATTATCGTGTAGTGAGTATCAAGAACTGAGCAGCGAGTAATGAGCATTGACAAACTGAGTATCGAAAACTGATTATAGTGTGCTAAATATCGTGTATTGAGTATCGAATACTGAATATCGAGTACTGAGTATCGGAAACTGAGTCTCAGAAACCGAGCACTGATTATCGACTTCAGAGTATCGAGAACTGAGTAACGAGTTGGGATTTTCGAGTACGGAGTATCGAGTACTGAGTTTCGGAAACTGAGTATCGAGTTCTGATTTTTTCGATTTTTATCGACTTCTGAGTATCGAGGACTGAGTATCGAGTACTAAGTAACGAGTTCTGAGTATCGAAAACTGAATATCAAGTTCTTATTTCCGAGAACTGAGTATCGAATACTGAGTATCGAGTACTGAGTTTCGGAAACTGAGTATCGAGTACTGAGTATCGAGAACCGAGTACTGAGTATCGAGTACTGAGTTTGGAGTTCTGAGTTTCAAAAACTGAGTATCGAGTTCTGATTTTTTCGATTTTTATCGACTTCTGAGTATCGAGGACTGAGTATCGAGTACTAAGTATCGAGTTCTGAGTATCGAAATTCTGAATATCGAGCTCTTATTTTCGAGAACTGAGTATCGAATACTGAGTATCGAGTACTTAGTATCGGAAACTGAGTATCAAGTACTGAGTATCGAGAACCGAGTACTGAGTAACGACTTCTGAGTATTGCGGAGTATCGAGTACTGAGTATCGAAGACTGAGTATCGAGTACTGTGTACAGAGAACTAAGTATCGAGTACTGAGTACCGATTATAGATCACCGAGTATCGAGAATTGTGTATCAAGTACAGAAAATCGAGTATAGAGTATGGAGAATCTCCTCAAAAAGAGCTTCGCTCGTATCGGGCGTCCCAAATAACACCCACCCTATTCAAATTTGTCCTTCCTCCCATAAATTTGAAATTTTAATTTTCACCCACTTTCGTTCCACTGTGCTGACGGCCTCTGGTGCCGCGCCTCAAAGCAAAAAGCGCATCTTTTGAACAAAGCGCAAAGGCAAAGCGCAGCTTGGCCGCGACTTGCAGCCTCCTCAGTCTCCATCTCAGTATCTGCAGCACTCCAGGCCGAAAGACAGGCCCAGGCAGGCGAGGCAGCCAGGCACTCAACGTGCGGTGTGTATCTGAAAGATACAAAACAACGTACGCCCGTCCGTCGATCGGTCCGCTTGGTCTCTCTCAAAAAAAAAAAAACCGCTTTTGTGTATGGCCGACGAAGCCGCCGTCGTTGAGATGTTTGGCATAGTTGGCTTGGCCGCTGGAACTGGTTGGATGGTGGATGTTGGAGAATGGAGATGGAGGAGCAGCTTGCAACGAAGCCGCCGCCGCCGCCACCGCCGCCGCTCAGTTATTATTATTTTTTTGTTTTTTTTTTTTGCTTTTTGCCTTGCGGCGGCAACTCAACTCAACTCGGTGTTTTTGTTGTTGTTGTTGTTGTTGTTTTATCAACGTGAGGGTTTTAAAAGGTTTTTGTTGGCCTCAAAGCAGCTGCCTTCCTACCTTCCTCTACCTGCAACAGGTAAGAAAACCACGTTCCTACGTCGACTTTTTTTCTCTTTCTTTGCTCATTCTCTCTCTCTTGGAGTGTATTTTAGTGGCTGCTTTCTTTGAAGTTGCCTTTCGGTTTTCCATTGAAATTCCCTACATCTGCAAGCAATTAGTGTATAGGGTCCATGTCCTGTCTCGCTCTCTCGAAGGGTTCAAAAGTGTTGGCCTGGCATTTAATTGGCGCAGCAATTGCCCAGCCGAGGAACCACATTTCCACTGAATTGTACCAAAAAAAAAAAAACAACAACAGAAAAACAATGATTGATTGATGTTCCTTCATCATTTGAAAGACGCGATGCGACGCAATGCATCGCAGAAAAGGTCTTCGCTGCGTATTCCAATTCCGTTGCCACTTTAGCTCTTTTTTTTTTTTGAGGTTCTCTTGTTTATTTACGTTTATGATACGCCGTGATCACGGGAACACGTCTGAATCTTCCACCCTCCCCCTGGCTCACCCTTTGGGTTTTTCCAAAATTTTTCTATTTATTTTTTAGGCGTCGTTTCGTTCGTTTGATGTTTTTTTTTTTGTAGTTGTTATTCTCGTTCTCGTTCTATTTTTGTGTGTCGACCACAAGCGAACGCACATTCTTCGCTGTGTATCTTGAAGATAAAAAAAAAAGTGCAGTCTACCCCAGCCGATTGCCTACATTTTCTGTGTTATTGTGTGTAATTATTGGAAAAGGATGTGGGAGAAGCCCTTGACTCAATGAATTGTGTGTGCTTGTCCGCTTGTGTGCAGCAGTAAGAGAAAATGGAAATGGTTCCAGTGAATGCCACAAATTCAATTTCTCAGTGTTTGATTACAGAATGTAGTAAATGAATGGGCAAAACTGTGGCCAGCTACCCTCCCCCCCCCCCAGAGTGTAGATTTAAGTGTAGGAAATGCAACTATGGAGTGCCATGAGTCATTGAAAGATTAAAATAGTTTCATTTGAAAACAAAAACTGATTTTATAGCATGAATTGGATAGAAGTAACAATAAATCAACATTTTTTATGTTTACATTTTAAGAGGTAAGTGGAAGAATTAATATTTCGTATCAAGTATAGCATCATAAACTCGTTGTAAAATACTCCTAAAATGGCTCAAAATATCTTTAGTTACTGTGATTAGTTGACTTTATTTAATATAACTTAAATATTATGGTTTTGCCATGGAAATTGTTCCGGATCAGTCCACACCAGAGAACTGCAATGCGTAGTCATTAATACGTACTACGCACGTATGCTACGCATACGCACACTACGCATCAGAAAAAAACTGAGTATGCGTAGTACGTAGACGCAAAAGATGAAATACGCATACGTACGCTAAAGCACTATGAAAAGTAAGCACTAAATACGTACTCAAACTGAGCAGTAGACATTTTCAAAATGCTTCAATTTTACTTCATTTATGCTTACTTCGAAATATCTATAGGAAATCTAAGTTACATTGTTAAATTTATTTTTGGCTTTACTTAGCAATATACTTAGTTAGTTAGTTTATCTTGTTATGAGTTAATTTTAGCCAAAATGTATCCTTGGTATTTGCGTGAACAATAATCTCGACAATATTTTATTACTATTATTATTGCTATTAGTTTTATATGGGCAACTTCCGCGTGACGAACGCTATTTTCGTATTCGTTTTTGGACTAAAATATAAATTTATGCCCTTTGTTGGTATAAACATTCTCCCCCCCTTTGCAAGGCATTGCAAGAAAGAAGAGGGAGGGGGGAGCGGATTTACACGACGCAAGGCCCGGATAGAATCCATCCGAAGATGGTGCACTGAGCGACTGGAAGGCCGCTGTGGCTGGATAGAAAGCCTTCTCGGATGATGTTGGGGTACACATCCGCTCACAAAATCATGGAAATCGTAGACGGTCGATGGAAGTGCTCGTCCGCGAGCTTGATATGATCAAACTTCGCCTTCACACCCTCTCCCAGGGAGTGCGAATCTGCAGTCCTTGCTCCATCTTGAGCAGGACTTCAAAGCTTGCTGTTGGATTGCCGATGGGGCAGACCATGGTCGTGCAAACTTTCTCCTCTCCTACGTTGGTGGAACGTAGTTTCAATGCCGATGCGAAAGAAGCATTGATCGTGCTCATCGAGGTGCATGGATCAATTTATGCACCGACCTGAAACGTCTTCTCTCCGTTGTCGACCAGAACCAGTGCGGTGGGAAGGAGATTTACACTTTTATGCTGCAGCAACGCAGCTAGAGTGGGATGGCTTTCCACACGTGACGATGACGAAGAAGACCGCGCCTGCGAAGAGGATACAGAGCGCGTCCGAGGCTGAGGAGAACGTGAAGAACGGGTCCGCGGCTGAGGAGAGGGTGAATCAGCCTTCAACGTATGTAAATGCCATATAAATAACTGTGGGAGATATGACGTTTTTTCCAAATTGGGAGTGGGCGTGGCAAAAATAGAAAAAAAAAACTTGATCTGCCTGCAAGTATAAGAAATATATGTCCCATACATATCAAACCTCTATCTCTAACCATCTCTGAGATCTCTTCGTTCATACGGACAGACAGATAGACGGACATGGCTATGTCGACTCGTTTGTTGATGCTGATCAGGAATATATATATTATATAGGGTCGGAAATGATTCCTTCTCCCTATTACATACTTTTGCACAATCTTAATATACTCTGTGTACCTTTGGTACAGAGTATAAAAATGCCCGCGGTTGCATTTGTGGCTTTGGATATTGCTGGGAGAAGGCCGTTGACGCGAAAACAAAATCGTAAGAAGAGTTTCAGAAATGATGCAATCCACTTTTGATTTCTGATGAAGCGTAAGCTACTTCTCTGCCATGGTATCCGACTGCTTTCCCATTTGGCATTACAGCCTCTTCCTCCGGAGTTCTATCTTTGCACCATAAAATCATCCTACAATTGTTCAAGATCAAAATTAATGTGAAAAGTCTAGTTAAAAACTTCACTGCTGACAGCTTGTCTGCCATTTTGTAGTTTGAAATTCTCGCCGATATAATTTATCGATACTTCATTGAATTAACCACTTAAATCATATTTTATTAAATTGCTAATTTATCCACATAATCTTGTTAAATTTATACTTCATTTAAGCGTAAAAATTTTTAATTTTGAAAAGAAAATAAAATCTCCGAAAATGTCCCAGAAATCTCTAGAAGTTTTCGTATAATCGTTAGCATTTCATATAATAGCTGTTTGACTTTATATGTAAAGCCGCACAAATATGCCGGGCTACTAGATTAGATGACTAAAGTTGAGAGATTTGGAACCGCCTGCTTAAGCCAAGGAGATTTAATGCGTTCGGTTTCCCTTCTATATGATCTAGTAGCCGGTCTTATTCTTTTCACTTCACAAATAAAGTACTCCAAGTTAACTTCGAAGTGCAAATGTTTATACGAAAATCTCTAGAGATTTCCAGGACACCCCTGATTGTCATAATTGGAATAAGTGGGCAGGTTTGCTCATTATTGCTATTCGCTGCTCTCTGACTTTTGCATTGTTTTGGTGAACCATATTTTAAAATTAATTTTTATTACTGAAAACCCGTCAAATCTTTCATAATATTAATGCAATTCGATCAGTTAAGCATTCAAGATTTGTTTATCATTATTATATTTAACTTAAATCTCTTTATTAGCCACAACATTTATAAACGACCAAAAGAAGTTTCAGGAACACCGACAATTGCTTTTGGGTTTCTTTTGGGTTGTTAGAGGTTTGTAGAACACGGCCGATTACATAACTTTCCAATTGATTCGAGTTCAGTCATGTTACTCACTCCTCAACTAGAGTCAACTCAAAGTCCTCAACTAGAGGCAACAGAAAGACCTCAACTACAGGCAACACAAAGTCCACAACTAGAGGCAAGAGAATCTTTTTTCACAAAATTATAACTTAACGAGAGCGTAAGTTAAAGTCGGCTCTAACCGACTTCGATATACCCGTTACTCATGGAAACAAATGTTTATTAGCCTTCCTGTATGCCTGAGGTGGGTCAGCCGAAAAGTATGCAATATTTTTTAACTCGGCTATTTATTATCCGCCAGATATTAATAGACATTTGTCAATTACTGAATGCAACATAAATGACTCCAAATTCATCACGATAAACAGATCAGACAACAAAACTTTTGAAAACGTCGGTCAAGCCCGACTATTACATACTCTGCACCCTTAATGTCGCAGCTCGAATTTGGTCACGAGTCAAACGGCCAGTTAACACACAACGCACAACGCAGTGCGCTCTCTAAGTCTCTCTCTCTCTCTCTCTCTCTCTCTCTCTCTCTCTCTCTTCTCTCTCTCTCACTAAGATTGCTGCTGAACGCAATGCTTAGGTTATGGGTGGGGTGGGTGGTGGGTGTTAACTGGCCGTTTTTTGCACATAACTTGAGTATCGTTCATCCGATCTTTATCATTCCTTCAGCAAATCGATAAATAATTTTGTTTACAAGGTATCTCTAGAAGGAACGAACGATCTATCTCCAAAACTGTAGGAGATATGACGTTTTTTCCAAATTGCGGGGGCGGGAGGGGGCGTGGCAAAAATTGAAAATAAACTTGATCTGCGTGCAGACAATAGGAGTCTACATTTCAAATTTGGTTGCTCTAGCTCTTCTAGTCTCTGGAGATCTAGGTGTTCATACAGACAGACGGACGGACGGACGGACGGACGGACGGACAGACGGACAGACGGACAGACGGACATGGCTATATCGAATCGGCTGTTGATGCTGATCAAGAATATATATACTTTATATGGTCGGAAATGATTCCTTCTGGCTGTTACATACATTTGCACGACTTTAGTATACCCTTTTACTCTACGAGTAACGGGTATAAAAATTATAGAAAATTTTTCCACGAACAAATTTTTATATTTTTCGAAAAGAAATAGCTTTGTTCGAAGTTTTAAGCTAAATACCTCGAAGCTGATTAAGTTTAAGTATAAAGTGTAAAAGACTTATTTGATTTCCTGTTTATTAGCTGTGATTTCGTATATACCATCGATTGAGTTTTGCGTCTTCAAAATTTTGCTATTGTTTATGTAATTTGGATGCACATAATTCTGTCAAGTTTGATCAAAAACTGATGCCATATAAACGATCGTTCGGACATTTGGTTTTATGTTTGTTGTTCATGGCATTTTTAAACAATGTAATTATGCACATTCGGCCTTGAAGTACTGATTTATAACAGCTACCTACAATTTGATACAGCAAAACTGAAATGTAGTTAACTTTGTTTTACGCAGGCTGCAATGTCGCAAAGGCTAGTCTAACCTAATCCTACTTATTCTACAACAATTTTATTGTAATCTTTAACTTTTTAACTATCTTCTAAACTTTCTCTGCTGAAGTCATTTTTAAAATCATTTTTTGAACTGAAACTTCTCTGGAAAACAGACGTTCGTTTAGTCGGCTCAAGCCGCAAAACAAATCCCGTTCTTAGGCACTTTTTTTGCCTAAAGCATATCTCTCCATGACCATCACTTCCGTAGGAAACAAAGAACCTTCGCAGCCAACATTAATAATTCTTCTAGGCAAACCTTTGACCATTTGCATACACATGGCCTGACATTTTGAACTCATTTTCCACAAGAGTTTTCCCCAAACTCTATTAAATTAAATCGCCTTGACTTAAGCTTACCTGAGAATTGTTTGTAGCCACCGAGTATCTTATGTTTCCACCATTTAACTATGTTGCCCGCCATCTCAGTGAAATTTATTTTTGTTTTGTTGTCTTGTTGCTGCTGCAGTTGCTTGAAGATGCTTCAGATCTTTGTAACTTCTTTCTCCTATGTTTTTTGGGTGGGTATTTGGGTTGGCCTGGCCAAATTTACGAGCCCAAAATGTTTTACGGCCTTTGTGTGTGTGTGTGTGCGGGTAAATATCCTTTTCGGTGAGAACTGAGACTAATATACTCTCCAGGTAGGTCGGAGACTTTGTTGTTGTTGTTGTTTTTTTTTGTTTTATGCCCTGCCGCTGAGCGACCTTAATTTGTATCTGGGTATTATTTTTGGTCGAGGATGGGTAAATGGGGGGGACGAGGAATCGTAAAAGTTTTTACAGCTTTGATATGCTGCATTTTCAGTTGAATTTGCGCATATTGCGCGGCGCTACGCTGTGCTTTGCTTGTGTATCTTTCAGATACTTTCGGCGCGTAATTTTAATTGTAAAACATTTTTGCCGACGACGCGACGTAAATAACTTGCCGTATAAACAACAACAACAAAATTGCAAAAAAAACACGATTTATTTCCAAATGATTGCGAGACGCGAAACTGCGCGGCCTAGCGGCAACGGCGACTGCGACGTCAATTTTCACGGGGGGGTGGTTGGTTTTGGTTGTTGTTGTTGTTGTGTTTTTGTTATTGTTGCGGGGGCGGTTTTTGGTTGTTTGGCTTTTACACTTGATTTACTCAACAATTTCACTTCAAGTATCTCGCAGATACTTTTCAATTTCAATTACTATTTTCCTTAATTCACTTTTGGTTTAACACACCAAATTTCTGTTGTCAGTTTGGTTTGTACGCGTATCTTCCAGAACACACGTCAAAAATATCTCAAAGATACTTTTATTTATTCTTTCGCTGTTTGGCATTCACGCGCTTCACACGACTCACGCAAATGGCGGACGAAAACAAACTGAAAACGTTGAACCAACAAACCACTTACAAAGTGGTTGGCAGAGTTCGAAAAATCCGCTTGCTCTTGCTCTCTTCGATGCCTCTCTTTGTTCGAATTTCGAAATTGTAAGAGATGTGCATATTATATTGTTGTATGTTTTTCTGGTAAGCTAGTATGAACATACGCCAAGATAATGCTTAAGGTAAGTCCCCGCTTGGAGTGTTATACTGTTGAGTGTTTCTAGAGGCAAAGGTAAAGACATGCAGCATTTTAATATTAATGCTACGAATTTGTTTATTTAAGAGCACTTTGTGTTGAGATTTAGTTCTCTCTTTTGGGCTGTGGCAGTGGGTATTTGTGTTAATTAAGTCAAGGGTATAATGGCACTCACATAATGTTTGTAACTGAAAATATGATCTTGAAAAGAAATGCTTGATAGCAGCCCTACTTACATATGTATTTACTCTTCTAAAGATCAAATTTATTTAGTTTGTTACAATCATTATGTGTGTACTACTCACTGAGTACCATTATATTTAATACTAGCATATAACCCGTCGCGCTTCGCTGCGTCGCCATCAGTATAGTGATCGTTATCGTCATCGTTATCGTTATCGTTATCGTTATCGTTATCGTTATCGTTATCGTTATCGTTATCGTTATCGTTATCGTTATCGTTATCGTTATCGTTATCGTTATCGTTATCGTTATCGTTATCGTTATCGTTATCGTTATCGTTATCGTTATCGTTATCGTTATCGTTATCGTTATCGTTATCGTTATCGTTATCGTTATCGTTATCGTTATCGTTATCGTTATCGTTATCGTTATCGTTATCGTTATCGTTATCGTTATCGTTATCGTTATCGTTATCGTTATCGTTATCGTTATCGTTATCGTTATCGTTATCGTTATCGTTATCGTTATCGTTATCGTTATCGTTATCGTTATCGTTATCGTTATCGTTATCGTTATCGTTATGGTTCCCGCCCTATTTTACACTATTTCGAATTCTATCCTTACAAACCGAGTTTCAAGCCAATCGGATATAAAATAATTATTTGCCTACAGAATTTTCCGGTAATTTTCACGCCTGGGGAGCGGATTTTCCGACATTGAAAAATCACATTTTAAATTATTTCGTATTCTATCCTTACAAACCGAGTTTCAACTCAATCGGATGAAAAATAGTTTTTTGCATGCAGAATTTTCCGGCCATTTTCCTCCTGGGCGGATATTCCAACATCGGGAAAACACGTGTCGAACTATTTCGCGAACTACGCTAAGAAACCAAATTTCATGTCAATCGGATGAAAAACAAAATTTTTCCCATACAAACTTTTCCGACGCTTTTCCTGCTTTTCCGGTTGGAATTTTCCAAAACCCCGTCTTAGTACGCACTTTCACCACAAATGGAAACTCCTGTCCAAATTTCAGCCTTCTATCTCTTACCGTTGGCCCTCTGCGTTGATTGCCAATCAGTGAGTCAGTCAGTCAGTGAATCAGGACAAACTGATTTATATGTAGAGTAGATTTACAAAAAATTTCTGTGGTGACTATTTTTTTTAAATTTTAATGATTTCTATACTCTGTACCAAAAGTAAAAGGAGTATTTTGAACTTGTGCAAATGTATGTAAAAGCCAGAACGAAGCATTACCAATCCTTTAAAGTGCATATCACTAACTTACTTTAAGATTGACATAACTCAATAAACACTATTTTTGACTTAATGATGCAAAGTTTATCTTTTATACTCTTCTTGTGAGATTTGCATATGTTGCTATTTCATTTTGCAGTTTCATTTTCATGTTAATGCAAAAGCGTCATATCTCAGTTGTCCTGCACATCCTGAAAACATCATATTTTCGAACTTTTTTAATGAGAATTTAAAATTTATATTACTTTACTAGATTATCTCAAAACAAATAAAACAGTTTTCTCTGAGCTAAATCAATTGAGAATTTTCAACGCGTTTTCACAAAATCGATTATTTTCAGTCTTGAAGTAAGTGAGCGACATATTCCTAATCTAGTTCATATTTAATTTTTGCCAGTAGGTTCCTACGTTCCGAAAAAAAACTACTGGCAGAGTTCGACATCAATCGGGTGTAAATTCACACCGTTTTGTACTAAAAATTTCAAGTATGTTTTGTTCTTAGATTTACTTAAACTAAGTACGAAACATTCTAGAATAGAAAATCGACTGTTTATGTTATGAAAATAAGAACAAACGTTAATGCATCAAGAGCTTTTTGTACTTACAGTAATCCAAAAAAAATGAAGAAAAGCGCGTTCTTAACTCAACCACAAAATATCTTGCATTAAGCATAAAATATAAGAGAATTATTTAAAATCGAATCTATTTTTAAAATTCCCCTTCTGGATCTAGCACTTTTTTGCTTATGGAGTGCGGGTAGATTTCTAAACTACAGTAGTACCATCTGCTTGGTCTTTGGTGAATTCATTTTCTTCGGATTTGATTTAATACAGAGACCTAGTTTCAAGAACAAAAATAACTTAAAAATTGTATGTACTTAAACCAAGAACACTTTGTATTGGGTGCGATTCTTAAGTAAAAAAAATAAAAATAATATTTTTGGATTTTTTTTATATTTTCCATTGGCGATTAAAAATAACATTTCTTGCACTCTCGTGCAAAAAAATCGATGTTTTTTTTTTTTTTAATTTAATTACCTTTCGATGATGAAGAGATATGGCTTAAAATATAATTGTAATGTATATAAAATGGCTATATACTTAGTATATACAGCCCAGAAGAGAGGGCCATAAGCCGAGCTTCTGTCAGTCTCTTGGCGTGTGTACTTATAATTTTTCGCACAAGAGAAAGGGACCTATAGTTTAACGCCGAAGCCGAACGGCAAAGTTTGAAGAATTTTTTCATGGCTAGTTACTTCACAGCTGGCGCCAATAGCTGGTGAAGGTGATCAAATATCACGATAAATTCCCTTTAAAGTATACAAACTTTA
The DNA here is from genome assembly GCA_037044535.1 of Lordiphosa magnipectinata. Classification (NCBI taxonomy): domain Eukaryota; kingdom Metazoa; phylum Arthropoda; class Insecta; order Diptera; family Drosophilidae; genus Lordiphosa; species Lordiphosa magnipectinata. The sequence goes on from JBAMBO010001151.1 coordinate 140,934, forward strand.
TTTCCTTTACAATCTGTATTTTTGAACAAGATAATTGATAGTTGTTATTTGCAGCTTCATACATAATCCACACTATACATTCACTCGGCTTAGTATTAGGACAAATATAAAATAAATATTTTCCTGAATTAATAATATTTATTAATGTAGCATACTTTGAAGGGCATTTAATATAATATTTTATTTGAGTAGTATATTTTCGCTTAAAGAAATGGTACAACTGTTGGGGATAGTTTACTTCAAGGTTAAGTAGTACTTTCCGATAATATCAAAGAGAATCAAAACAAAAGAATGGATTCCGCACAAAACGCGACTAAAAAGTTTTAAAATAGGCATTTTATGCAACTTTAAGCTCAATTTACTATACGTGATGGACCATTTCTGAAAGCAGATTAGTTTTCAGCACACAAAAATCATCTCAAATAAAGTCTAATTTTGTCGCCTTGTGTTATTAAAATAAGTGTACTTAATATATCCCGAAATTATCTTAAGCCAAGTATTTCGGGATTGAAAAAAACTTACTTGAAATAAGAAATTTGTAATTCATCTTACTATTTTTGTACTTACCCTGGATACCCTAGATTAACCGTACCACCGTGAGTACTGGATCCAAATACAAAGTTCTTGGCTTTTTTCTGAGTGTGCCTTTTAGAGATATCAACATTCGTAATGATAGGATGAACGATAGTCAAGTAGCTATGAATATGTGGTCATTTGTGGTCTTGAAAAGCAATCTTTTAAGTATTTAGAGGTTTTAATACCATTGATTGATACTGCACTTGATTGGCAGTAAACGTTCTTCATTATTACTATTTTTTATGCTTTTAAAAATTTTTCGCTATTCAATAAGTCGTCAGTCACGATAATCAGGTTTGAAATAACTCACTTACTTAGTTACAAAGTCTGTAACTAAAATCGTTCCACACTAAAACTTAACTAAAAATCATTTTGTACTAAGCTGTACATTAAATTATTAAAATATATCCTAAATTGGGCTTAACAGCACTTTAATTGAAATGTTTTAAAACTTTTACATGTTCCTATTGACCTAGATACATCATACATCAAAACAGGAAACACAATTAGTATTTTGTACAATAAATATCTCGTAATATCCGTCGAAAGTTCAGCTTTATATATACGATATGCTCTCATTTCTCTCAACATATTTTCCCCTAAATTAAAAGGAAAAAGCATAAATTAGGTTTCAAAGATAGATTTCGATTTCTTATCTTGCGTCACAGCCAGCAACTCATTAAAAAAAATAAATTTTCCAAAAACATTGCATTGCGTGGCCCCCTCAAAAAACTGTATTTTACTTTTTGGCCATCATAAAATATTGAAAAAAAAAATCAAACAAAAATAAATACATACATACATATATAGAGAAAGAAGACCATGTACGCAGGCCACTATTAAATAAATTAACTTTGTTGTAAGTGCTGGTCATAAATATTTATATTTTATATGTTTTGTGTCATAAAATTCAAATGAAGTTGTCTATGTGTGCACATAGTATGTTATGGAGGAGGGGCAGTAGGGGGTAGGGGGTTTCCAAAGCAATTATGAATTGTCTTTTGGCATTCGTCGGGTCCGCTTGACAGGAAATTATATTGTAAGGCCATAAATATGACAGCCCAGGGAATGAGAGTGAGACAGAAAATGGGAGATCTTCAGTTTGGTAACATGTGCATCTGGGTCGTTTGATGTTTCTGTTTCTTCATTTTCCAAATGACTTTTACTCAGAAGTCGTTAAATATCAACGAAAATTTCCAATTAATTTTGATAAACGCATGCATCCAAAAAAAAAATGCATATCGAGTGGGGGGAAACTATTTCGGAAATTGTTATGGCATTGATTGGCGGGTGGGGAAAGGGGCGACAGGGTGAATCCGACCAATTGTTGCTTATTAGGCCGAAATCATTAAAAATCTATCCAAACACAACCAACGGAATATAAAATTTGACTACAACATAAAGCCAGTTTTTATGAGCTTTTACGAGAGTCCCTCAATTGATACAAGGGGTTTACCATCAAACGATTAGGTTGTTGTATCTGGATTATGGCTGGAACTTAATGAGCAGATTAATGATGCCAAAAACATGATGGGCAGTGCCGGATTACAGTGAATAGCTATAAAATTTGAAAAAAGAAGAGGAAAACAGTTGAGGAAAACAAAGGGGTGCTTTAAAAAAAAAAGTGAATGGAGTGACTAGACTTCAAATGAGAAAACAATGTGAACAATTGTATTTAAAATTTCTTAATTATTTTCAAAATATTTTCTAGGAAGCAGCTCAAATCTTTAAATTTTCATTTATGAGCTTTTGTTCCCATTAACTTTGGAATGGCGTTACTTAATATGTGGAGCCTGTATCGTAGTGGTAAAGGGTTGCGACTGCTGCGATAAAGGATCTAAAAATATGTCATTTAATAAATATGATTCGAAAATGCTTTTCTTAAGATTTCCGTACACTCGGAAAAAAGGAGTGGGTGTTATGGGACGCCCAGTTCGAGCGAAGCTCTTGCCCCCGCAAATGGTAAAAAATGGTAAAAACGGTTGACTTTGCAAATACAAAATGCAAAAACAAAAGCGCAACCTAAGAAACCTGTCGCAAAGACAAAATATTTCTAGTTTTAGTCTCCCAGACGAACGTCCGTGAATGAGCTTCGCTCTAAAAATCAATTCTAAATAAACCGAAAACGTATACAACAAAGCTAAACGGAAAGTCCGTTTTTATACTCTGTACCGAAGGTACATAGAGTATATTAAGTTTGTGCAAAAGTATGTAACAGGGAGAAGGAATCGTTTCCGACCCTATAAAGTATATATATTCTTGATCAGCATCAAGAGCCGAGTCGATATAGCCATGTCCGTCTGTCTGTCTGTCTGTCTGTCCGTCTGTCCGTCCGTATGAACGAAGAGATCTCAGAGATGGTAAGAGATAGAGGTTTGACATGTATGGGGCATATATTTCTTATACTTGCAGGCAGATCAAGTTTATTTTCAATTTTTGCCACGCCCCCTCTCGCCCCCGCAATTTGGAAAAAACGTCATATCTCCTACAGTTTTGAAGATAGATCGTTCGTACCTTCTAGAGATACCTTGTAAACAAAATTATTTATCGATTTGCTGAAGGAATGATAAAGATCGCATGAACGATACTTAAGTTACGAGCAAAAAACGGCCAGTAAACACAGAACACCACCCCACCCACCACCGCAGCATTCTATTGAATGGTAATCTCAGTGAGAGAGAGAGAGAGAGAGAGAGAGAGAGAGAGAGAGAGAGAGAGTGAAACTTAGAGATGAGCGCGTATAACTCGTGAGCAAATGCGAGCTGCGACGTTAAGGGTACAGAGTATGCTATAGTCGGGCTTGACCGACTTTCTTTCTTGTTTTTTCTACCGAATACAAGGAGGCTTATTGTAATTTTAAGAACTCTCCCTTCTTGCTTTTGGAATACAAATATTAACCACAATAAGGAGGGAAGAGGGGGATGCTGTGGTTATCGGGAAGGGCGGGCAGAGGAAGACACGATCACACACACACACACCAACCCCATTTTTCTAAGCACTACCTTGTCTGAGACTTGAATGCAGAACCTCGAAGACTGAACACACGGACGATGGCATCTAAGCACACACGACCATCAAGCTCACTCGAGAGACAGCGACAAATTCATAGTAAAATATGTAGCCATAATGATTTCCTCCAATGGGAAGACTGTTCCCTTAGACCATCGTGGTCCTGGACTTAAATCCCCCTCGAAGCTTTTGCTCTATAAATTTATTAGAACCGTCTTAAAAAAATCGTACAATGCTTTGGGAAAGTTCACTTTAAAGTTAAGAAATCGTAATTTACCATAATATCAAAAAAAGTCAAAACAAAAGTATAGGTTTCCCACAAAACGCGTCTGAAAAGTGTCAACTTTAAGCTTAAATTACTAAAAATCTCGACGTGATGGACCGTTTCTGAAAACAGATTCGAGTTCACCAACCCTTCAATATACTGGATATTGTTGCCTAGTGATATCAATCATAGAACTTTTAGCAGGCTCCAGGTCGATAGGGTATGTTTTTATACCCTGTTCCCATTAGAAATGGGAAAAGGGGATCATGAAGTTGTGCAAATGTATGTAACAGCCAGAAGGAAGCTTCTCCGACCCTATAAAGTATATATATTCTTGATCAGCATCAACTGCCGAGTCGATATAGCCATGTCCGTCTGTCTGTATGAACGCGTCGATCTCAGAGACTAGAAGAGCTAGAGACAGAAATGTTGGCATGCACATAGGTGTATACCGTTGTTTCAGATTTTGAAAGTATCCCCCCCTCAAACCGCAAAAAACTGTCACAGCCACAATTTTAGAGTAAGAACCTGGTGGCTTAATATATACTATCCTAGGCCTTACATCTAACTACTCTCAAAAGGAAAATAAGATACGAGCAAAAACACAAAAGTTATTAAACAATTGTCTCAATTGAACAGGGTATTTTGTAGTCGGGAAACTCGAGTACAGTGCTCTTACTTGTTGTTCGTAACTTTTCTAAAACAAGACACACATCACATCACAAAGGAGGCTGTTTAACTATATAGCTATTTCATGAAGCATCACAATTCAATCATCAGCAGTCTTAGCCTATCTTAAGCGGGTTAGCAGAAGCTACCTCATGCCAGCTTTGCTATAACCTATACCAACAACAAACGTGAAGTCGCAGATGCTTTGTGTGTGTCTGCGCCCCGTACCGGCCCTTCTGTCATCTATAATCTCTGAAATTTTCATAAAGATCGGTTATAAAATAGCGGAGTTATAAGAATATCACCTTTTGTCATATATTTGGGCTTGGTAACTGTTAATAGAAATGTATTACCTTCTTTTCGGCTTGTCCTTAAGGGCCGAATTTTGCAGTTTTTTATCTTAAGCCATTAAAAAACTAAATTAAAATTGTTTTCGCTGTGTGCTGCTAGTACTAAAGTATCCATAGAACGCGAACCGAGTCTTTATTTGAAAAACTGGGTACGAGGAGCTGCTTACAGAGGTCCCTTTTCTCATAATTTAAGGGTCTTATGCCAGGTTTTTAAAAGAAGTTGGATTTAGTCGTATCCCTACATATGGAGCGCTCGTCTGGTGGAAGGCGGCTAACAAGAAATCCCATCTAAACAACCTCCATAAGGTTAAAAGAGCGGCTTGCCTGTTTATAACAGGATCGCTGCGATCTAGCCCCCAAGCGGCCCTGGATGTTATTCTGAACCTGGAACCTGTAGACCAGGGACTCCAGAATGAGCTTACGGGAGCGTGAATACCAATATAAATGCACAAAATACATCTCGAGCAATAACAACAAGAAATAGAAACCCGACTTTGGTTTGTGTGTGGTCGTTGTTGTCTCAAGCACACATGCGCGAGGCGAGCGTTGACTACGCAATAGGTAAGATTGTTGTGGCTTTTGAATTTGCCAGAGGCAAAGGAGAGATAGAAGAGAGTCACATATGATGTTGTTGTTGCAGGTCTGCACGCACCAACATCAAAACCTTAGCTCGGAAATAAAGAGAGGAGATCACGCATATGAAATTGTTGTTGCTTTATGTAGGCTTATGGGCACGTAGAACGTATGCGCGCGTGCTATTCCTTTGCGCAAAGCAACAACGAGTGCGTGGCTTGCGGAATTTCCGCTCGCACCCCTGCTGTAGACACTTTTCTGAAGTATACAGCAGCGAGAAGCGCAGCAAGACTCCGGGAACTAAATCTTCTCAAAGCATCTACATCAGGCCAGAGCAGCATCCTGCTTGAAGTAGGAATAACTGCAGAGGCTAAGGGAAGTGACTACTCTTTAACAGGTCAGAAATGAAACGATAATTTTAGAACCTGGTTCCCGGAGAGAGAACGAGCTTACCATCTATCTATACAGACGGTTCAAAGACGGAGGAGGGCACAGCAGCTGGCATCTTCTCCGAAGAACTAGCGACAAAGCTCTCACTCCGTTTACCGGACTGGTGCTGCGTTTTTCAAGCAAACGTCTAACAATCTGGCAAGCGAACAAATTAATATACCCCCTGGACGAAACTCCAAGGATCATTTCAATTCTGGTCGAAAGTCAGGCTGCCATTAGGGCTCTGTCATCAAACGTCACAAAAAGCAAGCTAGTCCGCAGCAAGGTGACAGCCTTCAACCAAACCCAACAACACTCCATCACTCTGTGACCACGCCGGCATACCAGGCAACGAGGGAGCGGATGAGTGCTCAAGAAACGGTTCAGCGCTACCACGACAAAAGCGTTAAGGAACATACAAAGACCCCTGCAAGACATCATGACAGAAGTACATCGGAAATCCAGAACTAGGAAGGAACGACAATGGGACCTCGCAACTGGCTGTCACATCTGGCCCTTATACTCACCTAAAAGAACTTCCCAACTCCTACACCTTAGCAAGAACAGGATTATAACTATGATTGGAGTCATAACGGTGCACTGCATCATAGGTCACATGGCCATCAGGATGCGCGCTCCCCACCATGACTTCTGTCGTAGTTGTGGGAATGGGAAAAAGATAGAAAGCATCGAACAACTTCTTTGCGACTGCCCTACATTTCTTAGGAAGCGTACCTAGCATCTGGGAAAACCATTCTTTAAAGACCTCGGCAGTCTAGCAGATCTGCTCTTAAAGGACCTGGGTCTTATTGTCGACTCCACAGGATGGTTTAAATAGACATATATTAACGACACGGTAGTACATGCGTAGTACCTGACCGTCAGAACCAAAGCAACCCCACCTAACCCCATTTCCATTTCCCCAATTAGGCATCACAATGGGCCATAAGGCTTCTGGTTGAACTTGGCCTCAGCCGAGCGGCGGTATAGAACTTCTTTCATCACTTCTACTATAACATCAGCCTTTGTCCAACAAACTTAGCTAAATGACTGAAGTCTTGCTTGTAAAACTGTAGCTCTCCAGATTAGATTTAAATGGATTTGCAACATTTTAATAGAAATTTCTAAACGAAATCTATCTATTGCCAATCTAAACCTCATTTAACTTTCCATTTATTTTATAATAATTTTATGAAATTCCTTTAAGGCAAACTAATTAAGATTATCCCCTATTGAGCCTAATCGAATGCCATACGGGCATTACCCTTATATGTAACCCTTCAAAAACTCATCAGCAACCAGGCCAGCAGGCACCTATCATACATACTATATGTATGCAAGACAGAGACAGAAAGAGAGAGAGAGAGAGAGAGAGGGAGCAAAAGCATGTCCAATACTCTTTGTCAATTACTAGGACAGTTGCCATGGTCGCCACTCCGTCATCGTCAGTGCAAATGTCAAACTCCAGCCCCCACCCCTGGATGAACTCTATATCCAGTTCAGACATTAACGCCCACTTTTCGGGTAATTACATTTGCAGTGCACACCAGTAAGGCACATTGCAAATGGCGACATTTCGTTCATCAACTTTTGTCAAACGTATTGCAAAAAAAACAAAAAAAAAAAACATCAACATAAATCAATAACCCAACATCAATCAAAGACCCGCATCTGATTTAGTAGAAGGGAACGAGAAGCAAAAAAATTATACAAAGAACAGCATGAAATTAAGACGATGGATCAATGATGATGAAGGCCGAACAAAAGGCCAGGCAGGAAACGAAAGAACAAGAAACCAGAACCCAGAACCCTTCTGTTTCGAGGAGGGAACCTCCTCTGCTTCGCCGATCGCGTGTTCTTCTTCAATTACAGCACCATTATACCCCGAAAACGTTTCACGGTGCGAAAGCCCCTCGAGACAAATACAAAAGCCGTGCCGACCACACTCCTGAGGCACATACATATATCCAGGGAAAAGAAAACGCTTTTTATTCTTATTTTTTTTTTCTTGTTGCTGCAGCGTAATTCAGGATTCTGCTTGGTCTGTTATTATCGTCGGGTTTGAGGTCTGGTCTTGGGGTCTGGGGCAAGTTTTTTCGGCTGCTGCTGTTGGGTAATTGCCCCGATGTTCGAGCTCAGCAGGCGGTGGCCGTAGCAAATGGAGGAGGAGCCAGACCAAGTGCCTATGGACCGGCGATCATTGCTCGAATTTAAAAACAATCAAAATTTTGTTGTGGCAAAATTTAATACCTGATATTAAGCTATTCCGTAACAGAATACGCAATTAGATTACAATTGAAGAAAATTAATCATTCAAGTTAGCTGAAACTGCTGTCATGTCCTGGCATGTAAAAGTTGAAAACAAGTTGACCACCTATCAAACGGTAACCAAGTCCACCTAATCAGTCACACATACATACATCATCATTCAGCCATCAGTCATCATCAGCAACAACCTTCAATGCAATTTTACTCTGCGCCTGCGTGAGTTCCCCAAACGTTTGTAAGAGTTATAGCCATCAAATGGGCACACGTGGCCACCACCGAATGGCTAGTAAATCAAAATTTTTTTGGCATGTAAACATTGTTATAAATCAGAAGAACCGCAAGGCGCCCACACCAGACGCCGACTTGAGCAAGGCGACGGCAACGGCGAAGGCGTATGGCAAAATGCAACCAGGATGCAAAGCTATTAACAAATGAAGAATGGGGAGGTGCCCCGTACAGAAGTAGGAGGAGAAGAATGCGAGCTTAAGATTTACAGCTCTTGACAAATAATTGCAATTGGAAAAGCAAACAAGCTACGGAAATTTAATTGAAATTGTGGAGACATTGGAAATGCAAGAGCCACACCAGACAATAAGGAATTTCCATAATTTCTTCTTTCAACATTGTTGGCAGAGAGGAACAAAACTGACTTTAGTATCCTCGTGACCGAATCAATTCAAGATATATTTATTTTAGTTGGGTACCAAATTTTTTAAAATAAGGTAACTCACTCAGAACATACAGAAACTAGAAACATGGAAATCTGAGAAAAGTCACTGAAAAGGAATCACCAAACAAGAGTCAGTGAGCAACAAACATTAATGCCAGAAAAACATTTTCAGTTTATTAGTTCACTCACTCATAAACAACCTAACAATTAGCACTGAAAGAAAAACACACTGGTTTATTGGGCGATAACTTTGAGGAAGTTCTGTTTCCCAATGCATTCGGCCCTGGAGGCCGATAATTCATATCGAATGCTTGCCGATGTCTTGCTTCTGAGATTAATTGCTGCTGAGATTAATTTCAATATTCAATTCAAATTCAAATACGAGGTTTTAGGACGATTGCGCTGAAAACAAAAAATAGAGGAAAGCTAACTTCGGCTCGACCGAAGTTTATATACCCTTGTAGCATGATGGCGCCACTACTTTGAGCATTTGCTTCCCAGTTTGTTATATGGCAGCTATACGATGTGTTCATCCGATTTCGACCGAACTCCCCAAAATTGTGTGGAAACTGATAATATTCATAACTGAAAAGCTTAAAGACGCTACCATTGAAAACAAAAAAGTTTTTCTCACTAGAACTACTTTTTCGATCGATAGTTCCTATGGCAGCTATACGCTATAGCCATCCGATTTGGATCAAACTTGGTAGTATTGTGCAGTAGCATATAATATTGATTAGTGACAAGTTTGGGAGTGATAGCATTGAAAAAAAAAAAGTTTTTCCTACTAAGACTTTTTCTCAGACATATCTTTTATATGGCAGCTATACTATATAATTGTCCGATTTTCATAAAACTTGGTGGAATTATGTAAAAGCATAGAAAACTTAGAGATACGAGGATTGGGGACGTTTGCGTTGAAGACAAAAACGTTTTTTTCACTAAAACTACTTTTCAACCGATGGTTCCTATGGCTGCTTCTATGTGATACAGTCATCCGATCCGGCCGATTCCGACAAATGTGCAGCGTATTTGTACCAAAAGGCTTCAAAATGCCAAAGCATAGAAACAGACGGACGGACAGACGTAAATCAAGTCAGCTACTCATGCTGATCAAGAGAATATATACTTTATGTGGTCGGAGGATCTTCCTTTTAAATATGTGCTACAAATATCTATAAAAAGCTTTCAACATTCGATTTTAAGCATTAATTTTAACATTTTGATTTAGAAAAACTTATTTTCATTATAAATCAATTCAAATATTTGCATATAATTTTCTTTATGAATGACGGAACACAAATTTTTTTTCCTGCGTCCATCTCCATTCTTTTTCGTCGTTTTTTTAACGGTACCTCCCGTTCCAATCCACTAACTCCACCTAGTATGGTTCCACCAATGTTTTAAAATTTAAATTATAGAAACCAAAACAAAAAAAACAGAAAAAAAAAAACTTTCATTCTTTCGCAGTCGGTAGGATTCGAACCTACGCTCCCAGAGGGAATCTGATTTCTAGTCAGACGCCTTAACCGCTCGGCCACGACTGCTTGTTCATGATGCTCGCCCAAACGTAATTTTGAAACAAGTCAAAAAAGGCTTGTGCACACACACTGCTTGTCACTTCGATGGGACCACATTGTTTTAGTTGACTATCTGATAAAAATTAATCTGTATTTATTTGTTTATAGTATAAACTTTATACGTTTGCTTGTACCAAAGTCACAAAATATACTAGATTATGGGCCGATTTCTCATCTTCTACAAAGAGCTATATGTCATGTAAACTCACAAATAGCAGAGTAAATTGTGAGCTTATCTGACACATAGCCGCTATCTGGATGACGAGAAATCGGCCCTTAAAAGTAAAGTCGATTGTTTTTGGAAGCTGACATTAGTTTTTTCCAAAGTTTTCTTGAAACGGTATTTACTTTATAGATCCTTGATTAGCGATGACCGATCTACGATTTGCTATTGTTGAAGAGTCTCTGCTAAATGGTATTAAGTCAGTATTCAAACTATAAATTCCAATTTGATTATAATGAGGCCTGTTAAGGAAAGGTTGTTATTTTTAAGAAACGATAAGAGAATTAAATTAATTCATATAATTAGAAAAGAATATTTATTTCAAATACCACTTGATTAACAGTTTTTCAGTCATTTTACCAAACTAAATAAAATAACAAATTTAATAATATAAACGATTTTTTTAAACCAAACCTAGGATTTTTCCAATAAGTTACTTTATTTTCTATAGCTTATTTCAAAACCAACATAATTCAGAATTTATTGTTTAAGTAAATAATTATTTAATATTTTGTGATATTTCGATTACATTTTTGACCCTTTTGGGCGATGAATCATATAAAGCATTCAGATATTCATTCATATATCCTCAAACCATACTTTTTCTATAGTTTCCCTTTACTCTCTTGGCGCTCACAAGGCCCCAGACATTCTCTATCGGATTGTTCAATCAAAAATTCGGTACGTTGCTTGAGCGACTATTTAGCATAAGAAGGTGCAAACAATAGTTCAAATAAAACATACATACATTCACACATATAAACTGGTTAATCAGACTATCAACAAAAACAAAATTTTGTATGATGAGCGATTTTTATTCATCCCCATGGAAGTGACAAGCAGTGTGTGTTCTATTTATAGCTGACTTGTTTGAAATTTACGTTTGGGCGGGCATCACCAACAAGCAGTCGTGGCCGAGCGGTTAAGGCGTCTGACTAGAAATCAGATTCCCTCTGGGAGCGTAGGTTCGAATCCTACCGACTGCGATGGAAATTTCTTTTTTTTTCGTTTTTTAATTTGTAATATACTAATGCATCCATCACAAATACTATTTGGGTGGCAGAAGTGGGAGACTTAGCGGTCATTGCAGCCTTCTATTTTGATATAATATAGAGAAATGCACAAAAGATAAGCTTGAGTAGCAGAAATGGTCTATCGAGACTCATTTTTCTGCCAACTCTGACCAAAATGTTCAATATGTTGATAATCTCAAATAAAGTTAACATGTTAAATGTGGCACATTAATACATAAAACCATGACAAAGGTGTAGACAAGACTAATTTTGAAAATTTAAATTTTTTTCTAACAAAATTTTTGACTCTGTCTCTTAATTTCGACCGAATAAGAAAAAGTCGTTGAACAGTATGTCTGATTTTGTCATGTCTATCAGGCATGTCATTAATTCCACTACTTTTCGAAAGGTAAGCCAAACACAATTCCAACTCGGTTTTATTTTTTGTTTCTGAATTGCGAATGAAATTGCTTACTTTTTAATTTTATTCAATAACCTTTCCGATCGGTACTAGATATATAACAGCGAATCCATAGATCCAAGTTGATCACTCGAAAATAGAACAGTCGGAATTCAGAAAAATTACATTATCAGGCCTGTTCCCGTTTTCGATTTCGATCAAATTATGCGGAATCGGAATTGTTATTCCGGCTTTTGACTTCAAATTTCCGTTTATCTTCATTCCCTTGATGAGAAAACGTTTCAACCGAATTCTTTAATAGTTTCTTGGAAATCACAACTCTAACTATTTCCGATTAATCGAATTCGGAAACGAGAACAGGGCCGATTCTCAAAAATTTCTACACTCAGAAAATCATTTTTCTTTATATAAGAAAATCGACCTAGTATCGAAATCGCCCTTAAATTTAGAAAAAATTTCGATGGGGTGTGTTCCACATATCGACGTCGATTTCCTTATGAACTTGTGTATTTCGAATTAGAATTGTTTAAGTTTATATATGAAGTGCCAAATATGTCAGCGATTACTAGATCAAGTCGAAATAAAATTGTAAATAATTACAATTCGAAATACACAAGTTCAGTTCGACTTTAATCCGCTTGGCTTTCAGCAGTCGATTTCAAACAGTCAAAGTTTCTAAACAATATCAAGTGACCGATGATATTGTCGTCACTTCATATGTAAAGTTGTAGGATTTCAAAGCGAAATGAGAACGTTTATACGGAAATCGCCGTCGAAATGTGGAACATACCCGTATATTTAAGAAATTATTTTCTTTTTTTATTTATCTAATTTTTAGAAAAATTTCTATATTTAAGAAAATATTTTCGGAATTTTAGTAAAGTTGGCAAAAAATAATTTTTGGTGAAAATACTTTCTAAAATTTAGAAATTTTTCTAAGTTTTTTGGTGAATTTGCTATATTGCCGTTTTTAATTTTTAGGGTATTTTGACCTAAAGCTAGGAAAATAAACCCAAATTTTAAGAAAGTTTTTCGAAATTACTTTATGCTGCTTTGCAGTCGTTCGGTTTTAACGACGAAGGCGTCTATGTGAGGACATTTGTTTACACACACTAATGTATATTCGCAATGCCTGAAGAATACAGAAGTATTGAGCAGGTTTTTGTTTTGTCTTTACATGCGTTACACCATGTAGTAGTCCATTAAAGGATTGTATAAAATAAAGCCATTGCTAAAAACACCTAAAAATCCATCTAACACAAAAATTAAGTATCGAACTGGTTCAGATTCAGCTGTTTTTTAAGACTTGGTTCGGTTTGAAGAATAGACGAATTTTAAGCACTATGATCAGTCAAGTTGAAAATTTGTCATTCCTAGTTCACGTGCTCAATTTTGAAAGTAAGAGTGTATTAGTGTGCAAATATAAGGCGACGGAAACCAGCTCTGGCGTACTTCATCGACCGCTGGCATAGACCAGAATATCTAGACTAATCAATTGCGCAGTCGACACCGCTTCTGTCAGAAATTAGTCAGCTGTTCGATCTTATTTACGCTCTCTGGATACAGTTGGTCAGCTGTTCGCTCTCACTTACGCTCTCTGGATACATTTGGGAATATGTCTGTCTCACTCTAACCACTGTGATTTCCTACTGGCACTATAAAGTATCTTTTTGGGCACTATCGTTTATGACCAGCAAAATTGAGAGGCAGCGCAAATTTTATCTCTAATACTCATTCTCCATGCCGCTGGCCAGAGCCGAAATCCCCTTAAGCAAATGCCTCGGCATGCGTTCGGCTCGTGTCGGTGTGAATGACGAAATGTCGTCGTCTCCAGCAGGTCAACGCCTAACTTTAAAATATGTTAGCTGAAAATGTGTAAGCTAAGAGCTGAAGAAATGTTCAGGACCTGCCGGAGTCTAATTTTTCAGCATCTCACATTCGTGTGCCTTAAACTTCTTAAAAAGTCATCAAGCTTTTGGGAAATTAATAACTAAATTTCAGAAACACTATTTTCCCTCCATAGAGCTATCCATAAATTATGCATTTTCATTAAACTAAAAATAAAATTTTATTTTTCTCATAAATTATGGAGAATTCTAGAGAGGCCAAGCGTAATAAACATAAAAATCATTATTACCGAGTCGCCGCCGCCCCCCTCCAAGGCACAAGGCACAAAACTTGTATCGAGGCATTATCTCTGGATAATGATCAACCGTTTGGCCGACGCCTCAGTTGCCGCCTTTTGCCTTTTAATTAAACGCTCAAAGCCGCAACTCGCCGAGCCCGGGTCGTGCATTGGCGGCTGCCCCTTTGACGACGCTTTTCTTTTTCAAGAGAGATCTCTCTCCAGACAGACACAGAGTGGCCTGCCGCCTCATTCGGTCATTCATGCCGTCATTGCTTCATTATCCATGCGCACATCACTCAACGGCACACAACTAACCCCCAGAGTTCCACTTCCAGTCGCATCCCATCCATCTGTCTCGAAAAAAATCAATTTTGTGCTGCGTTTTATGTGTGTTAAAAGTTTTTCTTTGTTGCCAGCCAAACGTATCTTTCGTCATTTCATATGTATGGAGAATGGAAAATGGGCAGGGATTTTACCAAATAAATTATTAATATTAGCACAGAGATTTTTAAAGAAAATATGCATTATTTCGTATACCGAACCTTTTCCAAAAGGAGCAAAAGTTTAGAAATTTATCTTCGTAATAACGGTTCTGTTGGCACAGAAGTTGACATATTCGGAGCACACAAAAACTATAGGGAGTGTTTCTGCAAGTGATTTTGATTCTGATTTTTATTTATATGTGTCCAGATAACCTGCAGAAAATGACAAAAACACTGTCAAACATAACAAAAATCAGAAACAATATCAAAATCAACCTCGAGGCTGATTTGGATTTTTCTGTCTAACTGTTTCCACACAAAACAATTATACTGCTTTTACATTTTGAGATTTCAATACAGAGGACCAGGTACGTCTTATCCCTCTAGTACGGCCGACCCACGCTGTATCAACGTTTCGTCGACGATCTTGTGACTGTCGTTGACGCTCGACTGTCGTATTTTTCAAGGCCATGTCCGCTCAATACGCTAACGGCTCTCCAGGCACGCTAGGTCGACGCAAAGCCAAGCAGAGAAGCAACATAAGCGACGCTCGTTCGACCCAATGCCATGTATGGGCCGACTTTAACGACACTCGTTCGACACGCGTTCGGCCCATGTTACAATTGGACAGGCGGCACCACGCATCACCCTACAAAGAGCAACGCTGGGTTGACGAAAATAGAGTGTCTGACCCCAGCTGTACTAGAGGGATGTGTTTGCCTCTAATTTACCTTAAATACTTCATATGTATATGTTTGTTCAACATATTTCACTGATTAAGCGGAGAAATCGAAGAGAGAGGCAACAGCGGAACACGCCCATTTTGGATCACATACAGCCCAGAAGAAATATTACATTCTACATATAGTTTTATTTGTATGCAGGATCAAAAATATAACGCGGATGAGTAGTTACTGGGATTGGAGAAGCAGAAATTTGAATGAAAGGAAGAATTTGTTAAGGAAATACTGGCAAGACGAAACTAAAGCCAATGGAAATAATCAACTAAATACATATAATAATGATGCAGCTTGAAAATAAAAAGAATAAATAAAAAATAGCAGGAATGTGAGCCGATTGGGAATTATGACTGGTTTTGTTCAGAGGTTTCTTTTTTTAGAACGTTGACGTACAATGCGCAGTACGTTCAAGTGTCCCTTCCGACACCAAGCCAAAGCTTGTTACGCGCGAACCCCAGGCAAAATAGCAGCGCACCTCCCGCCCAACCGACCGAGAGGCGCAGCCACTAACATGTGACACGAAATCGCGAAGGAAGAACATAAAGTAAGGTTAACTACGGACTAAATAAGTTAAAATAGAAATGTTTATAGCCTGAAGAGAAGCATCAGAGTTAATTATTTGGTAGAGTTTATTGTAATCAGCACAGAGGACACGAAACGGTTCATGCAAGGCATAGTTAGTATTCCAATGATGTAGTGATAGGGGAATAAAATTTCGAGTCGGTCTAATAGGAACGTTGAGGTTAATTTGGCCAACCAACTCAGTTGAGTCGATTTCACCATTAATTAGTCTATGTATAAAGACTACTCCAAGCATAACTCTACGATTAATAAGGGAGGGAAGGTTAATCAAAAGAAGTCTACTAGAGTATGATGGTAAACGGACCTCAGGATTCCAGCCCAGACCACGAAGAGCAAACAATCAAAACTGTTTTTGCACAGATTCAATTCTCTCCACACTCGAGAATCGGAATTACAAGAGAAATGTACAATATTTTCGTCGTATAGGGATCATCAAATTCCATCGACCAGCGCTTAATAAACCCAAGAACACTCCTGGCCTTACAAACAGTAGCAGTTACATGAGAGTCATATTTAAGTCGGTGATCAAGAATAACCCCAAGATCATTTACCTTATTGGTTGAATCATTTAAGCACTCATGTGGGACATTATCAAGCATATAAGTGAAGAATTGTGGCAAGCTCATGTAAAATGTCATAACCTTACACTTGGAACTGTTAAGGTTAAATAGATTATCTTTACACCAAGACTGAAATGCATCCAAGTCAGCTTGCAAATTATAGCGGGAAACCAAATCGTTATATAGTTTCACATCATCGGCGTACATAAGCACACGAGAGTGAGTCAAGACTGACGGAAGATCATTTATGAAGAGAGTAAAAAGCAATGGACCCAAGTGACTACCTTGGGGTACTCCAGAGGTAAACTGGATTAGTTTCGAATATGAATTACAAAATAGAATGTTAGAGAGTTCTAGAACTCAGGTAATCAGAGATCCAACTAATCAACCGATTAGGTCTCTAACACAGTTTTTGAGGCAAATTAAACCGCTGTTTTGGTGTGGTTCACTGGGTTTCTCTCAATTTTCCCGCTTTATACTTTCCAGATAGACATTTTTCACTTTAAACTTTCATTTTCGAAATTAAAGTTGTAAAAACATTTAAATATTGTAAGCACCTTGAGAACGGTGCAGGTTTTATGGGATTTTCAGCCACCAGGTCATTCACGAAAGGCAATTCCAGATCCGAAAATAATCCGTACCAATCTTTAAAAATGTTATTCAGAACCAGGGCCGATTATGAACCGAACCGCTTTGAACCCGGAATTCCGACTTCTTTTTAACTGTGAACTGTGATAGAGAACCAATTAAATCAAACCTTTTAAAGATTTTGACAGCTTATTAATGTAAACAACTTAATGCTCTTGCGCTAACTGTCTTAAAATTTGTTTTGTCTAGTCAAAAGAACAGAAATTCTGAATACTACAGTCGAAATTCTCTATTACGAGCTTCCGTACAACGAAATTCTCTATATAACGAATTCATTTCCTGAACATTGCAATTTCGTATTTCTTTCTCTATATTACGATTTTTTCTTTATAGCGAAGTTTTTATTGGTGCCGTTGAGATTCGCTGTATGGAAGTTAGACTTTATTTTGAATATAAATCACATAAATTGGATTTGTATTAAATTTTGCGTAAAACTTGGGCCGCCGAACCAAGGTTCGAACCAAAGCCTTCGCCCAAAAACCTCGAACCTTAAATTCCGAACATTAACCATTGGCGAATTTCGGTTCGAACCTGCGATTCGTAGCTCCGAAAAATTTTATTGGGTTTGTAGCCCTGTTCAGAACCCAATCTGCAACAGCATGAGGGCAGATTTATTTTGAAGAGACATCAGTTGCAGGATATGGACAAAATCTAATGTTGTGGAAACACGCATCCGATTGCAACCAGATAGATTGCTAGATTGGAAAAACTCTTCATCGCTGCAACGACGTGTCTTCGCATAGCTGAATTTTCTTCTACATTTCCTAACATTTTTGCCAGAAACAACAACAACCACGTTCGGTGGTCGGGTCCGGTGATCGTCTCTCTCACCACCCCCTCCCCCCTTTTTTATAAAAATTGCCCTGAAATATAGAACACAATTTCAATTTTTTAGAAAATTTTCTTAAAAATAAGGTGAGTCGCCTTTGGCCCTTTTTTTAAGGGCGAGTTGTTTTATGAATGTACTTTGATCGACATTATCGAAATTATGGCATCGATTTCGGGTATTGGTTCATCAGCTCATTAACTTATACGGTTCGGCCCCAAACATGGATTCAAATCGATCGAATGAATATACAAAACTTTTTCCATTATAATTTTCAAAAAATCCAAATGTATCCAAATGTGATAAATTTTGGTTTAGCCAATATTTTGTTCTAAATTGTGTTAATTTATATAATTATTATCCATGTGTTAAGTGTTGAGTAATTGTCGTTCGCTTTATGTGTTTGTCGACGCTTAAAAATCATTTTATGATCGCTTTATAAATTCGCTAACCGACTAATAAAACTGCCCACATGCGTTCAGCTAACTGTTAATGCTGCATTCCGCCGGTGATGAAGTTGATGCTTGATTAGCCAGACAGAGTGACTTGACTTGACCGTTCCGCCCCGCCCAGTCCTCCTCTCTTCTCTGGCCTCAATGTGCATGTTCATTTGAGCATGGCCCGCAGGCGGCATCGTCGGCACCACACACACACACACACACACAGCTTTTGATGTTAAGCCGCCAACATCGCCAACGCGAACCTGGTCGAAAGCCACCCGTGCGAAAAACTTCCTCTTATCAAAGCTGTCCGAAAGCTTTAGCGTTCGCTCAAATCAATTTGAAGCGGTTTCAGCCACACACATTGAGGTTGCGGCAGAGGCGCAGGCGCGACTGACACTTGCTCCTCTCTGTGTCTCATCCTCCTGCGCCCAGCTGTTGTCGGCTTTTGTACTTTGACTTTGGCTTTGTTCTTTGCCGTCAGCATTTAATGTGTTTTTTTTTTTTGCGTCTTTTATTAAATTATTATTTACTTTTATTACAAAGCGCGACGGCGGCATGGCAAATTGAGGCGATATTTCAATTTGTGACGCTTGAGCAAATAAGCGAGTATAAATATATCAATGGGCTGGCTCTTCTCCACACTTGAACTTCAAAGCGCTATTCCCTCCCAACCCTTTGCTAATAAAAATTTTGTCGGTCCGTCCCAAAATAAAACACAGAGAAAAATATGCTTGACTTCAAAGCATCAACCCACCAGCTCTCCGGCTCTCCTCCCGGCATAAACAAAACGCAATTGAAATGCTTTTGCTTTTTGTACATTTGCTGCTACTTAAGTCCGTCTCCTCCGACCCCTCCCCTGATTCGATTCGTTGTGCCCGTCACTTTTTAATTGTTGTCAACCCACACACACACACACACACACACACTCACAGATGGACATGGACGCAAGCAGGCCGCACCCAAAGCAGTCGGTACATGAAAAAGACATCAAAGCAAAATCTTGACAAGGCCTCTGTGCCTGTTATCTGCATCTAACTTAAGGGGGGTGTGGGGCAAGTGAGGTGAGGATTCGGAGCAGGACTGCTGCACACACACACATAGGAAACGCCTTCCGCTCTGCTCCTTGTGGGGATTTCTACATTTCCTGCTGTGCTCCACTCCCACATAAAACAGCACAGCACAGAGGCTCGCTCTTGGTTCGAATGCATTTTAAAGTTGTTTCATGCGAACAACAAAAACAAGAAATTGCTGTGACCAAGCTACATAAAAAGCCTTCCTTCCTCTGCAAGATTAGTGCAGAATATTGTGTAAGAGGTTTTTGCATTAGTTCCAAATGAGTTTTCATGGGTGGTCGTTGGATTTGCTTTTTGTATTGGTTGCACGAGGGTCTGAGCTGAGGGAAAATGTATCCATATTATAGCTGGCGCTTAGGGCTTGTCAGCACCTAAGTCACTTCTTGATACAAAGAAAATAAAGTTTTAAATAATCCCGCGGCATACTACAATTTAAAGTGGACAGTACTTCAAATCCTGTTTTTCTGGGTAAGCGTTTATAATAAACCCGAACCGAACGTACTGTATACGTAGAACCCACGATTAAGACTCAGAACCAGAAATGGAACCGATCTTTTATATTTTTTGAGAATCGTAGTTAAGCATATGCTTTTTATATAAAATTAAATATGAAAACAAGTAAGAAAGTCGGTTAAATCCGACTGTAATATACTCTGTACCTGGAGTAGCAGCTGAAAGCAGCGCTTGTGAACATTAGATGGCGTCACTGCTTGCATTGAACAATGAGAGATTTTCAAAAATGACCAATAGATGCCGCCACTACCGACAGGGCGGGGAAAGTAACTTTCTTTTGGTCATAACTTGAGTATCGCTCATCCTATCTTTATCATTTCTTCCGCAAATCGATAAATAATCTTGATAACTAAATATCTCTAGAGGGTACGAACCATCTATCCACAAAACTGTGGGTGATATGACGTTTTTTCCAAATTGTGGGATCGGGAGGGGGCGTGGCAAAAATTTAAAATAAACTTGATCTGCCTGCAAGTAAAAGAAGTTTATGTCCCATACATGTCAAACCTCTATCTCTTACCATTTCTGAGATTTGTGCGTTCATACAGACGGACAGACAGACCGACAGACGGACATGGCTATATCGACTCGGCTGTTGATGCTGATCAAGAATATATATACTTTATAGGGTTGGAAATGATTACTTCTCCGTGTTACAACGAATCAAATAGATCAAAATAGAAAGGCAGGTGCTGAACTACTTGAATCGGAAACATTTCCTGAGCTGATTTACTCGAACTGTTTTTTTGAAAAGGGATGTGAAGGGCACTACGAGTAGACTCGTGCAGGGCTCTATTAGAGACACAAATTTTTGCATGTACATTGTACATAGGTGTATACTAGAGCCCTACTAGAATTGAATCAAAGTTTTCCTTGATTGATGTTTCTGATTTGAACTATTTATGAACTTCTACTCATAGCTCACAAAGTAATTGATTCATTGAATTATATCTATCTAAATGTATATTTGATCTGTTTGAAATGATTCAGCTCAGATCAGCTCAACAAAGCAACCAGATCAATCATGCTCAACTCAAATAGCTCAAAGGGTTCAATGAATAGATCAAACAGCTCAGAGCCTAAATGTCATACATTTCTATCTTAATCAAGACGATGCAATAGTGGTTACTGACCGCACATACATTGATTAAACCACCTATATAATAATGTTGTAGATAAAACATTTAAGGACATTAAGGAACTAGGCGACATATTGAATAATTGTAGCAAAATTGTACGCTATTTTAAAAAGTCTGGTGAGAACGCTAATTAAAAAGCAACGCTTAAAGGCTTCTGCCCCAACCCGCTGGAATGCAGCTTTTTATACCTTGCGTTCCATTGAAACCGCATGGACGGAAATATACTCAATTCTTATAAGTAGAAAAGAGAAAGCCCGTCTTAGTGACTTAAATGTTAACAAGCTCAAAAAATTTACTAGCATATTGGAGAAATCACGAAAGAGCGTACACGAAATAACACTATAAACAATCCCACAACTGGAAATGGTGCATCATACCCGCTCTAATGCGGCAGATATTTCTGCGGTTCTCCCTCAGCTCAACCATGAAGCAGCGTCCCTCGAAGAAGGACCTGAGCATAGCGAGTTGCGCAGTTAAGAAATTAAAAAAAAATATTTTAAGATGGGCTTAATGTTTGACTTGATCTGATCTATAGAAGCACTAGAACTTGATCTGTTTGATGCTTGATCTATTTGAGGTGACTAACTTGAACCAAAACAATTTCTGACTTGATTTATTTGAACCTTTTTTTTTTTAAACATGAATCAAAGGGCACTTTGACTCCATTCATGCAGGGCTCTAGGCATGTAATAGCCTATTTCCACTGGCTTCATTTCTTATCATTTTCATTTCTAAAAATGATGCTGTTTCCATTGACAAATCTTCATCATTTTGATATTCGCAATGCCACGTTGACAAAAACAGCTGAATGGTTTGATTTAAAGAACGGGCGCCACTTTCAAACTCACGCGAACTTTTTGGAATACTTGGGAAAAAAAAGACACACCCGTCAGGAATGCAATTACGAGGGGCGAACGCATTGTTATCGCCCTGAATTATCAGCAGAAAGCTAAATACACAACTTTTTTTTACTAATTTTTATTTTAAACAAAATTGCGTCTACTTTTTAAATTCAAATCAACATTTTATTGGTGATGACACTTTCTATTTCCAGCGAGTAACGAGTAGTGCCAGAGAGTAGCGAGTACTTTTATAAAAAATACCAAATTCCTTCGTGGGGAATGCCATCATTTTTGAGAAATGAAAGAAAGAATGCCACAACAATTTGTATGGAAGAAATGATATCATTTTCTTCATTTCTTGTCATTTCAAGAAATGAAGCTTAATTTCTTTGGTGGAAATTGTCTATTAGTCAGTGAGCGCGCGCGTGTTTGTGTGTGCGTTCTAATATGCGTACAAATTTTCGAACTGAGACCCTCACTTTCCGGTGCAGACAAAAAACGTTATCTGCAGCCGCAAAACTGGAGCAAATGTTCAAAATGTCTTCCGCCTGCAAATATTTTAGCATCCTGTAGGTTGAGCTCCAACGCGTGACCAAAATTACGATGAGCTCTGTAGAGGTAAAAAAAACCGAAACTGTACCTTTATACCGGTATCGATTTCATTAATAACGGTTTTCGGTTTAAAAAAAAATTTGTATAGGTTCCGGTAAGTGATTTAAAACGGTTAATTTCGGTTAACGGTTCCGGTTCCGATATTAAGCCCTGACTAAAATCAATTTTACGAATCTAACAAATTTCGCGAATCTTTTTAAAAACATATCAAATTAACAATCGTCGAGTATACGAACGATAAAATTTAAAACAAAAAAGTTTTTCTCACTAAGACCCATTTTCCGACTTATCGGTCTTATGGCAGCTGTAAGATTTAGTCATCCGATTTTGACCAAATTTTTGCAAATCTGTGTGAAAGCATATAATATTAGTAACAGCCGACTTTGGGGACGCTAACATTCAAAACAAAAAAAAATTTCTTACTAAGACCAATTTTCCGAACGATGGTTCCTATGGCAGCTATAAGATATGTATGGTTATCCAATCTTAAACGAAATTTGAAAATCCGTCTAAAAGCATATAATATTAATAATGGCTGAGTTTGGAGACGTCAACATTGAAAACAAAAAAGTTTTTGACACAAAGACCCATTTTTTGACCGTTGGTTTCTATGGCAGCTATAAGATATAGTCATTCGATCCGGTTGGTACCGACATATCAGAAGTGTGCAGTAAGAAAAGACTCTGTGCAAAGTTTCAGCTCGATGGCTTCAAAAGTGAAAGACTAGTTTGCCTAGAAACAGACAATCAGACGGATAGACGGACGGACAAAGCTAAATCGACTCAGCTCATCGCCCTGATCAAGAATATATATAGTTTATGGGGTCGGAAATTAATATTTCTGATTATTATAATAACCTTTGCAAGGGTATAAAACTTTTTTGTTGTTTTTTTTTTTGGTATTTTTAACAAAGAGGTGCACTTAGGTTCCCCGCCGATTGTACAAAGCAGCACTGCAGTTACTGTGTCACATTCATGTGATTTCCAGCCCTATGACCAGTTTTCCGCAAAACAATCCTTAAGCCTTTAGACCGAACTTTCCATAGATTTAAGAGTCTTGCCGTCTCGGTATTATGGTATTATTATGGTACCAGATTCAATTTGCATAATTTCTGAAAATATATTCTTTTTCAGCAGAAAATAATGATCAATTTCAATTTGAACCTTCCTTTTATTGTTTATTCTCAAAAATGTTATGCAGATTTTCGTCATCGTTTTGACTTTGATTTGGTCCCCTCCTTCTTGTTATCAAGTATCCTTCTCCCTATGTCCCTACTTACTTATTCTGTTGTTGTTTTTCTATCCAGGCAAGAATTTGCAACAGCTGCCACATTTTGTGAGTTTTATGCAAATCTTGTTGTTATTTTTTGTGTGTCACCGAAAAATTCTCCCAGTTTTGGACCCGAATCGATAAATGCTAAGCAGAAACAGAGGGCTGCTGCTCTTTCATGTTGAATATAATTTGTTAAATTATGAATTTCAAAGAGGAGATTCGAAATACATACCTTTTGCTAGGAAACTTTGTCCTGCGTAGCTGAAAAAGTAATTAAATTGCAAACAGAGTGCAAAATGCACACAAAGGCCGCAAAAGGAAGAGGGGTGTAGGGGGCATGGCCTACATCAGACGTACATACATATGTTGTGTTGTCTGCGTGGGATTTGCTCGGGCAAAAGTCAAGTGTTGCCCGACAAAAAGTGTTGAAAGGGAATGAAGCGAAGGGAATAAGGCAACTGGCAACATGTTGACAGCATTTCTCTTCGTCCCTCCCTCCAACTTCCCACATTCTGGGACAAAAAGTTATAGTTATGATGATTGTTGATTTAGAGTTTTTAGTTTCACCCCCCCTCTCCGTTCCCCGGGGGATTTGTGTAGCATGCAATTAATTTTGTAGCCTCTAACTTCAAAAGGAATTGCCGTCCAGGGACAAGCACTGAACGTGGGGAAGCCACTGTCAATGGAAGCCTTTGATGCAGTCACTCCACTCACGATCTTTGACTTTTCCCAGCCAAGAGTGTAACCCGAGACTTTTGGAATGTCAACAAATTCTTGCCAAGCAACTGTGTGGATCCTCCTTGGTTCGACTGTCAGTGTGAGAAGAGTTGACTTGTGGTTGACATTCGCGGTGAGGCTGTCATGTGTATGGCTGCCCCTGTCCAATCTCCAGAGTTCTTTTGGACAACTTCGGTTCGCGATATGAATTGGAAAATCACAGATTTGGATAAGGGTCAGGTAAGGTAAGGTAAGGTTAGGTAAGGTTAGTTCAGGGTAGGTAAGTTAAGGGCTATTTAAAATTAATTCTCTCCATTAGAACACGTTTTTGTTTTGTTAAAATTCGCTCTTAAAATCCCTTTTTCCATTTTTCTTTGCATCTTCTCCATTCTCATATTCTACCACATACTAACCCCACCCATCCACAATCAACTTTACATCAAGTAAAAACTGATTGCGGTTTAATTATGAGTTTGCTTCACTTTGGGAATATCATCTTGTCATCTCATTTATGACTTAAATATCAAATTTCCAATGTCTAACCAAAAAAAAAAAAAAAATAGTAATAATAAAATGCTTACCAAAGTGTGTGCATTCTTTTTATCCTCCTCATCCGCACACATGCCCGCATAATTACACTTTTATTAACAGTCAAGCCGGGAGAAGCCAACTGAAAAACTGCCACCCACCAGAGCCAACAACTCCCTTTTGTCTACGTGCCTGAACTGTTGGATGCAAACAGGTGCCGTCCTCCATCCAAATATGCCGCCGGCTGCTTCTGCTGTCCTCTCTCTGCATCCGTCGCATTCGCGGCACATCCTTAGAGACACTTGAGCCGCACTCTGCTTAAATGAAGTGCACACGCCGTTGTGCACATCAAAGCGTGCCGACATCATCACAGGCCTAGGCAAATAGGCAGCCTAATTAGCCACGCCCCCCAACCATAATTAACAGTAACTGTTCACAGATAGAAACTCTTGACTTGAATGCTACCAAAATTGTATTTGTCTTTTTTTTTACCCTTTCAGTGTGTGTGTGTTTTTTTATAATTATATAAATTTTAAGAACAATTAAACCAAAAACATAAAAATAGATAACATCGGCAGAAACCGAAGTTTTAAAATGCTCTTTGAAAGTCTCTTGATTACTTTGTTACATGTTGAAATACAAAATGGTAGAAATTGGTTTAAGAGTCATTAAAATCTTGCACTTATACAGGAAGAAGGGAATTTTGATCACAATAATTTTTATAGAACATCTAATTTTTTTATAAAGGTTGCAAACACCCAGTTTTGATACTTTGATAATTTGTTAGATCTTTAAAAATTGTTTAAGCCGAATCTTTATCTCAAAATAAGATTCATTTCGGTGGGACATTTATTTAAAAGGTTTGAGTAAACTTAGAATTGAAGTCGACTCTGTTCCAAGTAATTTCCATATATAACGAATTGTAGAATTTAAGCTATATATGGGTCATTCTTTTTGAAACCGAACGGTTTTAAAATTTACCATTTTTGATTTAAATAAAAAAAAATCCGAAACTAGATCTCGACACTCCCACCAAAACGTGATTTACGGTTTTGCAAAAAAAAATGTTAATTTTATAAAAACAATGACAATTAAAATTGTAAAAAAACGGAAAAATGGAAAAAAAGGTTTTATTAAAAACTTGATTTTTCAGGTTTGGTTTATCGGACAGGTCTCGAGTTGATACTGCTGAATAGTATTTTGCTGTATCTAATAAAATCCAAATTTTGATAACTTTTTAAATTATTTAATAATATTAAGTAATTGTTGCTAAATTTTACATATAATTTTTTCTCAGTGTTAACCACCATAATATTGGTTCTTAGAATATACATTTTATTGCCCATAGTTTTGTATTGAGTATTGACCATAGTTTGCAAACTAAATTATACCACCGCCAAATTCAGTATTCCTATGACAGCTTTCTGATATAGACGCCCGATCTGCATGATGTTGGCGTTTTTTAAAAGCTTGATAAATATAAAGCACACGTGCCAAGTTTCAATCACTTAGCTTTGAAACTGACTGCGTGACAAAGCTTTATTTAAGGGCATATTTTTATATGTTGATAACTTCAAAAATTAATATCTTTTAAACTATAAAAGTCTCCATCTTTTTGAAAACACCGTAATTTAAGTTATGCTTAGGCCAATATTTTGAATATCCTTAGAAGCTATTGCATGGTGGTTAACACTGAGAAAAATTATATATAAAATTTAGCAACAATTACTTAATATTATAAAATAATTTAAAAATGTATTTAATTGTGATTTTAGTAGATACAGCAAAATACTATTCAGCAATATCAACTCGAGACCTGTCCGATAAACCAAACCTAAGAAATCAAGTTTTTAAAAAACCCTTTTTTTCCATTTTTCCGTTTTTTACGATTTTTGAAATTGTTTATAAAATAACCAAAAAAATTTTTTTGTAAAACGATTTACGGTTTTGGTGGGAGTGTCCAGATCTAATTTCGGATTTTTTTTATTGAAATCAAAAATGGTCAATTTTAAAACCGTTCGGTTTCAAAAAGAATGACCCATATATCAAAATGAGAGATCTTACTTTTAAATTGTTATTTCTTTCAAGGACGTATATTAATTTAAGAACGTGAGGTTATCAAAGCTATTTGGTTGCTTAACGGTACAGTTCTAAGCAGCATTTCTATTAAACCATCTTGAGAAGTCAATAAAATGCGACAGGTCTCCTTTTGACTTGGAAGAATTATTTTCACGGATAATGGGAACTACGTTTGGACGTATATCTTGACCAGAGAGATCGCCAGATTTGACAATCTAAAGTCCCATTGCCGCTCTTTCTTAGTTCTGGTTTATCGTTGTATTTCTATCACAATGTCCTGCAAGAGTTTTTGAATGTACGTTGCCGCTTGTATCGCTGGTAAGGCTGATCCGTTTCTTATGCACTCATCCGCTATTTGTTAGCTGGTATTCTTATGAATCGATAGTAAGGGAGCGCTTCTGGATTTGTATTAATAGCAGCCTGACTGTGTGACAAAATTGATAAGTTCCTTGGGGTATATATACATCAATTCAGCCGCTTGCCAAACTGCATAGATTTCTACCTAAACAACGCGTCACCATTTCGATGGACGAAATAATAGCTGTGTCGCTAGCTTTTCGGAGCATTTACCGCTCCTGTTCCCTGGTCTTCGAAACGTTGCAATCGACGAGTCGGTATAGATCAGAGTCCGGCGCCTCCCTAGCTGAAGTGTATACAACAGCGCTCTGCGGCAGCGACGTCGACACACCGACTGTATACGAGCTTATACTGCTGTCTTTTGCAACAACAAAGATATGCTAAATGAGGGCGCTCTCGAGTGGCTAAAGACACTCACGCAACACCAAAAGTATAGATGGTAAGCTCATTCTTCCTAATGGAAGATTCTAGCTTCCAGTCATCTCATTTCGAAAATGGGGATTTGAAAATGTCATTTCATTTTTGAGCAGCTGCTTCAGTTTCAAGTTCAGTATTAACTTCCAGAGCCGCCTGGAGGCTAGATCAAAAGAGGAGACGCTTGTTGTGCCTTATAAAGATTATTTAGGTGCGACTTAGTTCAGATCTTACACCAGACCAGTGCTTCAAAGGTGAGGATAGGTGTGAGGACTGCTGTGTACAAGTTTTCATCTCCTTCCGAAAGTATTTTGACAAACGCAGTATGAGCCCAGTGGTTTCTTCATTATTTCTTTTCGAAGTTTCACTTCCAAATTAGTTTCGAGCCCAGAATGACAACCATATGCTTCGCTTGCATCTTGTATTTCCTTGTGAGTTGACCTCAAGACCCTTCTCTTGTGGCCACAGAAAAAGGGTGCTGCCAAGAGCAGACTCAAAAGGAGGGGTGCTCAGAATGAGCTTACGGCCGCGTGAAAACGAATACAAATGCACAAAATATATCTCAAGCCATAACAGCAACAAGAAATAGAAAGAGAGACCCGATTTATGTATGTGTGCCGCCGTGAATAACGAAATGCGGTCGGCCAGGTGAGGTGAGCGCTAACTACGCTTAAGCAACATTGTTGTTAGTCATAGTCACATATGATGTTTTTGTTGCAGGTCTGCACGCGCCAACAACAAAACCTTAGCTCGGAAAGAAAGAGAGGAGAGCACGCATATGAATTATTTGTTGCTTTATGTAGGCTTATGGCGCGCGTGCCTCGTATAAGCTAGAGCTATTCCTTTGCGCAAAACAACAACGAGCGCGTGCTCTAAAGGAACGCTGATAGTGGGAAAGCGCTTAACCTTTACCATTAGAACAAGGTTGTTTATTCAGAGCCAGGTCAAAAGAAGAGACGATATGACTCCCCCTTAGGGGATGCCTTCCTACACAGAGTTCAGAGTTAATCATTCGGTTGCTTAGCAAAGGGTGTAAGCCTATCTAAGCAAGTGCTGCCGTTATCGACTTGGTACTGACATTGTTGAAGGTTCCCTCGATATCGGAGAAAGCTACCAACACAAACTCCTTCTGGTTCAGCGAATTCTCAATGCTCCCTACCACTTCCAGTAGTGCGGTGTCAACATATCTACTTTTAGGGGAACACAAAAATTGATTTTTTAGATAAATTCAGCTAACTGCTCTGGTCCTAATTTTGTAAGTTTGTCTATTTCCCTTTTTTGCTTAAATAGAGCTCCTTTAAAAGTTGTCATCTTGAAAAATCTTACTAATATTAAAAAGTTTGTATGTTTGTATGTAATTTTTGATGAAAATTTGGCTAAAAAGTTGTGATTGCAGATTTTGCATGACTTAAAACATAAACTATGGTTCCATTCACTAATAATTTGATCAAATATGGCCGAGAAGTTCGCCAATTTGGTTAAAATTTTCATAAAAATTTGTCAAAATATTTGCCTGTGTGAGCTTAGCTTTAGTCAATCACCCAGAAATGGCTGAACAATGCAGGCGTTGGTAAATAGAAGGTGTAAATACAATAGTCAGAAAAATCGAGAAATATGCAAAAATTCTCATTTCAGCCTAGATTATTAGAATGATTGTAAAGAATAGAAATTAAAGACCGAACGGTCAAAAAATTTCCAAATTCACATGAGCTTAAAATGATTCAAAAACCGCTATATTTGCCAAATTTTCATTTTTTCATATACGAAAGAGCAGGCATTGGCAAATGAAAAATGTAGATCAGGGGCCGGCAAAACACACATGCTCATTTTGGTGTTGCATGAGTGTCTTTAGTCCAGGGTTTCCCATGCAGAGAGCGCGAAAATATGACTGTGTCTCTCTCTAACACACAGTGATGCATGACTTCGGCAAGCATTCGGTGTGAATTGGCGAGTATGTTCGTGCCCCAGGGGCTTTCGCTGGGGAACTCTGCTTTAGTCACTCGAGAGCGCGCTCATTTAGCACATCTTTGTTATTGCAAAAGAGAGCAGTATAAGCTCGTATCCTGTATACTCGTCGCTGCCGCAGAGCGCTGTTGTATGCACTTCAGATAGGGAGGCTCCGTACTCTGGCTTAAAATGATAAAAAAAAAACCGCGAAATTTGTCCAATTTTCATTTGATGACATCCGAAAGAACAGACGCTGGCAAATGAAAGGTGTAGATTCAACGGTCGAAAATATTGCGAAATTTGCAAATTTTTCATAAGACCTAAGATTATTATGAAGATTTCATAGACAGGAGAATATAGGAGGTGTAAAATTTGAAATAAAAATTAAATTAAATTAAAACAGTCAAAAAAATCACGAAATTTCCAAAATTCTCATTTGAGTTAAGATTATCATAAAGATTTGATAACTAGCTAAGGTATACCTGATTAATCGGCACAAAAAATCGACAAAATTTGCATAATTTTATGAGTTTTTGGTATCATGAAAATTTTATAGCAATTGCAGACGAGTAAGTGGTTCGGTCAAACGGACCAAAAAGTTGCGAAAATTTCAAAATTTTCGTTTAAGTTAGAAGAGAAAAGATAGCCAATTTCCCATAGTCATTTTTGGCGGCTGAATTCAAATTAATTGTCAAACAATTGTACGCACTTCAGGCGTACGAGATATTTGCATAAACGTGTGTTGAGCGTGGTTTGCTTACATTTGTAGGTCCTGTGGCCACATAAAGTAACCTTTTCTAACCAAATTTATTTTAATATAAGCCAAATTGAATGTCGTTACAGAAAAACCAAACGCATAGTTTTGATTTTGTTCATAAGATACCCATACTTCGATTTTAAAATGTAAAATATGGCAATACTTTGATAATCTCTATTTTTTTACCAAGTTTAAATTATTCTGAAAAATGTTCTGATAATAAAATATATTCTCAAAAACTACTAGTTGATAGTCTGTTGTCTCCTCTAATTTATTAAATTTTCAGTTTTTCGATATCACCTCGCTTTTAAAAGTTATAGCCCTTGAAAAGGTTACTTAATGTAGCCACAGGACCTACAAATGTAAACAAACATCGCTCAACATACGTCAACATACGTCAAACGGACAATTGATTTGAATTCAGCGGCCAAAAATACATATGAAAAGTTTGCTATCTTCTCTGGTGCAAAAGCTGCCTTTTATTTGTAAACCTGTGTTATCGGCAGGTAAAGATCAAGCGGTCCAAAAAAACAGAAAGATTATATAACTAGGTAGGGATCAAAAAATCGTGAAATTTGGAAAATTTTATAATCAGTCGTGCTCCTGTTTTCACTTTAGCAAAAAATTTTGCGATTTTAAACCTGTTTTTTGACCAAATTTGCTTACAAAATGGCAAAACCTTTTCGAAAGTGAAAATGGGAGCAGGATGGGCAGGATGAGTTTAGATTATCGTCGGTCAGTCGGCTAAAAAAAATTGCAAAATGTGCCAAAATCGTTTTTATGAACTTAGATTGACATAAAGAAGGGTACATAGGCGGGTAAATAGGATGTGTTGATCAAACAGACCAAAAAATTGATAAAATTTTCAAATTTTATGAGTTTAGATGTTCATAACGACGGGTAAAAAGACAGATGGTAAGTATCGAAAGTTCTTAAAAATTACTCAATTTTCGAATCAGTTTAGATTATCATGAACACGAATAAACATGGTCCAGAAAATCGCATAGTTTACAAAATCTTATGATTTTAGATTATCATAAAGATTTGATAGGTGGCATTTGTCAAGCTTAACTTCTTCGTTTTGTGTTTGAAATAGTGAAGGGAGCTTAGCAAGGCCCGCCGGTAACCTGCCACTATAATTATAAACTTAACAAATATATGTACAATTAACACGAAACAAATTTTTCACTTCATTTTGACAAAACATGGAACTTTCCTCAATCTACAAAATATATTTTTAAAAAAACACTTTCAAAGAACACACAACCAACACAGATACAATATAAAATCACACTTAACTTATTAGATTAGATATATATATATATATAGATAGTTATACGGCATAATCTAGAGATATATCGTTCTAGCCAAACTGTACTGATTGACTATAAAAACCTTCGTTCCGTGTTGCTTTCTGGTGATGTTTCTTGATCTGTTGTGTAAATCCTTTGGTTCACATAAAACTGAAGTGGCGACACATTTCCCAGTAGTTGAACCGAAGGCGGTGGCGGTGGTGTCAAGTCCAAAGGTGTGGTGGATGCTGTAGATGTTGACGTAGTGGAACTAAAACTGGACGAGCTCGAGCGTGCCGAAAGTGATTGTGCTGAACGGGTACGTCTTAAAGGCTCTGAGGTGGCGGCAGAAGAGCAGCTGCCAGGTTCCCCATAGCTATGTACTCTGCCCACTGCTTTTAAAGTGCTTTTATAGGGACCCCCCTGATCCAAGGCAGCTGCTGCCTGACTGTAATAGGATCTGCGTAGGGTGCAGCAAATGAGCAGAAAGGGTACCGTGAGT
Source organism: Lordiphosa magnipectinata (assembly GCA_037044535.1). Classification (NCBI taxonomy): domain Eukaryota; kingdom Metazoa; phylum Arthropoda; class Insecta; order Diptera; family Drosophilidae; genus Lordiphosa; species Lordiphosa magnipectinata. Next base: position 173,433 of record JBAMBO010001151.1, read on the forward strand.
ATGCCACAGAAACCCAAAGTAATGATGAGCAAGACATCTAAACCTTCGTAGCGCCAAAAATTCAGAGTATTGGCATGAGATTTTAAATAATCTGCTCCGCCGGATTGCAGTATGAGTTCAATTTGCTGCACAGCTCGGAGTAAGGGACTGGCGTCTTTGGTTATGAGACGATGCTTGATTTTCTTCAAGTTTTCTGCATAACTAACGTTAAGGGTGAGCTGTCTGACACCATGAAGCAGTGCATCATAGGCTATGGCTTCATAATTCACGGTCAATGAAACGCCTTTAGATTGTAGACGTTTGGCCATTACCTCTTGCTCAGCTAGAATGGGTATGGCAAGTATGGGCGTTTGTCCAGCTATAGATTCCCAAACACTTAGTTGGCCGCAGGTGCTGATGAATAGCTTCAACTGGGGATGGGCTGGAAATTAAATATGTGAATCAGTAAAGGATTGGTAAGGGGCACCACGTTACCTACCCAATATAGCCTGCTGTGGCCACCAGCTGCTAATCATTACATGCTCTGGCAGCTTATAATCCGTTAAAAATTCATCAGTTTCCCATTTTAGAAGAAAATGAAATTCCTTGAGATGAGCAAATACATCCAAAAATATGATTAACTTTTCTTGGGGCAACTGAGCTGTTTGAACATCTGCACCCAGACTCATGTAGATAACACCTCCAGGTGCGGATTCCATAAATGAACGAAGATGCTAACAAGTGGAATTCCAATTATTTGTTTAAGAATTTGAAGGAAATGTTTCTCTCTTACATGGGGTAATTGCAGTTCTTCCTCGGGCAGCAAGTGTAGTCCGCCAATTTCAATCATATTGGGTAAATAAGCTCGTGGATAATGCAAGCCAGGATGAGAATTGATTAAAGCCAAACTAAGATTTTTGGTTAGATCACGATACTGTGGCAAATCCTGCACCAGCATCTCAAAATGCTTAGAGTACACGGATTGCTGGGAGATCAGGTGGAAGAAACTGTAATTAAAGCGATTTTAAGGAAAAAATCAAGCCATCACAGATTGAGGGTCATCTACTTATAGGTCAATCTCTCAAAGGTGCTCATTAGCGTGTTGACTATCCTCTGTTTGGTGTTCATACGCTCCGTAAAAGGTAAAAATTGGCTGGGATCCAGAGAAGATGTCTGCGGATTGCCAAACATATTGTTTAGCCAGGAATTGGCACCGGTGGGACTCAAGGCCACAGTGGGCACGCCGTAATAGTAAGCCAAGCTGAAGAAGTGTAAACCATTAGTTTATAGTAAAACATTTAAAGTTAAGTTAGACAACTCACCCCAGTAAGGCATCACTGAGGAACATGTCCACAATCAGCAAATCAAATCCTTCCCCACTCGTCAGCAACTTTCTCACCTGCCCATCGGCCAGCAGCAAATCCACATTGGTGGTGCCCGCATAGATCAATCTGGTGAATCTTTCCATCACACTCTGAGCCCGCATCTCTTCTGCCTCATAGCTCATGCCCATGTCCAACCAGTTCTCCATGAGACCCTCAATCTGAATCTCTCGAATATTTGTCAACTCCATTTCCGGGTCACCGTGTGGACTGATTAGTGTGACTGAATGATTTGCTGGACTTGCCGCCAGCTCCTGCAGTAGTCTTCGTCCAAATAGATAGTGACTTTTCCATACACTAGGCAGGATGGCCAAAATGTTCGCGCAGGAGATGCTCTGAGCCAGCAGCCCCAGCAACACCAATTGCAACAGACGCATGAGTAGCAGTTGCTTATCCGGTTTTTGCACCCAGTTCACTTCCTCCTCCCCCCTCGCTCACAACCGCCTCCTTCTATTATTATCTGTTGCTGCTCGACTGGCTGCAGCTTATACTCATCTTTGCTGTAAGTTTCAACAAATTGAATTACGAAATATTTCGTATTTGCGCTAATTAAATGCAAAAATATGAAATAATTTTTAGATCAAGAGCACAAAACGCAACGAAAGTGAAATGAAGAATAAACAACAACAGCAGCAGCAGCGGCTACAACAACATCGCGAAATAGTTGGCGGCGGCGGCGACGGCGCGTCGAAGTGAATGGCAAGCAAGTGCTGCCATATCGGGGCCACAAAAACGGCTAAAAACCGCTGAAATGTTGAGGAAGGTCAACGAAACGGCAAAGCTATAGCTTCAGTCCATACCGAAATTTTAATACACTTTCAAAAGCTCGCTTCATCTGATTTTACCAATTGGAAATGCAGGGTGAGTCATCTCTTATGTCGGTACGTAAGAATTGAACAAGTTTGACATAAATCAACCGATTGAGTTGGATAAACTCGTGTATGATAGGCTAATCACACTGATCACATCTAACATCCTACATCCTGATTTTAAATGCTTAATTACCATTTGCTAAGCCAACTTTTTAAACTTTTGTTTTGTCAAAATGTTAAGAGGGTCGATGTCTAATGGGAAAATGCTACGAAGATTAAAAATTCTGACATGCAGCCGTGCTCCTATTTTCACTTTCGCAAAACTTTTGCCATTTCAAACCGGTTTTTGGACCAAATTTGAACTTAAAATCGTAAACTTTTTGCGAAAGCGAAAATGGGACCATGGCTGATGGTAAGTATTTATGACTCAGAATGTTGGATGTTACATGTGCTCAGTGTGATTAGCCTATTAAAGGTTGACACTGGACCTCATTTATAGAAGCTAGTTTGGTGATTTGACTCTTCCGGCCTCCTTATTGTGTACGTCAGCAATCCTCATTCCACTGACAAGCTCAAGGTAAATATTTGTGCCTAAATTCACTTTACCACCCGAGATGGTCGGAAAATTTATGGAAAAAATAGTTACATTTGAACATACTGTTGTTACCTGGGCTAAATCACCGCGTGGAATCCTTGTTTATAATTTGGAAAAACGTTTCCAGCCGTACGAAACCTCCTGACACTCGATAGCGACTCAAATAACCAAAATGTCCCTCAGAGTTGAGGGTGACATCACGGAACTGGTGATTCGTTTGACCCCAGACATCGACAGATCAAGACCGACAATCACATTACACAAAAATGTGATTGGGTGGGCAAGTGTAAAGTTTCGAGGCCGAAAATTCAGAAATCATCTGTCCTACTGTGACTATTTTCTGTTTCCAAACTTGAATTTATGACACGGCATTGTGTAGTGATTTGTATTATAAAAGTAACAATACTACACAATATGAACAATTCCTGAGTTACGTACATTTCATTCGTGCGCATATGTTTGCTCATTTTCTGACGATCTACGCGATAAATCCTTTTCCTAAACATAGTGGTACATTCCTCCGTAATGTTAAATTACATACACACAAACCTCTTTTGCAGTACTATTATACGTCGAAGTTTCTGATTGTTTAAACTTTGACCAATAGATCCATCAAACCCATGATACAATAAGTACAAGGTAGCGCAACCGGAAGTGCCTTTTCGCATGCGCGAGAATTTTTCGAACCACAGTGCTGAAACATACAGAAACCTCTTTTGCAGTGCTATTATACGTTCGGTTGTGTGGTCTAAAAGATTTTGCAATGGAACCTGTCCCAGAAGTGGCGTAATATTATATATATTCCAGACAGTCCGCATGCCAATTTTGTTTTAATAACTACTTCATATGAAGGATATATGTTCAGGTGATGAATGCTGATGTACTGCTTTTTTGTTAGTCCATTTCACAAAAAAAAAGGCCAATGCTTCTACAGGGGTAAGACTAATCACTTCATTTATGGCCTGTGTTTGACGTCTTTCAATCCACCCAACATTTGGCCATCTTTAGATTTCCTTGCAGATACAGAAACCGCATGTACTAAGTATGGCGTGTAGAAATTTTTATCCAAAGTCAGTTCTGAAGCCAATTTTCTTAATAACTTAGTGTTAGCTTACCCATTTTATAAGGAGATGGACTGTACTTGTATGCTTTTCTTAGGGGAATATCGTCATCTTCTCAGAAAGCCATTTTGAGTGCTGAAGTTTAAATCGGGACAACATACGTTGGCATTTTGGCCAATATCGCTTTATATGTAAAGTTAAATTCGTAATTTTTATTCAATTTTTCGAGTATTCACTGCATTAATGCAGAATCATTGCGCCTGTTGTGGTCCCAAAAGTCAAGCTGGGTTGTATGGCAAAACTCATATGGCAGTAAAAAAGTTAAAAATATTCATAAAGGGGCAGAAAACGTACAGAAGTCATTAATTACACATTAGTCTATGCATTTTTGTGAACAACTTGTCATTTTAAGTTGTGTGCAGAAGTAGGCAGCAAAAAAGTTATACTCCATGATAATACTTATTAGATTTTCGCTGTAATAATACACCAACAACAAATGGACAGACCCAACAAAACACACAATATTAGCAAGTCGGAATATACAACATATATTTGGCATACCTGTACGAATATTTTCCATATTTTCAATTTATTCTGTCTTTAATGGACGTGGCTAGAATGAGGAACCTGTATTTTGGCTCTTGCACTGCTTAAGCCAACACTGTAGTGCGTCGCAAAAAAGTTGCGTAAATCTTTCAGTCCACCGAGCTGTTTTTGAATGCCATTCAGCAATCTGAAAAATACAGTTTTGGAAATATCACACTTAAAGTTTTAACAGCACTGTAAACTCACCTAACACGACTTTCCAAATATAACTTCAAAAATAATTCCCGTACTGACTTGAAATTTTCTGTGCTTGTACTGAAATATATAGACATTATAAAACTGTAAAAAAAAACTTTTTTGGAAATTCTAGGAAAAGAAATTAAAAAAAAAAATTTTTTAATAAGGCTTTGGAAAAGTCGATTAATAAATAAAAAAGAATCAACCACAACAATTGTTTTCTTCTGTTGTTATTTGAACTTAACCAACAGCCATTTTATTCAAACAAAATTATGTGAAAACACGCTAAATAACCACTACTGATAGGCGGGCGGGGTGAATGGCAATTTTAATTTGGCCACACTAAATAGCAAATTGGCACAGTTCTTCTTCTTCGTCGTGTAAACAAAAAAAAATTTGCACTTATATTTAAATTGGTGTGTTAAACAAATTGTTTAATGACTCGTACAATTGTGTAATAAAAAGTAAAATATTGTATAATATGTGAACATAAATAAAGTGCAATAACAATTTGCAAACTGCAAGCCACATACCCAGCAAGAAGAAGAAGACAAAATTCCTTGTAATTTTTGTATATTGTTTGGCGTAGAGCCAATAAAATTGCATTAGAAAAGTGCAGCCAAAAAGTGAACAATTCCACAGCTGGCAAAAGCAACGCGCCTCGTTCGGTTGGTTTTTTAACACAATCTCAAGTTTTTGCAGCTGACCACTTAAAGTAGATTAAAGTTGTAAAAACGCAATTGTAAACCAACCAACCGGCACGTCCAGAACAGAGCAGCAGAAGCAGCGCCTGAGCAGAGCACCCACTTACGTAAGCGACTTACAACAAAAGTTACCAAAATGTCGCTGCAATCGAGTAAGTTTACAAATTATGATGAAAAATATTGCTTAATTAAATGTGTACTTTTCCCCCCACCCAGATCGCATCGATGTGGACAAACCATTGTTCGATCTACAAACATTTTCGGGTCGCTTCAAGTACTATGCCTGGATGACAGATCCTCGCACTGTCGTAGTGTCCAGCGAACGTTTGCTGCAGGCCAAGGAAATGATGGAGAAATATCGCAGAGGCGAACAGGATCCCAAACTCAAACCGGAAGATGTCCATTACAATATGAAGTTGTATAGCTCCGCCTTTCATCCGGATACGGGAGAGTTGCAAAACTTTTGCGGACGCATGAGTTTTCAGGCAAGTCGCGTGATGATGCTGAAGTGTCAAAATAGCCCAGAAGTGACGTCGCCAGACGTTGTTTGCTTTGGTTGATTGCCAACGAATTAACACTCGGCCACATGCTTGCGTTTCATAATTTGGTTTTTCCCCCCATTTCTAGGTACCCGGTGGTATGCTAATAACGGGCGGCATGTTGGCCTTCTATCGCACCGTTCCCGCTGTGGTGCTCTGGCAATTTCTCAATCAATCTTTCAATGCTGTGGTCAACTATACAAATCGTAATGCCAATTCGCCAACAAGTGTAACTCAACTGGGGGTGGCATATGTGACAGCTACCACCTCAGCTTTAGTCGCTGCCCTTGGATGCAAGAGTTATTGGTCGAGGAAAGCAACTCCTCTATTTCAGAGATTTGTACCTTTTGCAGCTGTGGCGGCAGCCAATTGTGTAAACATTCCCTTTATGCGACAAAACGAGATACTCAGTGGCATTGAGGTGAAGAATGCCAATGGAGAAATAGTGGGACAAAGTCGCCTGGCTGCCACTAAGGGCATTAGTGAGGTGGTTATATCCAGAATAGCCATGGCCGCACCAGGAATGTTAATATTGCCTTTCATAATGGAAAGATTGGAAAAGTTTCCAGCTTATAAGAGAATCCAATGGATCAATGCCCCGTTTCAGACGTTGATGGTGGGATGCTTGTAAGTTGAAGAGCGAAATAAACATGTTGTTGTCTTCATTTTGTGTAACCTTTTTTTCTTTTCATCCTGCAGCCTATGTTTCATGGTGCCCACTGCCTGTGCCTTCTTTCCCCAAAAATGCGCTTTAGATACCAACAAGATGCGCACTTTTGAACCGAGACTCTATGAGGACATGAAAGCAAGAACCCAAGGTCATGTACCCAAACGTGTCTATTTCAACAAGGGTCTGTAATTTGGATTAAAATCCTTAGTTAAAGATGAGAAGACAATAATTTATGTTGGCTGCTTTGTTATGGTTTGTTATTAGGCATTTAAATAGCACAGAATCGCGTAATCTTGTTCCTTGTCTTGTAACATGTTAGTCAATTAGTTAAGCTGAAAAAGTATCTCAACTTTGTGTGTTGTAAAACTAAAATAGGTATTATTTTGTAACAAAACTAACTAACTAGCTGTACCTGGTTAAATGGGAGTAGAGAAACCGCAGAACTTCATATATAATTTAGCTAAAAATCTTGCCCAATCAATCCACACTTTTTGTGGGGAAAGAATTTGTTTTGACACAGGAAAGACTGTTATTTATTTATTAATCAATACGATGGAATTGCAAAGACTATTTAAATTTGATGTAACCCACCAAACCTAATCATTATATTGAGACATAAAATGCAGCAAATACTATGAAATTGGACCATGATCTATAAAAATATAAAGCAAAATTCGTCATTAAAATTAAAGTTTAAGACTGCAAATCGGTTCCGGAGCCTCTTACTATTTTGCGATTTTAATACCATATTCAAATTAGTCAACTACCGACTTTTAAAATAAAACTTTTTTTACGGTTTGAAGTTATGAAATGGTTACTACTAAACTCGAATATTTGTATACATAGAAGCTATTTGACAGCTTTGTCCGCAACAAAAATAAAGCCGAGATAAAGAATAGGGACATGCCCTATTCTTGTCGACTCTAAAAGAGGCTATAAATCGACGTTTGAACCAAAACCTTGGGGTACGACAAGTTTAGAATCAGTTCTGCGAGCCGAACCTTTGAATTCACCTACTCTGAACCAAACTTTCTGCTGCAGAATTAAACTTAAGTTTACATTGTGGATAAAAGTAGAGCTTGATACTAAAAGATTATCTTCAACTCACCTGAAATGTTTTACTTTTTACCTTTGCCATACACCCAGCGCCACAAAAAAAGCCGCAGTCTAAATATTCACATATTTGTATGTTTTCTTGCTTGGGGTTTCTATAAATGTTTTCCGAATTGCCCAATTATTTTTTTTACTGATTAATGGAATATTTTTAAATAAAAGTGCATAGCAATTTTTATTTTATGAATGTTAGTTTTTTAGAAAAAGGTTTTTTTCCAGACCCATATTCATTTTGGTGACTTTTCATAATTATGACAACTTAAGGAAAAAAATTATAATAATTATAATAGTGCATATACTCAACAAATAATGATTTTTTTCCAAAAGTATACTTAATTTGCTATAATCTAATATATATTTTGTATCAAATTAATGTTAATTTTTTTTTTTTATTTAAATTAGTACTTTGTTGTACCCCCTTTTGCTTAAATTACACATTTTACCCTATTAGGCATCGAATTGTACAAAGCGCTTAAATATTCCTCAGTGATATCCTCGAACCATACTTTTTCTATAACATCCTTCAATTCTACCATGGTTTTAGGCTTCCTTTTTTTTATTTTCGCAGGCATAAGGGCCCAGACATTCTCTATTGGGTTGAGGTCAGGGCTGTTTCCGGGCCAATTTAGGGACAATTAGGGCCAAGGAAAAAAAAATTGGAGTGATTCCGAATGGTCACGAGTCCGATTTTCGGATGAGTCCAAATTCAATCTCATTGGACCCGATGGCTCTTGCAAGGTGCGCCGTAGAAAGGGCGAACGATATTTGGGAAATTGCTGTGTGGGAACCGTTGAGCATTCACTATACATTATGATATGGGGATGCATATCTAAATATAAAACTGAATCAATTTTAATGATTCAGGGTATGGTGAACGCGGAAAAATATAAAGATATAATTTTAAGTGGAGTTGTGCCTAGCATTGAGGCAATAAGTGAGAAAGAAGTAGATCCTATTTTTCAAGATGATTCTGCACCTTGCCATCGGTCTCGATCTGTAAGAAATTCAGTGAGCTTTTGTTATTAAAGCAACTTAATCAATTAATTTTGACCTTCTTCTTAACGAAGATAACAATTTTGAAGAAAGAATTGGGCATTAAGTCCCTAAATTGTCCCGGAAACAGCCCTGACCTCAACCCAATAAAAAATGTCTGGGCCCTTATGGCTGCGAAAATAAAAAAAAAGGAAGCCTAAAACCATGGTAGAATTGAAGGATGTGATAAAAAAAAAGTATGGTTCGAGGATATCACTGAGGAATATTTAAGCGCTTTGTACAATTCGATGCCCAATAGGGTAAAATGTGTAATTAAAGCAAAAGGGGGTACTACAAAGTACTTATTTAAATTTAAAAAAAAAAAATTTTAATTTGATACAAAATATATATTAGATTATAGCAACTTAAGTATACTTTTGGAAAAAAATCATTATTTGTTGAGTATATGCACTATTATAATTATTATAATTTTTTTCCTTAAGTTGTCATAATTATGAAAAGTCACCAAAATGAATATGGGTCTGGAAAAAAACCTTTTTCTAAAAAACTAACATTCATAAAATAAAAATTGCTATGCACTTTTATTTAAAAATATTCCATTAATCAGTAAAAAAAATAATTGGGCAATTCGGAAAACATTTATAGAAACCCCAAGCAAGAAAACATACAAATATGTGAATATTTAGACTGCGGCTTTTTTTGTGGCGCTGGGTGTATATTTTCTTAAATTAAAAAAATTAAATTGCGATTTAAAACAGACGGGGAAAAAATTTGTTAGATTCACTTTACTTCTGTAACATAAGAAAAAAAAGAAAGAAAACATCAGTGATTTCGAACTTTTAGCTCTTTATATGGCTATTGGTTTTTAAGCATTGTATGCAACATGATTAGACAGGTGTTTTTCGAATCTGCCTGTTGGTCAGTGGAATGAAAAGTAATTGCCAAATTACACACTTTTACAGTTGCTAGATGTACTTAAAGTGAAATTTCATTAACTCTGTGAGCATTTTTAGAAATTGTTAATGAAAATTGAGTTGCATTTTATAGCCTGATTCCACTGACAGAGACCTGCACGAGTGATTCCGGCATCGTATGATTACAGGTAAAAGTAATCATTTTAACGATTCTAAGATACTTGTGTGTAATCAGGTAATCGTTTTTACGGTGCCGTGTAGTAATCGGCATCGTGGCATCGTACGTTTATAATCGTAGAAACCAAATTTTTTTAAAATACTTTTGGTGGCATTTTGAATACGTCAAATGTTTGTCTTTGAACCAGGGATCGTAACGATTATAATTTTTAAAATATAAATTACTTTTAAGAATTATTTTTATTATCAAATTTTAAATTAAGACTTATTTTTCAATTTTTATTTTAAAATTTTTTTAAAAAAATTCTTTTTTAAAAATTTTAAAAATTGAAAATAAAAATTGATTTTAAATATCTTTTAAACCAAGCGGTGCATTACAAAAGCAGTCATATATCTATGATCTGTGTTTCAATACCTTTCCATTGATATGTATATCATGTCCTTGAAGGATAAATATTAAGGCTACCACAATTTTTGTTATCGATTCAGTGCCACTGTTTATACATATCGCTTACTTACTTCTAGTCTGTCATAACTCAAACAAGTAAGAAAGACGATCAAGCCCAACTGTAACATACTCTGTACCTGCAAAATTGAATGCCCAGAGTTTATATAAGCATGAAAGTTTTACAGCACTAAGGATGCAGTATTTATTCAATTTGAGGAACAAAATTTTTTTTATTGAATCTGAAGACAAGTTGCACCTCAAGTCAGAAATAACCAATTTTAGAGCAGAAAATGCCCTATCAACTGACACGCAATGGAGCACTTTCGCCAATTGATACAACCGAGAATACATGTACTTTTACTCCTCCCAATACTTGATATTGTTCTCACTTATTTCAATTAGATTGGGAGAGTGGATTGGGGAACTTATTTCGGTTATTGCTAGTTTGATTTCAGGATCATCCTTATCTGTCTCCCCATTCCCAGAACACGGCACAATTGAATTAAGAAACTCGTTAAGAAGGCTTTGTGAAGTAATGTCAAGTTAACTCGTCGAATTATGCGATACTTGCGATGAAACGTGGTCCTTCTGCGTTGCGCCATTCTGCTAACAATTAAAATACATCTCCATGATCTCCATGAATATTAGGCTTTTTATAAAAAATCTCACAATTTTATTTACGATAAGTATTTGTCGCATTAGGTGTGTTAAGTGATTTCTGGCAAATTGAAGTTGAATGGGATTTTTAAGTAAAACCGCGTATCCATGTAGTCGAAGAGCTTCATTCGCCAAGAAGTTCGAATATTTTGTTTCACTACAATCTATGCATTTGGCGAGATCCTCACTATAAGCATTTTTCATAGATCGAATGATTAATTTTTTCATGAGCCGAAGCATATAGAAATCGCCAAAATAAAGCTGTTCACTTTGCAACTTTTGAATTGCCACATAAATGGGTTCCAACACAGTCACAAGCAAGTCAATATCTTTCCACGGCGAATTGGTCAACTGAAAATTGACATTCAAGTGCTCTTCTGAAAACTCCCTGAACACATACACATTTTTCAACATCTTGTATGTTGAATTCCACCGTGTAGGTACATCGACGAGCTGCTAAGGTAAACCTGTGTTCATGGGTTCATTTCTAATCCGCGAAAAATTGATTCCAATTGATTTCAACTTCTTGAAGGGCGCCGTGTCCAGGAGGGTGAATGGCATCTTCTCTTCAGTGACCAATTGCACACAAATATGTTTTACTTCAACTTGCGTAAAAGCGACTCCAAATTTTGTTTTCTTCTGGGGGGTCTCACTTCCATCTTGTTGTTCCACCTCATTTTTATAAACATATTGATTACATTCCTGCAAGTGCCTCTTCAAGTTTGTATAATAAGTCCCTTTAAAAGAACGGTCACAAAGTTTACACTTTGAAATCTTTTTTTCCCCGAGTTTAAACTAAAAAAATTTCGAACAATTCGACACATATTTAGTAATCAACATAATTTATTATTTAATATCCTTAATATTGATCCTTCAAGGACACGATATATATCAATGGAAAGGTAGTGAAACACAGATCATAGATATATGACTACTTTTGTAATGCACCGCTTGGTTTAGAAGATATTCAAAATCAATTTTTATTTTCAATTTTTAAAATAAAAATTAAGTCTTATTTTCAATTTTTATTTTAAAAATTGAAAATAAAAGTTAACGCTGTTTTTGGATTGGTTACTCAAAATTCGGACATGGGGTGTCTCCAACAATATCTAGGACACTTATTTTTTAAACCCCATAACTCTTATTTGCGATCCCTGCTTTGAACACAACATTTTTGTAGTTGGCGTTGATTTCAAACAAAATGTTTTCGTACTTGCAAAAGGTTGCTCTAATTTAAACTATTGATTTGACCAATAAAAAGCATTTCGTTGTTAGCCGGCACCTGCCCCACCTGTGTCGGAGAAATCGTTTCGGTATCCATGGTGTAGTTTAGATATGGCTGGCCGCCCAGACCATGTGACCGTCAGCCTCCGCATCCTAGACAGACCATTATATTAGTGGCTCTGGCTATGTTAACGACAATAATTGTGTTGCAGCAATCTAAAAAAATAGACTCTGCTTCTTATTCGCCCACATGAAAGAAATCATATCGTTGCATATGCATAAGCATATCAGAGAACTGCAAAAATCACTTTTTTCTTGATTGGCTCATACACAAAAATTCTTACTCACATTTGATCAATCAACAAAACTCAGAGCTGAATATATTCAAGCGGCTGAGCTAGAGTTATGTGATCCAACGTGTATGTTCATATTTATTCATCGAACAAAACTCAGTATTGAATATAATCAGATGCATACCGCATTGTGTGTTCGATCGAACAAAACTGAGAATTGCCTGGCCAGCGCATCGTGAGCAATGCCAGAGCATTGCTCTCTCTCGCTCTCTTTCTTTCCGTATCTGCCAGCTGCGAATATGCGTCTTTGCAAGAGTTTATTCATACGAGATGATTGTCGCTCACTCCAAACCAGAGTCCGGCACGTCTCAATCTCCAGTGTATTGAACAGGATTTTGCGGCAGCGACGTTGACACACCGACAGTATACGAGCTAATACTGCTCTCTTTTACAACAACAAAGATGTGCTAAATGAGCGCGCTCTCGCGTAGCTAAACACACACACACAACGCCAAAATGTGCATGTGTGTTTTGCCGGCCCCTGCTCTAAACAATCGTCGTTGAGCCAAACGAACAATCAGCCGAACTGATTGGAATGAAGTCGAACATGATTATAATCAGAGTGCCAACAATTGGTTCAAATAAAACTCTGCTGCGAACATGTTGAGTATGCAAGTATGAGGAATAGAGCGCGAAGCCTGTTTATTCGGGTATTGAATAATGTGTGAGCGCTGCAATCGAACGAAGCCGTTTTCTGATGCATATGCCTATGAGTTGCATTCGAAAAAGTGCCTTTAATTTTCTATTTTAAAAACCCTTTTATTTCTTAAACACTTTGAAAATAATTAGGTAGTTAAAAGGAGATCTTTAATTTTATTCTTTTAAAAGCTTTTTTAAAGACAGTTGGGTTATACATTTCGGTGTTTTCCAACACATTGTCTCTGCCACTGCACCTGGTCTCTTCTTCCAGCTGTTATTCAGAATCGGAACTCTGCACCTTATATTCCTCAGCCTGTCTCCATTTCTTCTTTCTTTTTCATGGGCGGGGGCAATATTAAGGTATCGTAATGCTGAATCGAATGAAAGGAATCGTACAGCAAACAAATCTCCTAACTAAAGTTCAATTAAGATGAATAAGCACGATAGAATATTGAGAATATCGTACCGTAGAGGAAATGGAATACTCTCACAAATCAATTAGCATCTTTCAAGGAAGAAATATTAACAGGTCGGTGGGCAATTGTAGTAGATGTACGGGATCACATGTTTTAAAATGGTTGACAAATCATTCTGAAAGACTACAATCCGGCATCGCTAAGAATCAATTCGGAACTTAACTAAAGCGTAAGTCGGATTGATCGTATTTTAGGAAATCGGTTATAATTTCAAAAATTACAAGTATGTAAGTAAAAGTAAAATTGGCTCAAACAGCACCTCCAGGAGGGCCAGGCCAGGGCGCCAAGCTTCTCTCAATCTCTTGGCGTGTGTGCTTATAATTTTTCGCACAAGAAAAGGGACCTACAGTTTAACGCCAAATCCGAACGGCAATAGAGTTAGAGAATTTTTGCTTTTTCATGGCTAGTTACTTCACAGCTGGCGCCAGTCCGGGTGTGTAAAAGCTTTTTTCTAAAGAAAGAAAAAACTTTTTCTATTAGATGGACCGAGGCGGGATCGAACCCACAACCTCCCGCACCAGCAGCCACACATATAACTGATCCGCCACGCCCGACCAAGTATGTATCATTGTCTTAAGGTAACCGCTTTTGGCAGTGAACTAAACCCAACCGATTTTCTTTCTGGTTTTCAGTTCGGTTCAGCACTTTCGAAAGTATGCCGGTTCGGTTTCCGGCTCTGTATATCTGCAGAAATTAGAGATTCGCTTACGGTTTGGTTCGGTTCAGTCGAATAATATACCTTTGCAATTGCTAGTTAAGGACGCTAACATTGAAAACTAACAAGTTTTTCTCACTAAGACCCATTTTCCGACCGATGGTTCCTATGGCAGGTATAAGACATAGTCATCCGATCCAGTCGGTTCCAGTCGGTTCCGAAGAAACACACACGCATACATATCGTTTGAAATACAAAACTTCTAAAAAGGCGGCACCTAAATTTGCTTACAAATAGAAATTAGAGTTAAATCTTGGCACGCGGTCACCAGAAGATACAATCCCAGGCCAAGGCAGCCGAGAAGCAGACCAAAATGAAGTAACAACAGGGTCACAGTGCCACTGACCAAAAGAAGGCGACCGAAAGGAAACATGAACCATGTTTGCGCTGTATGCAAGTCGCAAATGCCCAATCCCAAGACTTACAAGCAACATTTTGAGAACAAAAATCCCAAAAATGATATGCCCGAGGAGCTGAAAGATGTGGTCTGAGGAAGCATTAGACTTTTTCCTCCTCCTGCCTCTCTCTATCTATGTGTATCAGCTAACGACGAGTTGCCTACCAGTTCGAAACAGCAAAAAAACATAAACAACAATCAATTTGAAAGTTTTTCTCTGTTGCCCGTTCAAATTTTTCAAAATATTACCATTTAAGCCAACGAGGAGTTCAGCTTTTTACTTTTTACAAAAAAAAAAACAATTTAATGATTTTTATTCCCTAATTAAATTGGGTTTTTATACGTGAAAACATTAAAATAAATAGAAATATATATAGAAGTATGCAAAAATCCATCTGAAAATTTAAAAAAAAAGTTGCCTCTTTCGATTGTCCTTTAACCGATTACTGTACCTTATTTGAGGGCTTATATGGAGGCTATTCTGTAGCGGCAAGATTTAAACTAAGATTCTAAAATATATCTTGGTTTCGATGACAAAAAAATATCAAAGATTACGTTGGGTTTTCAGTGGTTTGCAGCCCTGGTTATAAATCAAAATAGAGATATGGCAATTGTAGTTTGTAAAATGTTGCTACCGTTCCGTTCATATAAGCAGAGTACATAAAAGCTCTGTTGGTTTCAAAAAGTATACACTCGCTTCTTTTAAATTAAGTCGGATAGTTCAGGGACTACCTTTGTGTTGCCATTTAATTGCTTTGGTAAAATGGAACAGTCCAAATCCTTTTTGTTTCTAATAATTCGAATTACTTTCCCTAGCCATTTCCCATATTCCCATTTCCAGGTACAGCCACAGTTAAACTCAATATTAACTCCCAACCACTAAGCAGCATTATTTTAGTTTTTTGCTTATATTTATAGAACTAAATTGTTGTCAAATGTGTTTTGTTTCAATAAATGTTATTAACCATACCAATACCAAATGATGCTTCCATTTTTGCGGGTTTTATAAACGTTTTTATTAGGTATGTATGTTCTCTGTATCTTGTATATATGTGTGTATATATATATATATATATCGTAATTAGCAAACATTTTGCGGATTTCTATTTCGTTTCTCATTGTGTTGTAAAGTTTACAAAATGTGCAAAACACAACTAGTTAAAGTTAGGGGGAGACTTTCTGGTTTATTGTTCGACTATTTATCGGTTAGCTTTAGTTTTGCCTTCTGTGCACAAATTTAAGTGTTTTATTGGACTGTTTTTTTTTTTGGTTTTCTCAAGGTACAATTTCAATGTTGGCACTTTTGCAAAAAATGTGGATATTTCTTTTATTTTTGTGCTAAACATTGATGGAAAAATTTCAACACTCAGATGTAAAATTCTTTTACTTAAGTTTAAAAAAAAAATTAAATTAAATTAAACGCAAATGCCTAACCCCATCTCCCTGCCAGGTGGGTGGGTGGGTGTTTTGGGTTGGCTTGCCCAACAACAACAACAAATGCGCTGCCTTGCAGCAAATTTCGTTTCTTGTAAAAGTTTCAATTTAAGTTTATCTTTTTGAATTTGTCACAATTAATCAGCAAACATTTAGGTTTTTAATATTGTTGTTTATTTGATATTAACTTTTTTAAATGTTCGATACACATAATTATTTTTGGGGCGGGGCATTTAAAATTTGTTGTTTATACTGACTGAGGCATTCAACATTCAATGATTAAATTTAAATTGGTTGCGGTATATTTTATTCTGACAAAATCTGCATAACAGTTTCCCCTGAAGGAACTTCAATCCGTTTTTTACTTTAGCTGTACTAATCAAATGTGTTTTGTTTTGTTTTTTTTTTTGGTTTATTTAAAATCAAGTTGTCATACGAAAAACTCATATGACAGCTCTCTGGGACTAATTTACAAATGGTATGAAAAATGCATTAACATTAGATTTCATATTCCTTCAATTTTAAAAATGTTTTTCAGTTTTCATTCACTTATTTCATAACTTTTTTGCAATTTCTTATAATTTTCTTTGGATTTTGTATCTCAGGGTTTCAATTGCTAACCAAAATGTAGCAATAGTTAGCAATTTTTTGAGTTTTCGAAAACGACTGACAAAATAAATTCATTTGGAAAAAGAAGTAAGAAAGTCGGTCAAGCCCGACTGTAATATACTCCTCTGCTTTGAACAATGCTAGTTGAGGGATTTTCTAAACTGACTGCAGCGAACCTTTTTTGCATCCGAACATTATCATTTCTTTGGCAAATCGATAAATAATACTAATTACTAACTATCTTTAGAAGGTACGAACCATCTATTATCAATACTATGGGAAATATGTTGATGCTGATCAAGAATATATATACTTTTTAGGGTCAGAAATGATTTCTTCTCCCTGTTACCTTCTTTTGCAAAAACTTACTATACTCTGTGTGACTTTGGTACAGATCAGAGACCTGCAACGAGCACTTAATTTTCATGTACACTCTAGCACTTACTCGGCTTGTTTGTGCTCGCCACTTTGGTGGAAAAGATCGTAAGCACATTGTGTCACAACGTGTAAGCTCTTTTTACACACGAGTAATAATGGAACAAGCTTGTTACAGCTGTCGGCTATACGTGTAACAGCGAGCTTTGCGGCGGTCACGGGCGCATATCAAGCGAGTTACACAAATACTCGCGGCTTATTCGCTTTGTTTTGTTGTGATTGCAAGAACTCTGAAACAAAAACAAAGCAGCTGCCGTCGAATACATGCCAGAATCATACTATTTGTTTTGCTCTCACAAGTTGTTGTTTTTGCTTGCTTGATTTACTCGTGTACGGACTGTGTTCGTAACAGCCTCCAACAGATCTTTGACTTCGGCAACAAGTACTCGCGGTGACTTTTTGCCGAAGCTACGAGTCAACTTGTATATTTCTACTATGCAGTATGCGAGCTCGCCAATACACGATCACTTTTGAATTTTTTGTTTTGTGTATGCTACTTGAAAATGGTCAACGAGCTTTGAGCTTTAAGTTTACTCGCACCGCATATGTAGCAAAGGTGATTGAGCATACACGTGTAGCAAGCTCACTCACCCTTGCTTGAAATGCCATAAAAGTAAACTCAACTCTTGAGACTCGTTGAGCTCGTGGAGGCAGCATACACAAAAGACAAATTGCAAAAGCACTCGTGTATAGGCGGTTCATTGTAACTACTCCCGTTGGTAAGTAGCTTCGGTGTAACACCTGTTTGCTCGCTGCAGTTCTCTGGTACAGAGTATTAAAATCAACATTTTTGGCTCTCCCCAAAATCGGACTTTCAGCCCTGGATTTAACTATTTGCAATTCTTACCTATAAAGTCATGGAAATTGATTGATAGATTGTCGTATGACAGGCTGCGTCGGAAGCGTGAGGAATGGGCCTTAAGTCCACAACATCAGGACGAAATTCATAGTCCGAGAACAATGTGACCGTAAATGCCATTGTTTTTAATATAATATAATATTAAAATTATCCAGATGTTTGTAACGCATAGAAGAAAGCATCTCCGACCTCAAAAAGTATACATATTCTTGATCAGCCTGACGAGCTGAGTTGATTAAGCCATGTCCGTCTGTTGTTATGCTATATCCTACGTCAGTTTTTAAGCTATCTTAACCAAACTTTGCCTTTTGGTACATCTACGCTGGACATTTGTCGGAGCCGGGCGGGTCGGTTGACTTTATCATAGGAACGATCGGTCGAAAAACTAGTTTTAGTTAGAAAAACATTTTTGATTTCAATGCAAACGCCCCCAAACCTCGTATTTATCAGTTTTCTATGCTTTTACATAATTCCACCAAGTATGATAAAAATCGGACAACTATATAGTATAGCTGCCATACAAAAGATTGTTCTGAAAAAAAGTTTTAGTAAGAAAAGTTTTGTTTTCAATTCTATTGCCCCCAAACTTGTTACGGATCAATCTGCCAATTTTGATCCAAATCGGATGACTATAGCATATAGCTGCCATATGAACGATCTGTCGAAAAAGTAGTTCTAGTGAGAACAACTTTTTTGTTTTCAAAGGTAGCCTCTTTATACTTTCCAGTAATGAATGTTATCAGTTTCCACACAATTTTGGGAAGTTCGGTCAAAATCTGATGAATATATCGTATAGCTGCCATATAACAAACTGTTAAGCAAATGGTCAAAGTAGTGGCTCCATCTATTGCTGAGTTTGGGAAATAACTCAGCTAAGAATGTTTGACGAAAATAATTTAAAACCTTAATTTATATAAATTATACAAGCTGCAAGGGTATAAAAACTTCGGTCAAGCCGAAGATAGATTTCAAAATTAAATAAACTTATTTTGCAGTCGTCGTAGAAAAATCATTTCAATTACACTAGTTTACAGCATTTTCGATCCCGAATCCCACTTCATAGGCCAAAAGTAGCCTGGGTCACTATTTAGGCTTTAATCGGCAATTTTGCTATACATTTATTTGTCTTTTTGGAAAATACCATTTTTTGATTTGACTCTATTTTGCCATAAAAACATAATGGTCATTGTCAACAGAACCAGGAAATATAGACTAAGGCAGGCCAGCCCATAGCCACCGGCCGCCGAAGTCACTAGTGTTTTTCACACAGACGCGAGCCAAACTTATGAATGTGGCAATCGGTGAGTACAGAACAGTGGTGTCCAAACTCACACAAGCAAGCATTGCGCATGTGTGCATAGCAGCGAAACACGAAGTAAGCATGTTGACATTACAACATGAGCAAAAAATAAACATACAAATGTCTCGTGAGAGAACACAAAGCCGAACACGCGCATCGTAAGAGAGCAAGCCGCCGAGCATAGAAACAATTTTGAACTGTTTGAAATCTGATTCCTTTTGAACGGCAGTCCTATTTATATGAAATATAGTGCCGAACTAAATTTGTATCTCATCTGAGAATAGGCCTTTATGTGAAAAACTTGTTCGTGTCCCAAATTCTCAAGTTCAATATTAAATGCTTTGTAAAATTTGGTAAAAAATTGGATGACTACGGGCCTTGTTCTGAATTCCGAGTCCATTTTCGTGTAAACGTTTGTATTTCGAATGCAAGTTGTATAAACGTTTATGTAAGTGAAAAGCCAATCTGTGGTTACTAGATTCCTTCGTCCTTTTCTCTCGAATTGAATTCACTTGGGATTGTGTGGTTTCAGCTGCTCAAACAATTCCGAATTTTGCTATACCTTCTATACAACGTTATAAAATTCGACTTAAAATACTTATGTTTACACGAAAATCGACTCGAAATTCGGAACGGGCCCGTATATCTTATGGACCGAACGGTCGAAAAATGGTTCTTAGTGAGAAAAACTTTTTTATTTTCAATTTTATCGTCCTTAGACTCGGAGACTACGAGGGAACTATGGCATTGCTTATAAACTTGGCATTCCACATCTGTTCCTTTCACTCTTTTCTCTTATGTTTTAATACCACTTTTGTCCGCTTTTTACTTTTCATCAAACCACAACTGACATAGTAGATTGACCGTTTAATTTTCAATGACTTTTTGCTGTTGTCTGGTGACACTACATGCGCAAAAGGTTGGTTACATCAAATTTTTCAGATTTAAGGCTTTAAGCCAGTAGTGTCCAAACTCACACAATCAAGCATTGCGCTTATGTGCGTAGCAGCGAATCACGTAGTAAAAGTGTTTGACATTTCAACATGAGCAACAAGCAAATGAACAAATGCCTCGTGAGAGAACAAAAAGTAAGAGAGCAAGCCGCCGAGCATGCTATTTGTAGAACACATATATTCTCTCTCTATATCAGTTCCGGCCAAATGAAGAGGACAAAAAAGTATGCTTGTGTTGGTGAGCAAGAGAGCTCTCACCAGACTACAGCCGTTTTACTTGCAATTTAGTGTTCACCGATTCACACAATCATGAGTTCGGCTCACGTTTTGCGTAAAAACACAACTGACTTCGGCTCGTGGTAGCTATGGCTGGCCGGCTCTGCTCTATATACGTGTGTCGGCTGCGAAGCCGGCAGAATTATGAGTTCCATTGCCATGGGATAAGCTTTTGCCATTTTGGAAACCACTGCTTTAAGCAGTTACATTCGGTTAAGAATAGCATCTTCGGAGAATGAATACGAATTGTCATTTATCTTTGATTAATTTCAATCCTCACCAGCAAAATCGTGATCAATCAGATTGACCCTCACTTAGAACAGTTTAGCTCTTAAAAATTATTTACTTGTTGAAAATGGATTTTAGAATGTGGTATTTTCCAAATCCAAATACCAAATCTGAGGATATACTTGTTTATAAAAGGTAATTTTTGTTTTTCAAATCAAATTCCGACTCAGTTGGTCTGTTTAACAAATGCTCGGGATCTCAAAATATGTAAACTTGTGTCATCTTTACCTTTCAAACCCTGAAATTGGAATTTAACTATCCCATATGGTTCTTAATGTTCTACAATTTTTTCCACCAACATATCTAAAAACACCCATCAATTTAATATTATTTTAATTATTATTATTATATTCCTTACAACCCTTTTTTTATGTTTGTTTAGCTGGCACATTTATGTACACACTTGCGTGTGTATATTTCCTGAGCTTTAGAATTTAGAATATCGCTGTCCATCATTTTCAAAACTTACCATCAAACAACATTTTGCAAATCAGTCGATCTAGTTGAACTATACCCTAAAACGAAACTCAATCTTGGGCCTATCCAAATCTTAAGCCAAAAATTTCTAATCAACGATTCTCTTTCTTTGTGCCTTTGGAAAGCGTACAAGAAGCTTCGGCTTTGGGCCGAACTTAGAATGTTTATAAGTAGTGTAAAAAGTGGGTGTTTAGGCCACTCTCATTCTGTATTTTTGTTTTTTTTTTTTTGTTTTTCATATTGCGCACAGCCTTTTGTCGAAAAATTTCTTTGTAGTATTCGTTTGTTGTTTTTTTTTTTTCATATGTTGTAAACCATTTGTTTATTTCATTTTGTTTTTGTTTGTTTTTTTTATATCGTCACCTGATAAAATTTTGTACCAACATTGCCCGTCGTCTCTGGAAATCAGCCGACATATAAATATATTTCTATATACTTTCATTGCCCTTTTCCGTTCTCCAAAAAAAATCTTAGAAAATATTTCGCTCTTGGCTTTGTGGTTGGTTGGTTTTGTGTTTGTTGTTTTGTTGTGTGGTATTTTTGTATTTTATTTTTCGATTTTAGTGGATTTTTAATATTCCAAAATTGTGGTTTTTCATATTCATATGACTTGGCATTCAATATTTTTATGTGGTTACTTTGTGTTTCGTATATAACAATTATACATTTAGTAAAATTAAAAAAAAACACTAAGCGCCTAGAAAACCGTTTAAAGTTTATACATACATGTATAGTAAATATTCTGTTGACTTGGCTTAGTTGTTAAATACAAACATGTACATAAGGTTTTACATATGTATATAAATATATTTCATATATTTTCTTTTAGTGTGTGGATAACATTGGATTTTGTTTGCTGAATGGTTTTTGTTTTTGTGGTTTTTTTTTCTTAACTAGAAATTACATTTATTATAATAAAATTATTTTAAACGGGTTTGCATTCAAAGTGAAACTAAGTAAATGTTCAATTTACAAAGTTTAATTTGAAGGAATACCCCTATTAAATTATTTCTCTCATATGTGTGTGTGTGTGTGTGTTTGTGTGCTGAACAACCAAGATAGGAAAAGAGTTTTTCTTATGCCACCTCTTCTTCGGCCCCCATCATTAATTCCTCCTCGTCCCGATCCTCCTCCTTTACCACCTCCACAACGGAGACCGCCTCTGCCGTGGTCGTTGTTGAGGTGGACGAACTGGTCGTACTCGCTGGTGACATATTATCCGGATTACTGGCTGCCAATATGATGGGTGGTGGCGATGTAGCCATCGTTTCCTGACTTGGTGGCAGCACAAAACTCTTTCCCCCCAGTTGATCTCATTTGAGTCCCGTATCCGATGATGGTGTCCAACGATCGAACTCAATACCCGAATCGGGGGATACTCCCGTGGCCTTGGCCAAATGTGCTGCCATAAATCCGCCCGTTTGCATGCACTTACAGTCGGAGACAATGCAATTGCAAGAGAATTTCGAGCCACTGCGTCCACAGCGAACCATTGTCGGATTGGTGGCTGCCAGCACATTGCCGGAGGAGCAGGATGGCGCCAAATTGCTGGTTGTATGACCCTCGTCCATGGCTTGGCCCTCACTGGGACTGAGACGCAGTTGGCTCTCAAAGGATTGCAGTTGCTGCATAAAATGGAAATTTGGCGATACATCCGGCTTCCGGTCACGTACCATCATGAAGGCATCGTTCAAGCTGAGCGCCCGTGTGTGCATCAAATAGGCGAGCGTTACGGTCACCGAACGTGAGACGCCCGCCAGGCAGTGGACCAGCACCGCCGAGTTCGCAGAGCGCGCTTCCTCTGTGGAGAGAGAGAGAGAGAGAGAGAGAGAGAGAGAGAGAAGGTGAGTATATAATATTAGATGATCTCATAAGCTATAAAATTATATTTTGTTTTAAGAGAGTACCAAAATATAAGTAAGTTCATGTACTTATTGTATTTTATTTGAAAGAAACTTTATGTTTTAGTTCCAGTTGAAAATTTCGCCCAAGCCTTACTGTAGTATTTCCTATACCTGTTCTTAACTTAAACTATTTTCAATTTCAATTAAGATTTTCTTATTCCCAAAATTCTTGATTTTGGATTATTTCGGGTATTGATAAATTAGCTCTTGAACCATTTTTATATTTTATAAAATTAAATTGAGGTCGAAAAAGACTTAAAACAGTTTCGTCTCACTCTTTAAATATGACAAAGGATTTCTCAATTTAAATTAAACTGAAATTAGCTGAATTGGATTGTTTCATACTGCGTTAAGCGGGTGACAGAGAAACTTATCTTCAGTTTATCGATCAAAATCATCGATACGCAAACAGCTGATTCTCCTCTGACTCTCCTTTGTTATTTTGTTTATAGTTGAAGCAAAATTATAATATAGAGTACAATTTTGAAAGAAATTTTCTTTTTGAAATTGAAAGACAGATCAACTAATAAGTAATGCGAAAGAGTACTGGGATATGCCTATATATATTACTCTGTATAATGCTAATAATGCCAGAAAAGTTCTTGGTCTTTTCATTAGAAGCAATTTTAATAAACTTTATCGCAAAAAATAAGACTCGCATCAAACAATAGCTAAAACAGCTGACTTATTCAATCGACAGATCGATCTCTGGGCACACCTTCCGATATTCAGAAAGCCAAGGTACTTAAAGACCAGTTAGCTTTAGCAACAAAACTTACCAACTGTTTAACTGGACTTTAAGAAATTAAGCCTTAGTCTTAAAAATGCTTCATCTTAGTATTTTAAAACAAAAGTAAATTTATCAGATAAGTACAAAATGTTCTTTGTTACGATTTTTCGGTCTGTTTATTGAATTAAGTGAGGCTGAGTAAATCAAGAGGCAGTCGAAGCTTCATGGTAGGTATCTCGAAAATATTATCGAAATATCGATATTTTTGCCCAAAATGACAAATATCATTATCACATATTTTTCCGAGGCGATATATCGGAAATCCAAATATTTTTTGGTGATAGTTTTGTTTTAGCTTTCGGTCACACTGTTGCGAATAACTGTTTCTTGTGCTCTGGACATGTAAAGCAAAATGTTTTAAAGTTATTTTGTTAGAGGTGATGCACAGAAATCACAGTGCAAACTGTGCAATAAAGTTGTAAAGACCAGTGGTAGCTCAACAAGTATAAAGGCGCACTTAAAAGCAAAGCATAGAAATTCTAGGATGAAATGCAGCCCATCTTTAAAAACGGTAAATGTTAGGCCGTCCGCACGAGGCTCGTATAGTCATCATAGCAACGACCAAGGCCTAAAACGATGTCGCTCTGATGTCGCCCACTTGAATTGGAAGGGAGAACAACAGTACGACTATCGTCATGCTGCACGCATGCTGTTCTCCCTTCAAACAAAAGTGTGCGACATCAAAGCGTCATCAAATTTTGGAGCTTATGTACTTGAAATCGCTACGATGACGATACGAGCCGTGTGTGGAGGGTCTAAGTATAAGTGATTGACTTCTTGGAATTTGTGGGAATTTAATTTATGGAAGAGAAAGACGCATTGCCTGGCAGTGCTTTCTGACTTGGCATTGTCATATCTTATTATACCGGGAGGCTCCCGTCTCGTCGGAACGTTTGACTTTGGCTATAAAAAGTGTGGTTTCTGAAACCAGAAGCCGAATGGCCGATGGCATGGAGCAGGTCTTACTAAAATCTTTGTCTTACGATTATTGGTAAAATCAGAAGTTCTTACGTTTCATAGATTTAACTGAATAAGTATTTTTTTTTACGCCTTGTACTTCAAATGCTCTATTTTGAAGGATGATGAATTTAAAAAGTAAACACTTCTTTCGTTTCATAAATTAAAATTCAACAATAAGATTGCAGAATTTCTTATGTTATAAATGAAATAAAAAATAAATATCTTTTGTTAATTTAATAAATATACATTAAATCAATATTTTTTAAGCGCAGTCAGAATGTAGTTCGTATAACGAGTCAAATGACGCCTCAATTACCTCAATAGACCTGTTCATTGTTAGGATCCGGGTTTTTATTAAAAAATATCGATAAAATCCATATTTTTTATACCAAAACATTAATATCGAAATGATACTGCTTCTATATCGTCAAAAATATCGATATAGATATTTTTGAAATATCCGACAGCCCTACTTCATGGCGCTACCTCAACGCGCAATGAAGTTTTTCGATAGTTTCCTTTTGCCTCATCCCGAAAGATATGATGCAGAGTTGAGTTTTTAGTAGATCGATCAAGCGCGGCAGTATTTAATTTGTCTCACAGCAGTTCATTAAGTTTAAAATGACTTGCAGTTCATTCGATAGCCCTTTTCGTGACTTCAATTGCAGCCGTAATTAATTTTACTGCTTCTTGACTCATTTTTTATATTGTTAATAAGAGAAAAAAAACAACGGTGGCGATTGCTCTCTATCGATAGCATGCCAAAAAAGGTACGAACAAAACACAAAACTTTACACTTTATGGTGTAAATGCCAGCGGAGTTTCGAAAATGCTTTAAAACGAAATCGAAGATAACCTCAGGAAGCAAACTTCACCGTGTAAACACGGACTAAGAAGTAATTTGAAGTCATTATTGAACCATTTATTTGACTCGAAAACTTTTTTGAATAGAACGTTTATGCAATGATCATTTTGAAAAATCATTTGGTGAAATGGTTCCGAAATTGAGTGCATAAACACCATTTCATGAATACAACTTGCACACGAAAGATGGCCATGAATTCGTCTGTCTTTAATTCATGAAATGCTGAAGCGCAACGCACTTAGGGCCGTTTTCTCATGTTCCTGTTTTTGCTGAAATCAAAATCCTCCTAGATTTTGCAACTAGGTGGTTTTTGTGCAATTGGTTGTCTCATGTAGGTTGATTATCAATTTGGGCATTTGGTCACACCGGCAGGACTAATAGTAGGTTGGCAGCACCTCTGTACTCGCCTGTTTATTGTTATGTCTGTTGGGCTCCAATTTTAAGAAATAAAGCAAGCATTTCACAGAGGAGGACAAGGATCTTTTTTCGGAAAAACTTGTTAATGTGTTGGAAGATTAAGGAATAGGTCTAAAGCTAAGTCCACACAGGCAAATAATTTGGACCAATTTTGATAAAAACTTTGCTATATAGGCCAAATTAGGGAACTTTCCGGCCATATTTGATCAAATTATTTACGTAGAAACGATAGTTTTAGTTTTAAATCCTGTAAGATCTTCAATCATGACTATTTTAATCAAAATTTTGCCAAATTAATTGCCCGTGTGAACTTTGCTTAAGCAATGAACTAGAGAAATCAGTATGCGCATCTGTCTCTTCAACAATGTCTGCAGGTGTCTTGTATACAAAACGCTCATCCAATATTTTCAATTTTTGATTTACTTGTTTTTAGCAGCAAATATTTTTCAGTGTGACCATATAAACGCAAACATAAAACCACATAATTTGCATTAACATGGACATGGTTTTGAAATTAATGAGGATGAAGTTGATGGCAACGAAATCCACCTAGATGGTTAGACGTGAACTTGAGCAAAGCAAATGTAGTAAATCCACCTAGATTTGCAAAAACCGCAGCATGAGAAAACGGCCATAAGGTTTTGGTGTTGCCAGATCTGGACAGTTTGTGAATTTACAAAGAAGAAGAAATTATGAATTTCATTGCATAAACGCAGTAACAGGCAGTTTTTAAGAGTTACTGACTGTTTCCATGTATCCATAGGTATTAAGCTCAAAGCCAAAGAATTCAAACAAAGCCATTTGTCTTTTTTAATAGTCGTGGGTTAGAATAAAGTATGGGAAATTCTATAGTTAAACGTACAGCAGGTTAAAAAAGTGACATTCTTGTTTAATTTGAAGTGTTTGATTCATGTACTGGCATCAAAAACCCTTTTTCAACTCATTAATTACTACTTATTTGGTTAATTCTCAGCGTATGCTTACCTATAAACTGTATGGCAGCTGGAAAATGCATGGCCAAATCCTGGGAATAATGATCGGTTATTGGTATTTGCAGATACTTAATAATGCCCGATTTTTCAAATTCATTTGGCAAATCTGGTGTGACATTCAGCACGTACTGTAAAAAAGAAACGAAATTCCAATTAGAGTAATGTTTGAGACGGTTAGTCTTGGAGTAGCTACCTTAATATTATATTTTTGCAATGCATTCGAGTCGCAACTGTGTGAGGCATTGCCCAAAAATAGAAGACCTTGTATTATCTCTACGGGGGCCTCATTGTAATTATGATGATGATGATGGTGATGATGATGATGTGTTGTACTCTCACAGTCCGAGGATTCGGCCGAACTGCTGCAGGCCGAATCGGAATGTGGTGTGGAAATGCGTAGGGATCTGCAAGTTAAAGAATTTGTTTAAAATATATTTCCAAATTGAAATTCGTGTTTGAATCTACCTTAGACCCATCAGTTGATCGGCCTGTACATTGCGACTAGATTCCATTTCTTTGTTATGCGCCTGATTATCATCCTCACACCATTCCGGAAATGCTTGTCGAAAACTGGAGAAGCCATCTGTAAAAGAGAGACAGAGAAAAATAGATGCGAAACTTTAGAATGCTTTTGAATTACTTTTTGTGTTTTTCCAGCGTCATATGACGCTGGTGGAATTTTTGTTTTTGTTCGTTATGCTTGGCCAAGTGTAGCTATTTGGTCTTTGGTAAGGCAACACCACCTACATCTTCCCCTCTACCCGTTCCCGTTCAAGTGTGCGTGAAATTCTTTCAAGCGACTCATTCATAAAAATATGTAACTTCAACTCTTTGGGTTATGGTGGCGGTAGGGGAAACCCCAATTAGAAACGGAAGTGAAAAATCGAAACGGAAATGCTGTTTCTATATTTATAAGCTTTGTCAATGATTGTCTCTGGGAATGGGAATTGTCATCATCAGCATAAACACAAAACGGAAGCTTACAATTTCCTACTTGACGCATATTAAATATGATTTCGCAGAAAAAGTATAATGGTAAACAAACAACAACATGCAAAAAATGAGGAACGTGGAAATATGCAAGCGAAGAAAAACTTATCAATCCGGCCAACGCGTTGTATACGCATTATGCCGGTTCAATATTTCACTTTAAAAATAGCCAAAGAGCCGCAGAAACCTTGGATAGTCTCCGCCTTCGCCCTCGCTCCTTTGGATAGTATGACATGGCAAACTGCATTTGATAGCAATTTCCGTTCCAAGAGTAAGTCCATCATCATGTCCCACGCCTGTAATGCTATTTACTGTCTGCCGGAGATCGCAAAAGGGAAAAGCAAAAAAAAACTGCGAATAAACCGTGGGGGTGGTTTGGTAATCAATATAAAATGATAGCTCAGCTATGCCATTTATGTAAAACATTATCAAGTGTGAAATGTTTTAGAAAGTTTTTCCTTCCTGGAACAATGTCAAGGAAAATGTTCAAGTTAATAAAAAATACGAAATGAAAGACTTTTAAATTAGTTTCGATTTGTGTTTTGAAATCTATTGAATAGTAGAAGAATGGAAATGTCCTAGGTCCACGACATAGCCAAAAGGCAAGAAGATGTGACTTTGATTCAAATAATATTCAAAACCTGTTGGGAATGGTAAGGACGGAATTGAGTAAGAAAAATACACTTAAATTTGTTGGTAATCCAAGAAATTTATTATTTCGATTTATTAAAACGTATTTTAATCAAACAATAAGCACGTAAATACACACATTTTCAATATCAAAAATGCACGGAACTTTTAGTTGAGAATTACAAGTGAACGCATTTAGAAAAATTGCTTTTTTATTTAACAGAAAAGTTCTCTGATGCTGATAGAATGATTTGCAAGTAAGTATATAAAAAGTATCTTAAAGTGCAGCACTGCATTAAGGCTGCACTTCAATCTTATTAAGTACAAGGGCCCTAGATTCGAGTCTCAGAGTAATTAAAAAGTTGAAAATAAAAATATATATTTTCTCTTACCAAATGGAAAGAGATTCTGCTTTGGATTCATTATTGTAAGTAAATATTATTCAACTTGAATGTTGCAATACAGTTAATTAGGTCAAATAATTTTTAAAATTATGTATATTTTATGCAGATAATTGAATTTACTTTCTGTTCTGGGTAAATGAACGGTAACTTTTGTACTTCAGGTTCAATTCTAACTTAAAATTGAAGTCCCCTTTTAAAATAGAACTCTGAGGTGGGTTCTTTCACTGACCAAAAAGCTGATGTCATATCACAATGAGTATGACCTTTCTCTAGCTAAGTGAAATTGACTGAGTGGACTCTAAAGGTCACCTAAATGCAGCCTGATTGTCGTGGCATATCTCCAAGGATTTGCTTTTCTATCAATAATAAATGATTCATCCGTAAAGGTGATCAGGTCAACTGTTCAAGTACTATTTGACATTTGCTCTAGTAATAAGATAACAAGGGAAAAGTACAGCATGAAACAGAATAAGTCAATTTGTCCGCTTATGCTTAGCACTCAGAAGGGTGGAGCTTAGTTAGTTAGGAAGGCCAGGCAAGCCCTTCTTAAAGCAGATTAGATTGATAGGGCGCCTCGTGAGACTCCCCCTTCATGGTCTTAGGCTGATTGCTGAGTTTATAGTTAGACGGCTTAGTGGCTAGTCGTTAAGCCTGAAGATTAAAACTCAGAAAATTATGAAATTAGCCAATTTAAACGTCAGAAATATTTAATCACTTTGCAATTGAAAACGAGAGCATAAGTTAATGTCGGGCTTGTCCGACTTAAATATACCCTTCTTCCCTTATGTGCACTAACATAGCTGTTTACGTTTTAAAATTATGTTAGCAGACAGCGCATAGTGACCTTATATAAATGACAAAAGTTGTGGTCCTTAAGAAAAAGCCGAAAAGTAGGCCACATTTTATTTATTAACAGAGCCCACTTGCTTGATCTATGACAAAAGATGATATTCTTGTAACACCGCAATTTGTTAATCGATCTTTATGAATTATAGATGTTGTGAATACAAATATGAGTTTTAAATTTGAGATCAATATCTTCAAGATTGTGGGAGATATTCAGCATTTTTCAATGTGAGGGCGGGAGGGGCTAGGCAAAAATAAAAAAATTAAATTGTTCTAAGCTTTTCGGTGTGTGATGTAGCAAGTTTAGAACACACCTCAATCCTGAAAAAGGTCAAATGAAAAACCTCTAAAATTCTGCAGAAGGTTCGAACCCATCGTGAAGTATAAGGTTCGATTCGAGGACCGGTTTCTTACTAAACTGAGGTTTTGGTTTGAGGCATGGTTCATAATGTCTGAAGTATTTGAAATATTGCTGCCTCTATTTTTAATGAATATTAGCAAATCGGTTAGAACTAATTCTTCAATGGACTTATTTTTGGCATTTTCTTAGGAAATAAGTATATGTGCGAGCTAAGTTTGTTAAGTTAACTCGATAAGCTTTATTAAAATATAACGAAAGTTAACTTGTGAATGCATTTATAACATAAAACAATTATTCTATGTGTGGTTTTCATCCTAGCATGCCATGTGGAGTGTATTTGTCAGCTAAAGAGCGTGGATAAATAATGGAGCTCAAGAAAAGTGGCACTAAAATTGCTGATTTAGAAGCTAGAGTCAACCAGCAAAGAAACACGATTTCAAACTTTTTAGAGTTGATCCTCGATATTAATGGTGTCGTCAAGTGTAAAGGCAGGACCAGACTAGCATTGAGCGCATACTGCAAATGGAAAATTCGGCGTTCTGACCAGTTCAGAAACGTATAGTTGTTGTGGTGACATAAGGGTCATTAGAAGATTTTTTACACCATCTTTTGATTGAAGCCAAGAACTTCCATAGCTTTATTAGTATATGAACCGATATACGATATGACCATTCCAGAGTATAACTTGGGCGCGAAATGTACTTCCCAAGTCGTCTGAAGGCTTGTATAGCATGCGCTAGAAGATGGCAAATTATCCTCAATTGATGTAGTCGTAGAAATAAGGCGTATCTGCGATGAAAAAAAGTTCAAATAAGATTGTTCAGATTTCTGCCATAGATATTGATGAGAGTTTACAGCTATCCCTTTGCATAAGCGGAAAGGACGGTGATACTGGATCATCGTAAAGATCAGGTCAAAGCTTAAGATAATCCAACTGATATTCTTATAACTCCACTATTTATGTAATCGATCTTAATAAATTATAAACCTGTCGAAGTTTTTGAACCGGCCTCTGAGAGGATCTCGCTGGATGTTTGAACATAACTTTAAAACAGGCCGCAATTCACAGCATAGGCTTCACTTTCATCCAGAGGTATTCTGGTCTTAGATTCAACAGCGATTATCCCAGACTGTAAAATTCATTGAGTACCTCTGGGTAATCCAAATCGGCCAGCGGTCTTCAGGCCTGGTACCACAAGTCAGAAACACTCAAGCTCGTCTCCGTCATAGTCTGGAAACAAATCAGCCATTGAAGTCTACAAAAATTGGTGAACTCTAATGCCTGATCGTCTTAACAAGGTTATAACGGTAAAAGGACAGAACATCAACTACGAAATTGCAAACAGAGTCGCAAGCATACGGATACTAAAGTAGGCAACTTGAAAATGTACGTGTGCTGTGTCCCCAATGGACATCTTTTATTCAATGTTAGTAGATTTCGAGAGATTAATCACTCTCCATTGTTATTCACTTTTAGTGACTTCTATTTATAAGTACATGAGTGCACAATTAGGGCGATTCAAACCCGGGTTTGGTTGCTATAAACGAAACTACTGGTAAGTGTTCAACAGAATCGGAATCTACAAAGAATTATAAGAAAATTTCACCATGAAACTATGTGTCTAAAATCAATTCCTAGCTCCCGCTGAGAAGCATACAGATTTCAGGTTGAGTTTCCACATACAGCTAGTGGCGAAGTTTGACGAAGTTACTTGAGACCTGTGAAGAACTTCCGGTAAGCCCCAAGTTCTAAGTTGAACCAAGGCTGCAAACCGGTCGTGAACCGAACTGCAAAGAACCGGTTCGGGTTTCCCGGATTCATTGAGCCAGACCATGAACCAAACCTTTCAAATATTTGAGCCTCTGAACCTGAACCCGAACTGAGCTCGAACCCTCTGTATACAAAGAAAAGGTTCGGTTCAAACAATCATTTAAGTCAATTTCTTAAGATATTTTCCAGTTTTCTCAATATACGGAGGTGTCACGGAAATCTCTTCCAACCAAATTCCAACCCAAAACCAATTCTCGGTAACCTAGAAATCTCTTTCGGTTGGTTTTGTAAGGAGATTTAGCAAAATTCACAACCCAAACAATTTTGAAAAGCAAAATTAATTTTGGAAATGTAAACAACAGTACTTTTCTGGATAGGTTGCATGAAATGAATAAATTATTTAGTTAGTTTAAACATTGTAATTTGCGTTTTAATAATTATTCGCAAAACCAACCAAAGTCTTTCATATTTGTCAAAAGCAGCCACCTCAAGTGGCGCCATCTACAGTTTTGTCGACATCTATGTAACAGCCAGCTTACTAAGAGGGCTGGCAAGTTAATACTTCATGAGTGGCGCGAACACATTTTTAAATTTCGCATTTTATTTTTGGAGAATATGAAATAAATATATATAAATTTGAATTATAATTTAACACAATCAAAAAATTTCAGTTGAACATCAAATTAACCCATAACTAAAAATAAGGGTAATTTTTTTTGCGAGAGATGCAGCCCTGTTTTTAGAGATGATACTTCAACTGGAAAATTTTGCTGTTCCAACTAGATTTTCAAATAAGAAAATGAAATCTCTTGAAGTTCTAGAACACCGATTGATTTTTCGAGCGTTTTTCAAACCAACCGAGGCCAAAATCTCTAGAAATTTTCAGGACACCCTCGACTATGACCGAAAAAAAACTATTTTATGGTATAGTACAGAATCGCTTGAGTTAATAATTAAAAATGCTTTTTGAAATCCAATTGAAATTGAGAAATTGAGTCAAAACTGATGAGAAAACGGACTTTAAACCAAGGCTGCAAACCCAAAAAATTTTTCGGAACCTCCGGCTTGCGGGTTCGAACCAAAATTTAACAACGGTTAAGGTTCGGAAATTTGAGGTTCGAGGTTTTTGGTCGTTGGTTTTGGTTCGAACCTTGTTTCGTTGGGTAAAACGCAATATATTTAAAATAGCAATACAATAGGTATACACTTGACGCCAAGATACATTGTAAGACTGTAAGACGTCGATTATAATTTACGTGAGGTTGGCGCTTGTGTGCTGGATATGGACTTCCTTCTAAGCTAGTGTACAAATCTTTAGTCCGCCCTCTAAAAAAAGTCAAAAATGTCTAAATGTCAAATAATTAGCTAGAACTACAGGTTCCGGCAAAACTGAAAAGTTTCCAAGATTCGAGCCTACCAGAGAGCTATATCTGGTGGGAAAAACAGCTAAATTGACAACGCTGCGTGTGGCACACACTTCTGTCTGTATAAATGTATGTACTTTTGTTGCTGGACAAGACGGCTGACATGTTTCTGCAGTAGCATGCACCGAGTTGCTTAGATTGGCGCATATGTATATGTATAAGATGAAAATTAAATCGTTCAATACATGGTGCGGTTTACAAAGGTGTTTACATTCAATATGTAGTTATTTCAAATTAATATCTCTGACTGGAAGTATTGTGGTCTATGTGTATGTAATATAAACTGCGCATAAGTATGAATATATACATATGTACATAGGTAGGCAAAGAAGTACTATATACAATAGCACGCTCTGATTCTTCACGTATTTAAATTGTTTTACATATGTACAAAGTACATTGTACATACATACATATATGTATGTATGTTAACAACCATTGGGAGTGCGAAAAGGAGAAAATAACAAATCGAAGACATTTACTTTTTGAACCGAACCAAAAGTTTGGGTTCGGAACGGGTTCGCGTTCATCTAGTTTCGTCCTCGTGGTTCGGATCAGGGTTTGGTTCACAGTAAAAAATAAGCCGGAATTCCGGGTTCGAACCGGTTCGATTCAAAACCGGTTTGCAGCCCTGCTTTAAACAATCCTTTAAGAAAATTCTCGGCTTGAGACCATATTCACCCGACAAAAGTATAATTTATGACTATTTTAGTCGGACAGAGGACTCAAAAAAGACTCAAATGTGATCAGAAATTTCATAAAATGCTGGCTGGGTATGTACGTAGAAGGTGCGGCTTCAAAAATTTAAAGACCAGGCACTTTTAGTGCCTGTAAGCAGTTTGATGATCCTTATGCACCGTTAAGTCTGTACTCCTGCTTAGTTCGTTTCAGGCTTCGGTCGCGGCCGTTCAAGTGAACAGGCTTCAATGTTTCTTGAATATTCCGCCCCGATCTTTAAGTGCTATGATCCCATGATTCCATCCCCTAAATTATCCGATTTGTAGAGCTCTTCGTCTTGCAGTTAGCTTGCGGTTGAAATTTAGCAGCAACAATATTACTGTTAATTAGTTTTATTGTTACTGTTAGTTTTGAGTTTTATTGTAATAGCTAGTTAAGATTATTCGTTGGCGAAATACACTAAATAAATAAATAAATTTTTAGAGCCTTCTCGTGCCAGTTTGTAGCAAAAAACGTAATAAAATAATTTCCTTTCCACTGTCCCCGGACACTTGACGGTAGCTTCAATTCAGTCATCAGATAATAACCAAGCTCGCAGGTGCTGTGACTGCTGGTGCCAACATCGCCCACATGGGCCAACGCCCCCGATCATAGATCCAAAAATTAACTTAGCTTCAAAAATAACAAACAAAAAAAAACCTAAAAAAAAATCTAAATAAACGCCTCCATCACTTAAATACTCGTGTGTTCATATTTTGTGGCTGGATTTTGCTTAGACATGAACCCACAACCTGATGCACCTGTGGCAAAAGTGAAAGAGTGTGTTTTTTTTGCTACCTTTTACAACGGCAGCCCAAGCAAGCAATTTTTAGCATTTTATGAATGAACCCCACTCAAGTAGCAAAAGAGAGGCAAAAAATAAGTGGCAACTTTACACGCAACTATTTGTTCAACAGCCATTTTTCTGTTTCTTTTTGCATGCAAAATGAGAAGTGGCCCCAGCACATAACTACTATATATGTAAACTCGTACTACTCGTGCATAGTTAAAGTCCATTTTCGTTTCATTTCATTCATGCATTCAATTTAATTTTTTCTGCATTTTTTTTTTATTTTTGACTCAATTTGTTGCAATTGAGCTCTTGGTAAGCGGACGTAGCGACATAATTTGTTTTGAAGCTATTTTGTAGTCATTGGAAGCGACTTCCGCATTGCAAACAAGAGAGGCCAGAGTCAGAGTCGGTGCATCAGTTAGTCACTTAGTCAGTTTGTCAATTTTTAACTGCTGGCTAGTTAAGTTAGGAGGCCGTTCTACAACGTTGCACATGTTAATGGGCCTCAATTGAGCTATGTGAGAAGCAACTATGATGATGAGCTGAGTTATGAAATTACATTTTTTGAAATTTGTACAAAAGAAAGGAGAGAAGATTAACACCAATTTTTCATGATGCATAAAGTTTATGATGAAAGCCCCACATTCTATGCCCTAGGTGCACAATTGTTTTTGTAAACACAGAAATAGTTTCAAGCAGCAGCTAGTTGTAAAGTTGTTGTTGCTTGACAAATGATTTTCTTGATATGAACTAATGTTTGCCCTCTTTTCTCATTGTTTCCCCATACTTTCCTCTTCAAGCAATAAAAACTTGAACGTTGACATTTTACAAGTCTTCCCTTCATTTCTTCCGTTTCTTGTTTCAAATCAATCATGTCGCAATCAATCAATTTCTGTTTCTTTTTTTCACAAGTGTTTAAAAATGTCAACGTGTGGGTGCGTCTTGCAAATTGAAAACAAAATAAAACTGGAACAAAAATTTTCCCATCTCAGGCGGAAGTTGCAAACATTAATATATGTATGTGGGTATATATTTTTTTATACTTCTTATTTTCCCAACCCCCTCCCCCTCTCAATTTCCATTGCACTTTGTTTATGCCAAGCAGCAGCACAGCAGCGTTAAAAAATGTGGCTCCAAAAATAAGCAAAGAAAATGTAAACAAAATTGGGGCCATGTCGGGTTGGGTTTGTAACCCACACACACACACACACACAAACATTCAGATATTAAAATGCTCTCTTTCTCTATATGCATATGGCTAATGGCTATGGCCCCAAAAAGCGACTCACATTTTGAGTCTCGACTGACTCATTGACAAATAGCATTGAACTGCGAGCGTTGTCATAGTGGTCTGGGTTTTCATTCATCGTCTTGCCATATACCCCATATCTCTATGGTATATATTTTTTATATTTATAGTCGCTGGCATTGTGTAACACATGGCTGACTGCATTTCTAGGGTGAAGTAGAGAAACAGGGAGCACACATGGCGTATGCGTAATATTGATTTCCACCCTCCCTTGACTTGTGTTTCGTACAAATCCCTATGACAAACATTTCAAAACTTTCGAAAGTCCACAAAAATGTTGTTGATTTTTGTTTCTGTTGTAAGCAAATGGTATGCAAGGGAGCAAAAGAAGAATGCGTGAAGAGTGATTAAAAGCATTTTTGTAATAACTTTGGTGAGGGGTGTGGTGGGGCGATAAAAGTGGGGGATATGTGTACATACAGAAATTTCAAAAATATTTAAAGTTTTATGTAATAATTTATATATACACACTGATCCAGATGGAACTAATACTGCTGTTTATTCATTAGTCAAAAATATTTTGAGTTGCTAACAATATTTTGAATATTTTTTGATAATTTTTATATCAATGTTTGATTATCAAAATTAAATAGAAACTAAAATATATAATTTAAAATGGTTGATAGGATATATCAATATATTAAAGGATTGTTCGCAGGGTGGCCTTTATTTTTCAAAAATATTTACAAAATTCGAAAAATCGATATTCCATTTAAAATTTTTTGAATATTTTCAACCAGAGTCTAAAACCAAAATCGAATCGCTTACGATTACTGTTTTGTCCCATCGTCTTATTCCGGTTACAGAATAATTTTTCGGTTATTAGATATGGGCTACGTGCCGGGTAACGGTTATAAAACTTACTTCGTTTGGGTTTCGGTTACGGTTATTAGTTTAAAAGATTGGTAAATCACTGTGACAAATTTCGGCAGACAAATGCGGTTCCCCAATAGTAAAAGGTCTTAGCTCAAACTTGTTATTTAAAAACATTTTCCCCCATTTTAAAGTTGATCATAATAAGACCCCATTAAAGCACTGATACAGTCGAACTTCCCTATAGCGGACCAAAAAAAACTTCGTTTTAAAGAAAATGCGTAATATACAGGCGTGTCCTGGAAATCTCTAGAGATTTTTGTATAAACAATGGCACATCAACCTAAACTTCGATGACTTTATATCATGGCTCGTAAATATCTCTCAACCCGTTTTTTCAGTTCGCTCTGCTCACGTCACTGACCGAAAAACCAAGGAAAAAACGGTCTCGGGATTCCCTCAACCGAATGTGTTCTGCTATCGCGCTCACTGTTAAGTGGCTGTGGGTTGACCACACAGCACTGATCGGTCTGACAGCAACCGAATAACAGGCCCAACTCAGTCAATTGGTCTTAAATTGCGTGCTTCTCGAAGACCATACTGTCAAAATGTTATTTTAAAAGGTTGCGAACTCAAGAGTTGCGCTAGAGTTCAGCATAAACTCTAACAAACTCTTAACATTTAAAGCAAATTTATATATATATTTAGTGAATATGTGTATTAATGTATGTATGTATTGTCTCCAAATAAAAGCAGACTCCCTGAAGAAGGCAGCAAAAGGCAGCAGTTCAAGAATGTTTTAACTGCAGCAAAGAAGGACCAACATAAACAGAGAGAGTCAATGCGAGAGAAAACGAGGGAGCGCAAATAGTTCTTCGCATACATTCATATCGTTAGCCGAGAAGAAGGCCTTTAGAATGCGGGAAATTTGCCAATCGGTCCCTAAAAGAGTTATGAGGAAAAAAATCAAAAAATGTGTTTCTCTCCTCTCACAACCAAATAGAAGCAGAGAGCGTAGTTAAAGGTTGTTTCGGTACCACTTTTCAATGTGTTTTCTGACAAAGGCAAACGGGGACCGATTT
The DNA here is from genome assembly GCA_037044535.1 of Lordiphosa magnipectinata. Lineage (NCBI taxonomy): Eukaryota > Metazoa > Arthropoda > Insecta > Diptera > Drosophilidae > Lordiphosa > Lordiphosa magnipectinata. The sequence goes on from JBAMBO010001151.1 coordinate 211,763, forward strand.
TTGCGACCTCTGCTTTATATGTAAACTGACAAGAAATAGTATGGTTTCTAGATTATAAAGAAGAAAAACCGTACGACTGAAATATACTTGGCTTTGAACAGTCGGTTTCTAATCGCTTAACATTTGTCATCTGATCTGGTAAACGAAAATATTTGAGTCATTTCACATATAAAGGCAAACAGGTTTAATTCGAAAAGCAAAAGTTTTCTAGAGATTTCTGGGACACACCCAGACCTTTTTAACCTTGTGAAAGCGAGGTTTTGGTTCAAACCTTGGTTTATAACTTTTTTAGATATTTAATTCCCCTCTATTCTTTTTCTGGTGAACTGGAGCGATTCGGCAAATAATATATAATGACATGCTCATTATTGTTATCCTTCAAACAAACACCGACAAACACCGAATTCAGATATGAATTTTAAAACGAATCTTAAGACAATATTAAACAGAAAGATATAGTATTACAAGTTCTTTTGAATGTGAGTTAAGAATTTTTATTTGAGCCAAAATTTATTTCAAACAAATGCGGTTCGTTTCGGGGGTTTATAAACTTAGAAGGTTCGGTTCATGGTCCGGTTCGAATGACCCTAACACCCGAACCGAACCAGTTCTACGTGGGAGGGAGAGACAAGACCGACCGACATGGTGTCTTCACACTGGAAATGTTCAATATTAAATGAATTAACGGCCGACCGCGCACACATCTGACAACGACAGTGTTCACACACAACTCTCACACTCTCGCTCAATTTCAAAATCTCAATTGTTTAGTTCTGACTAAGTCGAGATTTATTACGCGGTTCCTACATATTTTCTTATTCTCTGTATACCCAATCATTCGCTGGCATATCTATACGCTAAAAGGCTAGAATTACTATCGATAAGTTATCGAAAAGTTAAGTGTCAGCACTAGGAACAGCTGATTGTGTCAAGGGGGCTTTTAAGAACAGAGACAAGATGTTGTTAAATGTTATGGAATGGAAATGGAAAAGTCATAAAACAAACTTTAACCAGTTTTTGTTTGTACGAAGGTGGTATAGAGAGGTGCAAGCGTAGAAGCTACAAACAAATATCTTTATGTAACTTGCTTTATAATGTAAATCCAGTCTTGAAGCCATCCTTATGTTCTTGGAAAAGTTTTGTTTTGTAGGAACACCTTAACACCTTTTCCTAAGGAACTTCGTATATATGCAGACTTAGCATTGCCTAGACGCAATATGTGACGTCATGTATCAAACCAAGTCTAAACCAAGACGCACTGAATTATTATTTTTCCAAAAAATTTACGCAAATATTGTTTACGTAAAGTGTAAAATCAATCAATCAAAAACACCATAACAGAGCCACCAAATTTGTTTCCGGTCTAAAGCTGAAATCGATAAAAGATTTTGGTCAGTTAAAATCCACTAGTCATTAAGACTTCAATGTGTTTTGAAAGATGTTTTGGTTAAGGCGCATCAGAAACAAATATAGATTCCAAATTTTCCAGTTTCGCCTTATTATTACCCTATTTATATAGATCTTAACCTTACACTTGACATTTAGGTTATCTACAAACACAGATCTTCAACAGTTACTATCTAAAAACAACAGAAAAAACTTTCCAACTCTATTCACAAATGTGTTATTTTTGTTTTTTGCCCATATGGCAGTCAGTGTTCCTCTCTATCTCTCCCTCCACTTGTCTATCCATATATTGTGGGTAGTAGTATCTATATCTATGTACATATGTAGTTTGCGTTTCGTTTTGTCACGTTCTCTGTTGTGTATTTGTATTGTTTCATTGATGAGTTCACACAACAGTGAAAACGACCTTCAAAACATTTGAAAATGTAAGCTTGACAAAAACACAAAAACAAAACTGAAATTTTAAGATTTTTAAAACCGGATTGAGTTGCCCTCGCCCACTTGAGATGTGTGCTTGTCATACCAAAAACAATTTAGTTGATTAATTTCACACTAAAATCATTTTACAACTGCAGAAAATAATAATATTTTCTCTCATTCATTGTTCATTTATTTGTTTATGTATAATTTTTTTCCATATTGCTTATCTACCTTTTGTTTGTTTGTTTGTTTGTTTTTTTCTGTGAGTAAATACGAAAATAACAGCAGAAAGAAAACGTGAGTTAAATAACTTTTAGATGGGGGGCGGCATACATCCAGAGGTTCCAGCTCTATTCATTCAACATTTTGCCCAACGGATATGACGTCGATCTAATACAGTTAGAGAGAAGCGGGCTTAGGCGAGGGGGGCCCTTATATGGTTTACATATACATTTGTGGGGGCATTTTGCTTAATTAATTTGTGGTTTAGGTGACGAAGCTCCCTTAAGTGGAACACTTAACCACTCCATCATGCCACCAGGCACGTACGTCCGTTTGATCCATTGATGGATAACCACAAAAACCGGAAGTTTTACAAAACGCAAAAAAAAAATCAACAAATTTTAAACGGAAAAGCAATTGAAAATGGCGAAACTATTTTTTCCATTTATAAAATGGATTTAAAATGAAACGAAGTTTGAATACACTTGCGCGTCTTTAAGAATTTGATTGTTGATAAAAAAAAGTCTTTTAAACCACAAAAAAACATGCAGAAAAGCAGGTCAAGACAGAAAGTTACAAACTTTTCTTTTTAGAAGGGGACTTATTAACTAACTAAAAAGTTAATTAAATCAAAGACTATTTAACTTTTGGAAGATCGACCGAAATTGAATAGAGTATTAGAGGCAGTTCCAGCAACTCAGTAAAAAATATGTTACTAGACGGCTTTTGGGGTAATGAATCCCAAAGTGAATGCAACATTTCTTCAAAGTAATTAAAGATACTCTTAAAATCATACAAAATCTTCAACTAAAGAGAATAAGAAAGTGCTGAGAATGGCCAAAATGTAGCAAAGAAATTATTGCCTTTGCTGTGTATGAATATTATGATACAACAATTTCCTGTACATGAAGAAATCTGCTCGACGGGTTTATCGAGTTTTGACAAAGGTTTAGTTACGTTGTTTGTGTTCTGAAAATATTAAAGCTCGGCATCATAAGTAAACAGTTCATTATATGGAGCCCACGAGAATCGTAGCCAAACGACTATTAAAGTTTCCTTGGTAAATGTCTAGTATAGTCCCCCAAAAAATCATATATATTCCTCGATGACCTTAACTTTTTATACTCTTTACCATAGGTACACAGAGTATATTAAATATATGCAAAATTATGTAGCAGGGGGAAGGAATTATTTCCGACCCTATAAAGTATATATATTCTTGGCCGAGTCGATATAGCCATGTCCGTCTGTCCGTCCGTATGAACGAAGAGGTCTCAGAGATGGTAAGAGATAGAGGTTTGACATGTATGGGACATATACTTTATGTGCTTGCAAGCAAATCAAGTTTGTTTTCAATTTTTGCCACGCCTTCTACCGCCCCCACAATATGTAAAAAACGTTATATCTCCTACATTTTTGTAGCTAGATGGTTCGCACCTTCTAAGGATATTTAGTAATCAAGATAATTTATCTATTTACCAAAGAAATGATAAAGATCGGATGAACGATGCTCAAGCTATGATCAAAAGAAAGTTGCTTCCCACCTCCCTGACAGTAGTGGCGTCATCTATTGGTCAGTTTTGAAAGTCCCTCATTGTTCAATGCAAGTAGTGGCGCCATCTATTGGTCAGCAAGCATTGTTCTATGTAAAATTGATGACTCATCATCATTGAAAAGATAGTCAAGTTATGACCAAAAGAGAGTTCGCAGATGCAGCGCTGCTTTCGGCTGCTACTCGATACATAGTATATCACAGTCGGGCTTGGCCGACTTTCTTACATGTTTTAATTAAGTTTATTCGAAACATCTATTAAAACAAGATTTTGTTTGAAAACGTTTACACAATCGGTCACCTTTACCAGCCAATTTCAATGTTCCCTTCGGGTTGAAAAGCCAAATATTTTTAATGTAGCAGCTCACACTTGCGAAAAAATAAGAAACGTTATGACGATGTCTGATATTAAAGAAGTTTCCCCTCTACATATTTGAACTCCTTTAAAAATTCAAATAAGGCTATAAAGACACATTCTATTTTTTATATAGAGTGAAAAAAACGAGAACATTGGACTCGAGTTGAGCACAAAGGTTACCATAATTAGTGCATGAACATATTTTTGCATTTGTAGTGCAATGTTTTCACTTCAAGAACAATTTTTTGAAATCGCAAAAACTGGCCGTTTTTTGCTCATAACTTGAGTATCGTTCATCCGATCTTTATCATTTCTTTAGCAAATCGACAAATAATGCTAATTACTAACTATCTTTTGAATATACGAATATACTTTAAAGGGTCGGAAATGATTCCTTCTCCCTGTTACATACTATTGCAAAAACTTAATATACTCTGTGTACCTTTTGTACAGAGTATAAAAAAACAATAGAGAGAGATCAAAAAGAGAACCAATTCTCTCTATGTCTCTGTTGAAAACCTGGTTTGGAGTTGCTTTATATCAAATATTATCCGATTGGTTGTACTAAAGACACAACCATGGAGTACCCAGAGAGTGTAAGTGAGAGCGAACAGCTGACTAATTTCTGACAGAAGCGATGTCGACTGCGCAATCGTTCAGTCTAGATATCCTATTCTGTGACTCAACATATGGGCATTTCCACCAAAAGTTCCACCAAGACCAAAAAATTAAAAGTGCTTAAAAACACTATGTTTTATCAAATTTTCAAGGGGAAACAATTAAATTGAACTAATGTATGCCAATCTTACATTTAATCATAACCCACTTCGAAAAATTCGGTTTCACCGCTGCGCTAGCGCGAATTTTCTAATTTGAACATAAATATTCCAAATTTTTTTTGATAAGAGTGCCTATAGACTGCACTTACTTTATCTATCTAAAATCTTTCTGAGGGAACAAAGGGTTATCAAAGAATGCATAAGAAACCATGAGAAACTATGTGATTGCAATTAATCGTAAGTTTTTGCTTCGTATTATACAGAAACCACATAAATAAAATGATGGAAAAAGTGTCGCGTTCGCAATGTCACGTATCGAATCATATTTTATTTTGAAAAAATTTTCTATCAAATAAATTCTTATTTACAGATAAATTATTCAACAACATTTTAAAATTAGTTGCACTAAATGGTTTTGGCAGATCTCGCTGAGTTTTGCTTTTATAGTGATGGCCAAAAACACCACTTCCATTTTTTGTCGCGTGCGAAGCGCTTTTTGATTGGCTTTATCTTGGAACCAGCACTAGATGTGCTTTACGTTTTTCCCACTAAATAAAGTGCTTCGAAAGTGCTATAAGTTAAAGTAACAAAAGAAAATAAAAATATTTTAATTTGACTTCTATTCCACTTTAAATGCGTACGACTGTCGCGTTCGACATCATGGAAATACACATATATAGATTCCGCATCTCATACAAACATTTTTTTGGGATCCAATGTCAGCTCCCAAGAACAATCGGATTTTTGTTTCACATGCGTTATAATCTTTGGTTGTACTCAATTGGATACTCCTTTTATAAACATTTGTCGTCAAAAATGTTGACAACATTTTGTTCTTATTTTAAGTTTAAGGCAACTTATGTTCTGAACAGGTTGTTTTTCCTCTGTGTACTAATCGAACTTTTGAATGAAGAGGGATCAAAAAGACCTGTCGAAGTCGAATCATTGTACTACCACTACGCCACGCAATTTGTTTTCTGAACAGACTTTTTCCCTCTGTGAACTTTTGATTGTGTTCCAAAAGTGGGGATCAAAAAGTCATTTATTTTTCCGCTACGATAAAATATTAAACGTTTTCTTAAATAAATCAGTTGTTTGGCAGGATACCTCAACAAACAGTTTTTAAACAAAAACTCACTCACTCATTTAGAACCAAATTCCAGATTTTTCAGATGAAAAAGCTTACCTGCAAGAAAATAAATAAATGACAAAGGTGTTAATTCAATTGTTTAGCACTAAGAATTACAGTTAATATTTTAAAATTAATTTGTAATTTGTGCAACACATAAGAGTAGCATGGTCTTCCCAATTCCCTTAGTAAAATGTATAATGATCAGGGAGGCAAACCGGTTTGAACCCGGAATTTCGGCTTTTTTTTACTGTGAACCGAACCACGAGGACGAAAATATATGAACTAGAACCCGAACCGAACCCAAGCTTCTGGTTCGGTTAAAAAAAAAAGATTATACACATTAACATTTATTTGGGTACACTTCTATGTACGTAACAGAAGAGTCTACAATCAGAAATATCAGAAATATATCAAGCCAGACTATGATATACTTTGCACATGCGAAAGTGAAAGGTCAGAGATGCTTTGTTCTGGCGGTCACATATATTTGTACAAATATTCTTTGTACCTTTGGTACAGAACATAAACAGATACTAAATCAGAGAAAACTGGCACAAATTTTTCATCTTATACATATACATATCGAAAAACTTCATTGCCAGCTTGCCATGAAGCTTTGCCTGCTTCGAGGAACTTCATGAAGTTTGCTTCACCGTGTAAATTGTAAAATTATGTATTGTTACTTTAAATATATTGAGAAAAACGTGCAACGAACCAAGGTTCGAACCAAAAGCAACGCCCAAAAACCTTGAACCTCAAGTTTCCGAACCTTAACCGTTGGTAAATTTTGGTTCGAACCAGCAATACGGAGGTTTCGAAAAATTTTTTTGGTTTGCAGATCTGTATTCCAGATGGAAATCGGTTTGACTCATTCAAAAACTTAGTGTGCGTTCACACACACTGGCAGGCTGTCATATTTTTATACCCGTTACTCGTAGAGTAAAAGGGTATACTAAAGTCGTGCAAATGTATGTAACAGCCAGAAGGAATCATTTCCGACCATATAAAGTATATATATTCTTGGTCAGCATCAACAGCCGATTCGATATAGCCATGTCCGTCTGTCCGTCTGTCCGTCCGTCCGTCCGTCCGTCTGTCTGTATGAACACCTAGATCTCAGAGACTAGAAGAGCTAGAGCAACCAAATTTGAAATGTAGACTCCTATTGTCTGCACGCAGATCAAGTTTATTTTCAATTTTTGCCACGCCCCCTCACGCCCCCGCAATTTGGAAAAAACGTCATATCTCCTACAGTTTTGATGATAGATGGTTCGTACTTTCTAGAGATATCTAGTACTCAAAATTGTTTATTGATTTGCTGAAGGAATGATAAAGATCGGATGAACGATACTCAAGTTATGAGCAAAAAACGGTCAGTTAACACCCACCACCCACCCCACCCATAACCTAAGCATTGCGTTCAGCAGCAATCTTAGTGTGAGAGAGAGAGAGAGAGAGAGAGAGAGAGAGAGAGAGAGAGAGAGAGAGAGAGAGAGAGAGGGACGAGAGAGAGAGAGAGAGAGAGACTTAGAGAGCGCGCTGCGTTGTGCGTTGTGTGTTAACTGGCCGTTTGACTCGTGACCAAATTCGAGCTGCGACATTAAGGGTGCAGAGTATGTAATAGTCGGGCTTGATGACGTTTTCAAAAGTATTGTTGTCTGATCTGTTTATCGTGATGAATTTGGAGTCATTTATGTTGCATTTAGTAATTGACAAATGTCTATTAATATCTGGCGGATAATAAATAGCCGAGTTAAAAAATATTGCATACTTTTCGGCTGACCCACCTCAGGCATACAGGAAGGATAATAAACATTTGTTTCCATGAGTAACGGGTATATCGAAGTCGGTTAGAGCCGACTTTAACTTACGCTCTCGTTAGGTATCAGTTGCTGCCATACACGTGTGAACACTTTACATAATTCCCATGTATTCTATTTACTCTGACCAGCCTCTCATATGACTGCCACAAAAAAATCTGTTAACCTGCCTGTGTGTGTGTGAAAGCACCCTTACTATCTCAACAATAAGAGTAAAGTTACAGCTTACATTTTGTTCAAGTTGAAGTTAAGCTAGACATATAATTTTGCAGTGGTTTTAAAGAAATGGAATTAAATTAAAACAGGACTAATAACATTTAGGTATTTTTCAAAGTTTATATTGACTTTTTCCTGATTTAATACAATTTCTTTAGTAAAAACAAATTATTTATTTTTAAGTTAAAGACTGAAGGCATTGTCAGAATCTCTTTCTACAGCTGCATACGCTTTAAATTCTAAGCAAAATGGTTCAAACTAATTTCATCTACTATTTCGCGGAAAAGATTATACACTTTGCAACGTTTTCTAGTACAACGGCATAATTATTTCTATGGGTTTTAGAATTACAATTAAATTTCCAACGAAATGTTTGCTTTACAATTTAATTAAAACTCAGTCAAGAGTTAATACACGGTACATAGACCACACAGGGTCTTTATCTATATACCTATGTACAATGCCATTAACTCTTGACTGAGTTTTAATTAAATTGTAAAGCAAACATTTCGTTGGAAATTTAATTGCAATTCTAAAACTCATGGAAATAATTATGCCGTTGTACTAGAAAACGTTGTAAAATGTGTAATCTTTTCCGCGAAATAGTGACCAGGCCACCCTGCCACAAATAGCTATCGAAATGTAAAATTTTTGAATTCCTTTATATAGGCGAAAGTCTTAAAGCATTCAAAGTTGTAAGCTGAAACTGGCTGAATGTTATTTTATAACTTTAAAACAAGGCAAGCGCGGCACCACAAAAGGATTCAGGTATGCTAAATATACATTAACAAACCTGGCTATTTTACGTATTTCTCGAGCTCGACTCGACTTTTTGAAAACATTTTACCTTCTGATTCTAAATATGTGTTAAATTTTTTTGGGCTCACCCTGTACAAATTGGTGTACCTTCTGGCATTGCCAAAAATGCCAAAATGCGTAAGCTAATCAATCAAAATGTAAATAAGCCAATGTTCAAGTGTGTTCCCAGGCAAAGAATCTTCTAACCTTTCCAACCCCAAAACAGCTGGGGGATGGTTCTATAAATAGGCAAGAAGCCGCAGCAGCTTAACGTAGACCTGGAATGCCGCATTATTAATTAATTACATATATTTTCTGTTTAAACAAAAATTAAATGAAATTCGGCAACAGAGCTACAGAAAATTGTACAATGCACAAACATACACACACACACACACACAAAATCCAGGATAATTGAAGTGCCGTAGGGAGATAGAAAGAGAGCGAGAGAGCTAACATTTGTAACTGTATTTGTATAGTAGAATTGTATCTGGCCTTTTTGGACGAGTCGGGGAGGGGGTGAAAAACGGGGTCAAGTTTAATGTGCAGCTTCCTGTTGCTGCCTCGGTAATTGCAGATGGATGGATTGGCTGTGTTTTGGCCCGGGGCATGCAACAAGTGCAAAGCGAGAGTGTTTCATTTCAGTTTTATTGATTTTTACTACGAGTACTCTGCACTTGTTAACTTGCGTCCACCAAAATCACCAGAGACAAACAACAAACTTCAAACGTGCCTTGAATTTCATTTGAAAATGAAATATGCCAAGAGCTCCGCCCGCAATGCAAAAGGCAGAAAAAGGCTTAATACGTAGTAGGTAGATATAAGAACCGAAGGCTAAAGCCTGAAACTGAAACTGAAGCACACAGAGAGCCACAGGCATTTATATATAAATATTGCATACGATTGCAAAGAACTTTGTACACACATATGCAAATGGAAATATGAAATGGTGGATGTATGTACCACCATAAGAAGCAAAACAGGTTGGAAAAAGTCAAAACTTTACACCTCAAAAAATCAAAGGACGAATTGTAGAAAAAATTTGAAGAAAGTTTGAACCCTTTTAAGAGCATCGAGACCAAGGTTTTAGCTTTAACCTTTGTTCATAACTAATCGGTAAATTTTAGATCTGATTAACTTTGAACGGATTTACAATGAAATTGCTGAGAAAATTTGTGTAAAAACCTAACTTTCTTTGCCTTTTTAATAACCTTGGCTCATAGCTCGTTAAATCATTAAAACGTTTCCCATTCTATTTTTGTTGAATTTGCTTGGTTTTTAATATTTGTTTAGAAATACGCGGCAAGATTACCAAGGAATTAGTTGTCTCAATCAATAATCAAATGAACTTTTCCTGGACCTCTTTCACAGTTTCCAAAAGTACATGGTCTTTTAAATTGGAAAATATTCATATTCTGACTACAGACTGATTAAATTAAATCATCAAGTTAACTAAAACTACTAAGATGAGACAAAAGCTAGCAAAAGGTGGTCCCTTTTTGCAGGCTATCAGAAAAAAACAATCACCCACGGACACGACGAAATAGGGACATAAAATGACATTGTCTTTCTGTATTTTCTCAATGTGATCTTTGTTCAATCAACGAAAGTTTTTGTTTTTCACTCTCTTTGAGCATTTGTTTCCACGAGACACTTTGCTGGTTAGAATCTGCCAAAAGTGTCTTTTGCGATGAATGTGTGTTAGCTGCTAGTGCTAAGCTGTCCTCCTTGCTCTTTTACGCTTTGCCTGTTATTTTATGGCAACAACAAGAAAGACACTTTGCGCTGACTCTTGGGATCTTGGAATATCGATATCGAATATTTTTTTGAATATATTTTTGCTGGTTTCGGCCACTAAAAGGGAGTTTTTCTGAAGGCATTCTCTTGAATATTACTAATATTACTTTTGTCGAGAAATAAAAGCTGTTTTTGGCAGGACAAATTGGGAGAAAAAGCTGTATTTTTCGCCGGAAAAAGCTTAAAAAAAAGCGCATTGCTTTTCTTATTATTTATGTAATTATCAGTCATGCTCCCATTTCCGTTTTCGCAAAACTTTTGCGATTTCAAACCGGTTTTTGGACCAAATATGCACTCAAAATCGTAAAATTTTTGCGAAAGCGAAAATGGGAGCATGGCCGTATATACTTCATCTGTCTGATGAAGTTCCTCCTCCTCAGTCTTGTCGCAACCCTTAGTTGTGCCTACTCGCGTTCCTTCGATTATTGAGTTTTGATTTTACAATTTTAACCTGAATGAAGACATGCTCAACTTCAGAGTTTGACTATGGCATTGCAAACGAGGCTAACCCTAAAAATCTTTGATTACCTCCAGAGTTACTTCACTCCAAAACTTTATAGTTTCTTCGTGATTCTTCCATTTCACTAAACTTATATTATTATATTGACCCTCTATTTTTCCAAAATCTTCTAGCGAAAATTTGCTTCCAAAATGGGAATAATGATTTGTGTTTTTGGTGTTCAAATGTAGTGAACCGAAAATTTGTCAATTTGTTGAAGAATGTTGCGATTTTCAGGTCGCGTCAGTGTTATTACTTTGAAAACCCGTGTTAATTTGTGGCATTTTCAATAGAATAGGTTTAAAAAACCAATACAAGAAGTTTTATTGTCATTTGATTGGCATCTTCAACAAATGCATTAAACTTGAAAGGTATCAGATTGATACTTCCAAAGCCAAGCCTTAAATTCCGCATCCTGCAGCCAGAATTCACGATATTTTTCTTTGAAAACTTATGGCATTTTTGTTAAACGATCTGTAAACTTAGCTAGCACTTAGAGATGACAGTTTCCTGAAGCTTAGAGGTTTAAATTAAAGTCTAAAAATGACTGAAAGAGGTGACCAACTATCGATTTGTTTATAAGTTTGGCAAACGACTCCACAATAAAAATACAGCTGAAAAAAAGCTGAAATCATTTTTATAAAAGCCGGAATTCCCACTTGCTGCTGTTTCTAAATTTTTTCCGCAGTCCGGTTTTTGAAAAATTTAGAAATGACGGGAAAATAGCTGATTTGGCAACACTGAATATTACTGACATAACTAATATCCAAGAGAATGAAGAGAAATACATCAGGATACCTCAATTTTTGTGGCCGAAACAAACAAAAATATCCACCAAAACTATTATCAAAAGTTATTCGATATTCAGGCCATCCATAGCTAATGCTGAGAGCCGAAGGAAATTATCCCCATCAAGCTGTTATCGTAAGACAGCTTCGTGAGATTCTCTTATCGAGAGAACTATGAAACAGAAATCACGAGAAATACAAAATCAAGTGTTCCGTGGAGAGAGTGAGCGAGTCTGTTAATGTTGTCCCTGCCATTTCAGTGAGCAAAATTAGCTTTGCGAGCTATTAATGAAACTTTTTAAGACTTCTTCGAATGTGTCTTCTTTTTCAGACACGCAATCTTTGGAGTTTGTTTTTCAAAACTAAGAAGTCAACGCCTTAATTTAAGTTTATTTATACTTTAAGATAATTATAACCAGGGCTCAGAGACTCCGGAATTTTAGGAAAGTCCAAAACAAACCTGAACCGGAGCAAAAAAATTTGTTGTTTCCGAACCCAAAGCTGAAGCGGAGCAAAAAAAAAAATAAGTAGAAAAGGGTTCGGTTCAAAAAACATGTTCTATTAAATTTTTTTCTAATGATTTTTCACCATGTTTATCTTCTGATATAAAACTTAACAATGTCAAATTTAATGTATTACCTATTCCTGCAACACAAGTATCAGTCAAGTGCACTTTTTCTGCTCATATATTTATTTTAGAGTCAGTAATAATGAAAGATTGCTAAAAGACACACTAATGATTAACTTTTACCAAGTGTGTTAATTGAGGGGACAGAATTCCCCCCACTAATACAGATTGGCCGAAATGAGTGCACACACATACACAAAGTCAAAGTTGTTGTCTGTTTTTTCACATGTGCTGCCTTTGGAACTTCCAAACAGTCGTAACAATGCTGGTTACGAGATGAACTGTGCCGACTTGCAGAAGATAGACAAAGTCGCTGATGTTAGAACCGGTGAGATTCTTGAAACAGCTGTACAGTCGACCATCCTCCTTTGTGTTGTGTTTGGGTCTTGGTTTTAAAAGTTAAAGAAAGTTAAGACTCTAAACACTGGGATTTCCTATATGGAGAATAAGAATCTCAATGCTCTATCGCTTAACACCACTCAAAAAATACTCCTTACTCCACGACTTATTGACCTGGAGCGTGCTAAAACTTACGATGAACCAAGCTCGAATATGATATTATCAAGCCTCTTAAGTTTGTTTCAATTAACGTACATGTTTTCTGAACATAATTATTCCTGAATCCAGGTTCAGCGACCTTCTGAAGCCGCTCCGTGATACCAAACTCAAAAATTTTGGCGGGCCCCGGAGTGAACGTCTGCCCATTTTTAGGAGGTTTGCTGCCCTGATTATAACCAAATTTTGTAAATGAATACAGATGAAATGACACTACTGATCCCCTTTTCTTAAAACTTGTTCCTAATGAAGTAATTTCTCTACTAACTATTCCTATGATATAATTATTATAAAAAGTTTGTCAAAGTATTAAAAAGTGCAATGGAATTAATTTTATTCCCTTTTTTGGTTCTCAGTAAACTTTGTTCATCATTTGAATGTAGATTTTCTTGTGCCCGCACAATGCCCTCCATTCTGTTCTTGTGTTTTTAGTGTTGCATAAAAATGCGCACATTCTGAAGTAGGAAGCACGAAGCACAAAGCCCCACCAGACGCGTTTTTTTTCTCAGCTGGAGAAGTTTTGCTGTTGTCTGGTTGACATAGCTTGCCGGTCATAACAAGAAACAGCAGCGGATTGAGGGGAAGGAGGCAGCAGTGGAGAGAAGAAGCAATGCCATTGGAGATGTTAGACAAGGTAAATGGGGGGGGAGGCAGAGGTGGACGTACTTTGACTCTATTGATATGCGTAGGAATCAACAGAGAACCAATGAAGAGTAAGCAAAATGGAATGCCCAGGGAGTTGATGACTCACAGATCAACTATTGCGAATAGATGAGAGATGTCTGTGCCAAGTTACAACTGAAATTTAACATGTTATCTTATATATTTTAGATATTGTGCATAAATGGAATGCAAATAAACTTTAAAAGAATTTCTCTAACAGCTTTACAAACTATTTTCTATTACAAAACAAACTCACTTTACTCCAAACTCATACCTAAGCTCTGCCTTTCTAGAACCCTTCTTCATTCCATTTGAAAGATTCAATGCATTAGCACAGACACGAACCATTCACATATGTACAGTGTACACACTTACACACTTATTGCACTTGCCAGGGGCGGGTACTATAGGAAAAGGCACTTTTGAACCCTCTAAAATTTTAAATTTGCATTATCATATTGTAATTTTGCAACAACATTTGCCTTAATTGCGAAATTCTTTCCCCCCGCCCAATTTTTTTTTGGAACTTGCTGCCCCTGGTACTTGCAATTCTCCATTCTCTTAACCATCTCTCTACTCTACTCTCCCTCTGCCTCCACAGTATTCTTAGTCAACTGTTGTGCGGCTGCTGTTTTTGTGGCTCGTTCTCGTTTTTGGAATCTGTTGCTAATTTGCACTTTGATGAAATGCGTCCATGTTGGCTCTGCTGCTGCTCCTCCTGTTTGCCCGCCCCCCTTTTCCTTCTCGTGTTGCTATTACTGTAGATTTATGCATGGAAGCGCGCACAACGGAGTCGACATCAACGACGAATGCAGCAACAACAACTTTTAGCTCCATTTCATTTTGATGCCGCCTTTTCCTCTTTTTTTTTTTATTTTTTATTTTTTGCGCCGCCTCAACCAGAGGCAGACAAAACGATTGGCTTCTTGTTGTTGTTGTTGTTTGCTAATTCCAGGAATATAACAATTTACGCGTCCCCCGCCAAGGCAACATATAAAAAAGTGAATGGGGAACGATTCGTCTTCTTGTGTGTGTGCGTGTGTGTGTGTGTTTATGTTTTCCGCACCCTGGAAGCTTCCGCTGAAGTCAGTGGCGAGGAATGCAACTTTTGACCGGAAGTCGCGCTTGTTCAATTGTTGCAAATATTTTTGCTGAAATGTTGATGTGGGTCGTCTGTCCGTTAGTTAGTCGCCGCTTAATTACAACCCACACAAACTTTGACCCAAATCCAAGCAGCAAAGCAGCAACAACAACAACAACAGCCACAAATGTTTGCCGTAGGCTGCACCGTTCGGATACAACTTGGAGTATTTATGTAGTATCTATCCACAACGCCCTGTGCTGTCGTTGTCAAATGCGGTCTCTCTGACTCTGATTGCTTTATAAGATGCTGACGCCAACACCGAATGCGGCGATGGAGATGGAGAGATGTCTGTCCCACAATGTCCACTTTGCATGTGGGCAGCAGTTTACTTTGCCGCAAAACATACAACAATATCAACAAAAACTAAAAATTTTTTGGTGTTACAGTGGTTAAAAGTTGGAAAAAACCAAATTGATTTTAAAGCAGGGTATCCCACCGAAACAACCGAAATAAATTTAAAAAAAAAATTTTTTTTTTATTTTTTTTTTGCATTTTTTTATAGCTTGGATATTTGAGAATATCGCCCTAAAAGGATTTTTTGAAATTCGAAATGCTTTAGAAGATATAGCCTTTTTTGTCGAACAATGTCTTCGCTAAAACGAGTCATTTTTCAACGTTTTCCGAACTAGCGGCCTCATATCTCCAGTTACACTGAGCCGTTTTCGATGAAACTAAGTGAAATCGACGCACCATTCTGGTCTGACCCTCAATCACAGTTTTAAACAAATTTTTAATATTTTTTTTTTACACCAAACTAAAAAAAGTGCCCAAAATCGAATTTTCATTTTTCAATTTGTCAAAAAAAAAATCACAAAATGTTTTTCGAGGGTCACACCAGAATGAAATCTATACTGATTATAACCCCGTTTTTACTTTTCATTTCAGACAACCTGGAGACGAGAAACTTCACTTTGACGGCCGAAACCTTTTTTGAACAGCCCTCATATCAAAGGAGAAAAATTTTTTTGTTTACTTTAATCTGTTTGTATCAGAATTGGAAAAACTCTTTGCGTTTTCAAATAAAATTTTTTAAAAAAAGGCACCAAAAAACAGCCTCGACATGGAGAATACCCCTCAAGTGACCGTAACCGAACCCAAAATGGATTTTATCGTGGTTAACCATAACCGAAACAGAAAATACTGGTTCCTTTTCGGGTTTTAAAATATTGTGAAACAGAAAATATGTGTAATATTTGATTTTCGTCAGTGGAAGTCACGAAAATAGATTTGCACTAATCACTAATAATATCCACCAAGGCACATTCTCATCAAAATAGTTTCATTTCATGTGCGGTTTAAGAAAGACTAGAAAATGACCCCCGCATTTGCTCAAAATGTGATTCATTAGAAATCGACTGGAAAAAGACTCGCAAATGACTCGAAAATGAGTCGAAATTGATCAGAAAAACGGTGTATAAACTCATGTGTTCAATACCTCACTTACAACTTCTGTCTTTCCCGCGATATGGAAATCTACCAAAATACTGCCTATTCTAAATCCAGACAATAAATATCGGCCGATAGTTATCTTACCCATACCTATCAAAAATTCTGGAACATCTAATGGTAGATCAAATTCGAGTCCATATGTCTGACAACTCGCTGTTAAATGATAAGCAATCCGGCTTTAGAAAGAATAGAAGTTGCACCACAGCTATCCTAAATGTGGTCGAAGACATTCGAAGTGAGATGGATGATGGCAAAGTAACTTTTCTTACCCTGCTGGACTACAGTAAGGCTTTCGAAACAGTTAATCACGACATACTTTGCACAAAACTTGACCAGTTGTATAACTTCCCCAACACAGCACTAAATCCTATGAAATCTTATCTGTCAAATAGGTGTCAAGCAGTTGTTGTTCCGTCTTCATAGTCCTCGTTATTAAATGTTAAACGTGGTGTAACTCAAGGCTCTGTCCTCGGCTCTTTACTGTTTACCATATATGTTAATGATTGGGCAAATATTTTGTGTAATAGTAATTGTCATATGTATGCAGACGACGTGCAATTATATGTCAGCCGGACAGTAGGTAAAATAGATGAATGTATTGATATTTGTTATGGTGAGTTAATGCAGATCTCAGGCTGGGCAAAACACAATGGTCTCTGTCTGAACCCGTCTATATCCAAATGTTTAATAATACTTAACGCAAGCAACTTACGTCCCCTCTTAATTGAAAATTCGATATTAGAATATGTGGAGGAAGCCAGATATTTGGGTTTTTATTTCAATACAAATCTCAACTGAAACACTCGTATAATTAAATCTGTAGATAGGACGTATGGAGTGTTACGAAATCTTTATCTGTCCCAACAATATCTCCCAACCACTATTCGCCTTCAAATAGCAAAAGCATTTCTGCTGCCCACACTTTTCTATGGCATCGAAGTATTTGCTAACTGTGATGCTTTAAGTTCCGGCAAACTGAAGGTTGCACATAACAATATTGCCCAATATGTTTTTGGGCTAGAACGCGTATCCAGCTACTCAATAAAATTATTCGACCTTCCCCTTCAATCATGGACCAACTTCAGGGTGTTAACTCAATTGCGCAAAATCATCTTTAACGAGAAGGTCAAGCTAACTTCGTCTGTGCCGAAGTTTTTATACCCTTGCAAATGCTGTTTTTTAAATGTCAGAGTTTAAGAACGCTTATATAAAAATCTAAAAAAAATTTTAACTAAAACCCATTTTCCGACAGATAAACATGTGATTTGGACAAAATTCGCGAATCTTTTTGAAAACATATCAAATTAGAAATCGCGGAGTTGAAGAAAGATAAAATTTAAAACAGAAAAGTTTTTCTCACTAAGACACATTTTCCGACCGATCGGTCCCATGGCAACCATAAGATATAGTCACCCGATGTCGATCAACTTTTTCAAATTATTTTGAAAGCGTTTAATATTAAGAATCACCGACTTTAAGAACGATTTACTTGAAAACAAAAAAGTTTTTTTCACTAAGACCCATTTTCCGACCGATCGGTCCTATGGCAGCTATATGTTATAGTCATCCGATTTTGACCAAAATTTGCAAATCTGTTTGAAAACATATAATAATAATTATGGCCGAGTTTTATGACGCTAGCATTGAAAACAAAAAAGTTTTTCTTACTAAGACCCATATTCCGACCGATGGATCCTATGACAGCTATTAGATATGGTCATCCGATTTTGACCAAAACTTGCAAATCTGTTTTATAGCATATAATATTAATAATGGCCGAGTTTAAGGCCGCTAACATTGAAAACAAAAAAGGTTTTCCTCACTAAGACCCATTTTTTGACCGATGGTTCCTATGGCAACTATAAGATATAGTCAGTCCGATCCGGTCGGTTCCAACATATTAGCAGCGTGCAGTAAAAAGAAGACTCTGTGCAAAATTTCAGCTCGATAGCTTTAAAACTGAGAGACTAGTTTGCGTAGAAACAGACGGACAGACAGACAGACGGACGGACAAAGCTCAATCGACTCAGCTCGTCGCCCTGATCAAGAATATATATAGTTTATGGGTTCGGAAATGAATATTTCTATGCGTTGCAAACTTCTGGGCAAAATTATAATACCCTTTGCAAGAGTATAAACATACCTTACATGTCATACTTCTTTATTAATTTTTACATGTAACGAATAGGTAGGGAAATTTTAACGATTCAAATAATATAACAGAATATAACAGAAATAATATAAAAAATTATAATAATAGTTTTTACTAAAATTAATATAAAAAATTTAAATTTAATGTTAAATTATATAAGTTAAGTCATATTTTGTTTGTCAATCCTGTATTCTGAATGTTTGTGGCTAAGTGCTTTAATTTATAAGTCAATCTTGTTGCACTAGGAAATCGCTCAATAAATCTAAATTTAAAAACGACTCTTCATGAAGATTCGTGGCTACGCTACCATTTTCTCCCGACAAAAGTATCATTTGTGATCAGAAAATGTGCGCTTTTATGCCTTTTTTAATCAGATTGAGGGCTCGAAAAAGACTCGAATGTGAACAGAAATCTTATAAAATGCTGGCTGGGAAATGAGTCATCGAGTCACCTAGCATTTGGAAGATCATTTTAACAAGAATCACATTGGTGAGTCTTTTTCGAGCCCTTTTGTTGATTAAAAAGAGATTCAGGGAAAACTCGAAAATTACTCGTGCATTTGCTCAAAATGTGATTCATTAAAAAACAATTTGAAAAACACTCACAGATGAGTCGAAACTGATCAGAAGAATCGCGACTAGGGTACCATTTTCTTCCGACAAAAGCATCATTAATGTTTAGAAAACGTTAGTCAGACTGAAGGCTCGAAAAAGACTCCAATAACCGGCTTAAAACCGCTAACCGAAACAATAATTTTGTAACCGAATCGTAACCGTACCAAAATTAAAACAGATAACCATAATTCTAGTGTGTTTAGCCAGCTCAAGGTTAACGGTTGATTATAATTCAATAATCAACACAAATTAACAAAGATTTTCAAATATGACACATTGGATAGCAATGGTTTGTCTGTACAGTTCTGTTTCAAGGGCCTCCCGCTCCTCTCATCAGCAGACTTTTTTTGCTGTCACACTCAAAGTCGTTTTGCATGTTACTTTTATATCAACTGTCCACGGAAAACGCATTTAGAAACTACAAGGAGCGATAGAACGAACGCTTATTCATGTAAAAAATGAGCCGAAAGTTAAGCAACGTGTTTGGAGGTGATCCAAAGGTAACTAAATCTTAGTTAACCCTTAAGGGTTCGGTTCATTGAAGTCCAAAAACGCCAGCTGAATCGTTTTTGAGATGTTTGATTTCAAATTAATAAACCACACCAATTTTCCAACACCCCTCCAACCACTGTACCCATAAAATTTGGCCCAACGACTTTTTTGGCATGTAGTATTATGTAGGTGGGTCAACTACAACTACCAACTCAATTCAACTCAACCCAAAGCCAAGCTAAACCAAAAAACCGAAAACCAACTGTCTCAATTCTCAATTTTGTATGTTTTTCGGTGAAGGCAGACCAGTTGGCATCAATTGGCTTCTCTCAGTTTTTGGTTGATGAATTATCATCAAATTGTAATGAGAGGCAATCGATGCCAAACGGCCTTGGGATGTGGTGCCACGTGTTGGTTTTTTTGTTTTTTTTTTCATTGAAGTGAAAATAGCTTTAGGACCAAAAAAAAAATATAACAAACAAAATTAAAGCAAACTTGTCAAATGAGGCAAACAACTCTCCAAAAACAAAATAAGGAGAAAAGCAAAATGAGAAAATCTTTTCGAAATGCGTGGAAATGCATGCCAGAAGAGAAGAGTTGGAAGTTGAAGTTGTTTTTTATGGCTGCGCATGCGCAGACGACGAGAGCCAGCCTCGAGTTCAATTTCTATAAAAGGGTCGAGACGAGGCATGCCAGTAAATGAAGAAGCTGCAGCAGAGAGAAGAGCTTTGTATCCGCTTGGCCATAAAAATGAAAAAGAAAATAAAAATAAAGAAGCAGACAAGTTCTCTCAAAGAAGATGCAGAGACTCCCCAATAAAACTGGCGACGCATCGTTCATTGACACGACCCTAGGCCTGGGAGACGACGGAGAGAGGGAGAGAGAGAGAAGGAGAGTGGTTTGAAACTAAACTAAATCTAATTGAATTAAATCAACAACGGAAATGCTTAGTTTATGATCTCTCTGACAGTTGTACATACATATTGTATGTATGTGGAAACATGTCGCATTTGCCCTACTTGCCCCCACACTTAATTGTCTTAATTCTGAGAAATTGCAATACCCAACCAAGTGGCATTTAATTAAAATGAATTTTCCGCCTCACTTGCATGCAGCATTATGCATCTAGTATTTATTTAATAAAGTTTCGTCCTGAACGTGGTCAAGCGAAACAGATAGATACAAAGAGAACACACATAATTGCTCCACTTGATTGAATTCCAAGGTTAATTAACGCCAGAAGTTCTGAAGAATCTTGGAGGGGTTGGACTTGATGGGGTTGGTAAACAGCTTTCGCCAACTTTAACTACTGCTTACATATATATTAAGCTTAAGCTGTTTGTTGTTGATGTTGTTGTTTTTCATTAAGGGCATTAGCCAAATAGAGATTAGACTGGCTCTCGTAATATGATTAAGTGAACTTCTGCACTTTGAATAAATTTAGTATAATATACACAAGTCTCAGCCTCAGTTCAGGCATGAAAATTAATAATTGCATGCATTCATGAGAGATTTAAGTTTGGTTTAGGAAACTACAGATGAGATTTAAAGAGGAGAAAATTAAATTCTTTACTGAAAAGTATGTAGGCCATGATTCAGTTTCAGTTAGCTACGGCTATAGTGTGAGTGTGTTCGTATGCCCGGCCGATGTCTCTGAACTTTACAAAAACAGAAGGGCTATTAGGATATAGAGCGTGGGCACCCCCCATTTGTAGATGTAACCACGTAAAACCATAAAATTTCAGTAGTAGTCTTCATACTCAGAGAAAAGAATGGAGATTTTTATGTCACGTTAAGAATACAAATTCTTGATCCAAATATTAAAATTTTTTATCTCTGTGTAAAGTAGAAAGACGCAGTATAACAAGAATTTTTGAATGATATGAATATAAATTCTTGATCTAAGAGAGTATTTCTTATCCCAAATTTATAGATACAAGAGTTTCAAATGCTAAACTCTTCAAATTTTGCATGATCTCTCCGTTCAGTTACTTCTCCGCACTCTTCTATAAACAAAAATAGAGGAAAGATTACTTCGGCTCGACTAAACTTTATATACCTTTGCAGCTTGTATAATTTATATAAATTAAGGTCTTAAATGATTTTCGTCGAAAATTCTTAGCTGAGCTATTTAACAAACTCAGAAATAGATGGCGTCACTACTTTGACCATTTCCTTGCCAGTTTGATATATGGCAGCTATACGATATATGGGCATTTCCAAACTGACGTGACGTTACGTTCGTACGAAACAATCTTTTTGAAAAATATGAAAATCTTGGATTTTTAAAAAGATTTTTCTATATTTGGGTAGCAATTAAGTAGCACTGTAATTAGCAAAAACAATGACATCAATCTATCATAAGAAATTAAAGATATAAGCAATCATATATGCTGGCGTTACGATACATAAAACGGAAGTGGGTTTTGTCTTGTTTTAGAAAAATGCAAAATTCTGCGAATTGGGCAATGCTTTTTGTATACAATTTTTTTTAGTATGATTTTAAATAATACAAGTTTATTTTCCGGGTTATCTTATTCAAAAATGTTTGCCCCTCTATTTTTTATTTGCATAAGTAGCTTACGTAACGTTACCTGACGTTACGTTACTTAAATTTCCTCATTATATTTACGTTTTTTTTGTTATAATATGAAAATCAATGCAATCTAAAGGCATTTTTATGACAACAAAACGTATCCAAATGAAAAAAATAGAGCAAAGCTAACTTCGGCTCGACCAAAGTTTACATACCCTTGTAGCTTGATGGCGCCACTACTTTGAGCATTTGCTTCCCAGTTTGTTATATGGCAGCTATACGATGTGTTCATCCGATTTCGACCGAACTCCCCAAAAATGGAAACTGATAATATTCACAACTGGAAGGTATAAAGACGTTACCATTGAAAACAAAAAAGTTTTTCTCACTAGAACTACTTTTTTCGACCGATAGTTCCTATGGCAGCTATATGCTATAGTCATCTGATTTGGATCAAACTTGGTAGAATTGAGTAGTAGCATATAATATTGATTAGTGAGAAGCTTGGGAGTTATAGCATTGAAAACAAAAAAGTTTTTCCCACTAAGACTTTTTTCCATACATATCTTTTGTATGGCAGCCATACTATATAATTGTCCGATTTTCAAAAAACTTGGTGGAATTATGTAAAAGCATAGAAAACTAAGAAATACGCGGATTGAGGACGTTTGCATTGAAGACAAAAAAGTTTTTCTCACTAAAACTACTTTTTCGACCGATAGTTCCTATGGCAGCTATATGCTTTAGTCATCCGATTTGGATGAACAAACTTGATAGAATTGTGTAGGAGCATATAATATTGATTAGTGACAAGTTTGAAAGCGATAGCTTTGAAAACAAAAAGTTTTTCCCACTAAGACTTTTTTCAAAACATATCTTTTGTATGGCAGCCATACTATATAGTTGTCCGATTTTCATAAAACTTGGTTGAATTATGTAAAAGCATAGAAAACTAAAAAATACGTGGATTGAGGACCTTTGCATTGAAGACAAAAAAGTTTTTGTCACTAAAACTACCTTTTCGACCGATAGTTCCTATGGCAGCTATCTGATATAGTCATCCGATCCGGCCGATTCCCACAAATGTGCAGCGTATTTGTACCAAAAGACTTCGTGCAAAGTTTGTTTAAGATAGCTTCAAAACAGACGGAGGAGAAAGCATAGAAACAGACGGACTTGGCTATATCAACTCAGCTCGTCATGCTGATCAAGAATATATATACTTTGTGTGGTCGGAGATGCTTCCTTCTTAGCGTTACAAACATCTGGACAATTTTAATATACCCTCTTCAAGGGTATAAAAATGGCGCTTGGGCGACTTTGCCTTCAAAAATCTCGAAATGGGTTATGAATATATTGAAAATTGGCTCATATTAGTTCATTTTGATTATTTCCCCATAACAAAATGATAAAAAATACTGTTTTTAAGTACTTTTTATTTTTTGTTCTCGGTGGACTTTTCTGTGGAAATGCCCATATTCATCAGATTAGGACCAAACTCCCTTAAATTGTGTGGAAACTGAAAAAATACACAACTGGAAGGTATAAAGACGCTACCATTGAAAACAAAAAAAGTTTTTCTCACTAGAACTACTTTTTCGACCGATAGCAGGCAAACAATGTTCCCCTTATTCTTATGAAAATTTGGTTAAATACCCATGATTTCAGATTTTTTCAGACTAAAAACTATCTGCCCTGTTCTCATTTCCGATCTCGATTGATCGGAAGTGACAAGAGTTGTGGTTCCTAAGAAATTAATAACGAATTAAGAGTGTTTTGTGAAAGTCGGGATATAGCTTTTTTCTCATACAGAGTGAAAAAACCGAGAACATTGTACTCAAGATGAGTACAAATGTTGGCAAAAACATTTCATGAACGACTTATCTTTTATGTGGTAAAATGTACTCCTTTCGAGAACCATTTATTGAGATTGCCAAATCCCAAAAAGAGTTGATATTGTTTCGTTTTTAAGAACTTGATTTGAGTTGATATTGTTCCGTTTTCAAGAACATTTTCAGCTCAACTGGAAAAAAAATGTGATAGATTTTGGATAAGGTTATAATAAGCAGATTCCTCACATTTGGGTCTACGGTGGAATAGGGAAACGGGACATACCTGTTTGGATTGGAAAGAAAGGGAGGCAGCGCTAGATTTATATGCTGCTACTCTTTCGCCCGTATTCCACAGAATCCAGAGACAACAAAAACTGTACGACTTATTTCATTTGTCTTTAAGAAAAACACAGAAAGTTAATTTCGGACATGAGTGGGATGATTTGAACTCGGTACTCCTTCTGCACTTAATGAACAACGTATGGACTGGCACGCTAGCACATTGAGCTATTGCACACTTTAATTTCTTGAAATAAAGAGGGCTACTTATACTTTTCTGTGTGGTGGTTGAGCTGATAAAAAGTTGAGTTGAAAAAAAAGAACTCTCTCTTTCTCTGCCGAAAACCGATTTGATATCGATATAAAGCAAATATTATCCGATTGAGTACAATTTTACTCATTTCAAGAACGTTTAAAACATTTGTTGTCAAGAAGTTTGACATCTTGTTCTTATTTTAAGTTGAAAGCAACTTATTTTTTAACAGGTTTTTTTCTAATGTGTATCTTTCTTAAAGCCCATATGGGCTAGGACGGACGTCAATGTGTCAACAGTCTTATTTTGTATAACAGGGGCGAGTAACCCATTTTCCGAAATAAGGACCAGCGATGGTATTCACACTGAGACCAGCCGAACGCATACCAAGACTTGTGCCAAAAGAGCAAACAGCTTTTCAGTCACTGGGCAGCAGTCGATAAAGTAGATCAGAGCTAGATTGTGTTGCTATTTTTTCGCAAACCAATACACTCCCACTTTTTGGCCTCGCTCTTGTTGACAAACCCTGCTATAGACATTACCGTAGAGCTGAGCGAAGGCTCTCTGACCTTTCAATTGATGCAGACAGAACTCGACTTTTACTAGGAACCCTAAACAAACGAACTGGAGAAGATTTTCAGAAACAGAAAGTCAGACCCGATGGAAGAAAGTTCTTTCAGTCTGAAACACTTGAAGAAAGTAACCGCATAATCACAGACGTACTAAGTAGAACGTTCCTCTTACATCATGACCAGTTAATGGACCGCACAGAGTCCAACCACAGTATGTGGTGCAAAAGTGAGCTGACCCAGACAAGGAAGAAAATCAGAAAACTCTTTAACAAGTCAAAATCGACAAGCCACTAATAAGAGTGGAACGCCTACTTTGCGCAGAGATTCCTGGGCTTAATTTTGAGAGAATACAGCATTCAAATTGGAGTTACTTTGTATAATTTCTGGAACTGATAGTGAAGACACATTTCCCAGGCTGCTTAGGTGCTTACTCAGAGATCTGCTTTACTGACCTAAGGACCTGTCAAGTACCCGAAGATGGAGAAGTAAATATCATTTCAAACATTTCAACCATTTAAATCACCAAGACAGTATGAGATTCGAACAGTCACGCGGTGAGTATACAGAAAAAAGAGATCCATTAAGATCCTTTAGGGATGGATAGTTTTTCCTTTCCTAGGACGATTTTCAGTTACTTTGGGTGAACATCTAAGATCTATCTAACATTAAATATATATTATTAAAATCCTTTATATGCTATTTTAACTATTCAGTCCAAATGGATACCGAAATTATCCAATGAATCATCAACAAATATCCTTTTTATTCTATGTATGAATTTTTATATTTCTTATAAGAAAGCTATGCCTCCTTACGGTGGGAGGAGAGTGTGCTCCCCTTTTCATCTGACCCTAAATTTGCACAAAAGTTAATATGAAAGCATGGCTAATTCCAACTTTTTGCCTTTTCTAATCTATTGCCTTTTAATGTTAATCAAAACTTAATGTAATGCAGATGATACTCGTAATTTTTTGCTACACTTGAGTATCACGCTCTTTTCTTTGCATTCAACGAAACCCACAAAACTATTATCCACAACTACTTAAAGGCACATAAATCGTTCCATATATAATATATACATAATTATCTGACTATGTCGCCGCAGCTCCCAGACTGTGGCTTCATATTTATTTTTATCACTTCAATTTCCGTTCGCTTACAAGCCCCCTCCAACCCACCCAAAAAAAAAACACGAACAAAAAAAGCTTGCCATGGTTGACGTACGCACGTTCCACTCTACCATTCAGAGTGTGCTAATATTGCAAATTGACAATAGAGCGTCAAAAAAAGCAAAAAAAAAAAATTGAACCGGCTCTACCCCTCGCTTCCTTCATTCATTGTTTACTCATTTCATTTTGAAAATAGAACTTGAAAGGCCAAAAATTAGCATAATATAAGGTCGGTCGCTCGCTTCTATATGACGTCAAATGGTACAGGACTGACTGTCCAGAGCTCTGGGCTAGCTTATCTGCTTACCTACCTGTGTGTATCAGTGTGTGTGTCTCTGTGTGTGTGTGTGTGGGTGAGTGTCAGGTAATTAGGGATTTGGTGTTCCTTAGTTTATGACCTGAAAAATACCAGGGAAACACCCAGGCACAGAGAACCTCTTGACATTCTGGCAGCGTGAAAATGTGCCATCACCTTTTTTCAAGAGGATCATAAAAGAGGATTTTCTATTGTAGGTTTTTCTTAATGATCACAAAATTGTAAATGAATGAAAAAGGGAACATTTTTAAAATGAATTTGGAATTTTTTCGTATATTTAAAGAACCAGTTGGCTGGCGTTATCTTATCTTTGCTTACTGCAAATTGCCAATGCACCATAAATCCAGCTGCGGTTTAGCTAGTCGACTCTTGTTAGATACAACTCGAAATCATCAGAAAAAGAGCGAAAATATAGCAAGGTTTAAAAGATTGATTGAAGTATAATCTAGGCTTTCATCAGATTCTTAATATAAAACAAAATATACTAGATAAGAAGTGTTAAACTCCACGTCAAGCGGAACAGACGTGATAAATATTTGTCCCTGAAGACGGATGCCGATGTGCATCCGAAATATATTGGAAACAAATCAACATATGAGTTTTCTTCTTGACCTCGAGCCAGCAAGCAGCACTCTTACAATTAGAAACAACTTCTTACTAGATAATAGCTTAATTGCCAGGGTTTGTCATATGGAGCAAGTGCTAAAAGTGAGAGTGTATTGGTGTGCGAAAATAAAGCAACGCAAGCCAGCTCTGACCTACTTTATTGACCGCCGTTTGCTCTCTTGGCATAGCGAAATCAATGTATGGTGTTGATTTCTCCAAATGAGAGAGATAATACTGAAAATGAATACAAATTACCGGTTCATTTGAGGGTTTTTAGATACCTCGAACCAAACTATGAATCGAACTTTCCAAAATAATGAGCTATCCCATCTGAACCCGAACCGGATCCCCTCTGTTCGATAAAAAGGGTCCGTTTCAAATATTAAGTCACATATTTTAGATTTCATTTCAATTTCATAATATTTTTAGATGGAGAAATCAGGGCTTAATACCGGGCCCGTTAACCGAAATAAACCGTTTCAAATCAAGTACTGGAATTGGAACCGGAATCGATACAAATTTTTTCTTGAGAACCGAAAACCGTTTACCGTTATTAATAGAACCAATAGAACCGGCACGAAACCGAAACGTTGGTACCGGTACAGTTTCGGTTTTTTTACCTTTGCAGAGCGCATCGTAGATTTGGTCACGAGTTGGAAATATTTGCTGGCGGAAGACATCTTCACCATTTGCTCCAGTTTTGCGGCTGCAGATAATGACTTTCTTCTGCACCGGAAAGTGTGGGACTCAGTTCGCGAAATTTTACGCATATTAGAATCAGCGGAGGTAGCCACAACTAAACTTCAACTGAAAATCTTGTCTAGGGTGGTTTTTATTCCATTTGGATTCACTGAATCTCTAGCAAAACAGTTACTGGATTCCATTAAGACTTTTCTCGCAATTAACTGGTGCTCAGAATCCTCCACAAAGTTCCCAGAATTGTATGAAATTTCAAAAGTCGTGCTTTCTGTTCCAGCTACGCAGGTTCTCTGGCGATAAATTTATAATGAATCCGCTAAGAAGGTGTATGGATTCAATCACATTGAATGCATTTATGTTACCGCGAGCAAATCTCAAGAATGCTATATTAGTTACATAAGACGTGGACGTACCGGTACGTACCGGTATACCGAAATATAAATCTGGGTACCGTATCGAAACCGAAAACCGAAATAGAACCTTTAACCGAAACATTCATTTCGGGACGTACCGGAACCGGTACCGGAACCGAAATTCGTTTCGGGATTAAGCCCTGGGAGAAATATAATGTGACTGTTTTAGTGATCTTTTTGAATATCAATTATAGAACTTTTAGCAGGCTACAGGGCAATAATAGCCCTGTTACACTGCTACATATATGAACAATGCTCATTGAACATCAACAAACTATTTAGGGTATTCACCAGCTTTCGTAAAAGCGTAATCAAAAAGGCGTAAACTCCAAAAGTTTAAGACACAACAACAAAACACATAGGAAAAAAATTACCAACTTTTTGTTGCCCTAGGGTATGTTTATAAAATCGCTCGTAAAAGTGTAAAAGTGTAAAAACTTGAAGTGTCAAAGTATCGGTTAAAAGTACTTAGTATCGTACTTATCTGATATAGATGAAATTAGTTGTAAATAGTAAGTATTGAATCTCAATTAACAGCAATATTCACAGCCTGTCAAAAACAGCTGGTTTACGCCAAAAATTACGAGGGTAAATAGAAGGGACGCTCAATAGCTGTGGCGCGTAAACTTACACAATTACGCTTTTACGCGGGCTGGTGAATACCCTAATTGTGTTCCACTCCATCAATGTAAAGTTAATGTTAAATTTGAGTGACAGCCAGCTGAGCTACTTTGTTTCAATTATAATTAATGTGAAAATTTTGTGGACATGAAAATGGATCAAAATAAAATAATGCTCCATCATTTGTGCGAGCTGAAGAACGACAAAGATGACGAATAATGATAATGCCTCACAGGTTAAACAAACATAAGAAGGCTAACTTCGGCTTCCCTTAAGATTTTCTTCCCTTGCGGCACTTACATATTATATAAATAAAGGTTTTAAAAGATTTTCAAACAATTTAATTACTGCCTTTGTTCCCATTGCTCCAAGAGCAGTTTTTCGGCAACTGGCGTAAGAAATTGACTCGCTTCGAAGCATCGGCACGCACAAGCAAACAAGTACAATTAATTGCCTCTCTTCAAAGTGCATTTGTACCGGCCCCAGAGCGCGCTAGCAGACGGCGCAGCAAGTGTAGTTGGCGCGACCGAAACTCGCTGATAAGGGTTGCTTTTTTTTTTTGTTCATGTTGTTGGACTGCTTTTAAACTCAAATTGCGTATCCACAGCTGCTTTGAACAATGATAGTTGAGTGATTTCCAAAGCTGATGGCGTTTCTTTTCTGACCATTTGCCCTGGCTGGCTCAGGCAGCAATGCTCCCATGTTATCTTTAAAGAGGTCAATGATAATCGCCCCTTATATGAATAGTGCCCTTATATACATTGTTTAGATACTTTATAGTGCCAGTTAGAGCGAGACGGGCATATTCCCAAATGTACCCAGAGAGCATAAAGCAGGGCATCCACTCACGAATTTGTTCGACGAATTTGTTGTGCTCGACGAAATGTTCGTCGTTAGTGGATGTGTTCGTGACAGATTTTTGTGTTCGACTTTTTGTTCGCAGAGAATTGAAACGTTTCTATCTTGCGTGTGTTCGTGCGAACATGTTCGTCAATGGATGGGAACAAGTGCACGAACATCATTTGTCAAAAATATTTGTAGAGTGAACACGTGCCGCCCAAATGAGCAACGAATTGTGGCTGGAATTTATTGAATGCCCCCAAAATGATGAAATAATGCTTTAAGCTAATTTGTATTGCCATATATGCCATGATTGTGTTAGTTTTCGCTGCCATATTTTCATGTTTACTCGTTGAGATTTTCAAGCAAATGATGTTCGTGAGAAATGTTCGCCTGATTAGTGGGCAAACGTATTCTCGTTTGACAAATTTGTTCGTCGAACAAATTCGTGTGTGGATGCCCTGCTTAAGTGACAGCGAACAGCCTACTAAGTTTTGGGTGAAAAGTTGTCGATGCAGCAAATTGCGTTTCAATGTTAAATCTTCTTTGCCTTCGTACTGGTACCACGAAGAAGATTGATTTCATTATTCATATTGCACACAAAAGTCAAATATTAAGGTGATTGATAGTGGAGGAATCATCGACATATCGATAGAAAATTGAGTACATTGAGTAGCTTATGTAAAATTTCTCAGAAATACTCAGTTGGTTCGGGGTGAATACCAACATCATGAATTTTTTTTATAAGGGAAACTTGTGTCACATCACATCCACATTGATGTACATATATGTGGCAATTGAACAGGGCGATAAGTTATGATTTTTGTTCATAACTTTTATAAAACAAGACACACACCACAAAGGAGGCTGGTTGATAAATGCTTGGGAATCACAAAGGCAGGCTTATAGCAAAATCCAACAAAACGCCAAAAAAATAGTTTTATAGTACTGAAAGGTGAGATTTGGAAATCATATTCGAAATATTACGACTTTTAAATGTAAATCGCACATATTTATGTAAAAGTGCTTCACGAGTTGAGCATTTAAGTTCGCAAATACAAGAATACAATATTTTGCAATAAAGTTGATAGTTAGCGACCTTTCTAAATGGTAGAATTTAAGTATTGGCGGCTCTAGGTCAAGTAAAACACACAAAAGTATCCAACTCCATGCCGAACGGAGCTGACGTGTAAAAGAATTGTCCCTGAAGATGGTTGCCGAGTAGCACCCGAAATATATTGGAAAATATCAAAAATTTTTATGTGTTTCACTTGACCTAGAGCCAGCAATACTCAAATTCTAATATTTTGTAGTACTGAAAATGTAATTGAAATTGATTTATCACACTTTATGTAAGTAAGTTCAAGGCCAGAAGTTTATCAAGTTAGCATTTCTATGAGTGAACATCAGAAAGTATAAAATGAGCTCCGAATTTGTTTCTCAAACTTAGCCCCAAGTTAAAATATAGAATACAATTTGAAAAGAAATGTAACTTTGTCAAAAAAGAAAAGATATATGTAATTGACGGATTATTCTTATCACTTCAAATAACCAATTTGTAATCAACAAAAAAAAAATCTTATCATAAGCTCCTGTGATTTAATAACTTTACAAACATTCGATTGATTAACAAATCGATCGCTCAGCCAAACAAGTTCTATTTCTATTTAAAGCTTCGTCGCCAATATTCCTAGTAACCTATTATACAAAATGCCAAGCTAAGATCATTTATTTATACTGTCTGTAATCTCTATAGAATGTCTAGAGGCGATGGCGCGCTTATCAGCAAATCGTATACTAGTTACACCTTTTGCCATTCACATATTTCATTTTATAATAAACATAATGCCGTGTCTGTTCCGCAAATGAAAAAAAAAAGAAAAGTTTATTTATGGGGCCAAGCGGTGCGCTTCCTTATATTATTTATTCTTTATTTTTGTTTTGATTTTTGCGTCTATTTCTTTACTTTTTTTCAAGCTAAAAATGCCGCAGCATTAAAAATAAACCCAAACAACAAGAAATGCCAGCAAAATATAAATAAATAAACATTTTTGTCGTGCTAGGCCTATTAGAATGAAAGGAATTTTAGAGATGATTAATTTGAGAATGAATGGAATGGAAATACTTTAATCACTTTAAAAGTGAATGAAGCAAAAAATATGTTATCGATGGAACAAAATTTTAGATTCTATGAATTTATAAGAAGAGAGCATAAAATTGTTATAATTGTCTCAAGGTGGGATTGGAATTTGTATAATCTTACTGAGGCATTCGAAGTAAAAACATAAAACGGTATTATTTGATTGCATTTTCCAAATTGGTGATCAAAAAAACATGGTCATGATTGAGTTTTTTGGCCTCATAGGCAAGTCCACATATCAAAATTTGCTAATATACGACCAGAACTTTTAAGATATACACTAAAACGTTCTCAACTCCACACTGTGCCTTTTCCCTGAAGACGAATCCCGAAGGGGTTCGAAATATATTGGAGAACCAAAAATCGTGATTTGTTTAACTAATTAAGCACCTTAATCACATTGACCTCTAGCCGGCAGAAACCCCCAGTATACAAAACATAGGTCACTAACCATAACAACATCCTAAAACGATATAATTAACTATAACAACAATTAAGACCATATTTAGGTGGACGCAAAAGTTTTCTTAAGATTTTCTGGAATCACTAAATCTATTTGTATCTAGATTTGAAATCAATACCAAAACCAGTCAAATTTTATATTTTTTACGCTGCATGGTTATAGTATCGTATATTCTTGACTTAAATGGACATAAGAATCTCTAAATTTAGAAGTACAGGCTAACATAACAGATTTCACAGAGAATCCAAATGGTATATACTCCAAAGTTCACCAATTCTCAACGTATGTTAGGTTAACATGGACTGGTCTCAAGTAGCCAGATCGTTACCATTAAGAGATTGAGATAATTATGCTTAATTGAACGCAGAAATGCTTATAAACCAGGGTTCCCCAAGCAGAGAGCGCGAAAATGTGACTGTGTCTCTCTCTAACACACAGTGATGCATGACTTCGGCAAACATTCGGTATGAAATGGCGAGTATGTTCGTGCCCCAGGGGCTATCGCTGGGGAACTCTGTTATAAACACAAATCTGCCATCCAATTTGAATTTTTTTATAATCTCTTATACCCATATATGGGTAATTCCATGTGATCAAAGCCAAACAAATTTTTTTGTTTCTTTAAAAAAATTGACTAAACGGGCCATAACGGTCTAAAAATCCAGAATATAATCCTATTTGTTTCACATTTCACGAGATAAACGACAAAGAACATAAATCTTAAAACAATTATAACATTGAAATGGTGCATCCGATTAAAAACTGATCAAATTTCTATTCAAGAAAAATGAAAAAAGATTCACGAGTCCATTCTTAAGTAAGGTTTTAGCGAAATATTTTGGTTTTTCACCTAAAGAGGGCTTACCGATTTTTTAATGAATTATTTGTTTTCTTGTAAAGAATGTCCATATTCATATTATAGAAAAAGATCACAATAGCTCCGTCAAAGAATTCGCCGATAAAGGTATTTTTCTATAAATACATGGTGAGCTTTTGAAATACATCGTGAGCCCAAGCCATAAGAGATAGGAAGCTGAATATTGTGCATTAGTTTATGCTGAACGTGAGTTTGAAAAAATTCTGTTAGAAAATGTGGAAAGTTCTCAGAAAACTGTTGTATGAAACTGTTTGGCTTATCATCCCATCAGGTTCTAACTCATTTTCAAAAATTCTATAAAAATTTACAAATGACTGCCTACCAATCTTTCGGAAAATTCCATACTCCTGGGTGAAAGAATAGGTGATCAAGTTTGTATGGGCAAAGTTTAGTTTTCGAGCGATTAGTTCTTAACTTGTTTTTGTGACCAATGCACTAATTTATAGTACTTATGTACCTGTAGCATTGGGATAATACTGAAATAAAATTGAAATTAAAAATTAAAGCTACACTTATAAAAATATGAAAAACGGGACTATCAAATTTGGGAAAATCTACCCCGAAAGTCAAAAAATGGCCGAAAAACTATTGAATCTGCATTTTCAGTTTTCATTCAATCAGCTCTTAGCTAATTTTCAAAGCTCTACATAACAAAATATTAAAAATAGAGGAAAGCTAACTTCGGATCGACCGAAGTTTATATACCCTTGCAGCTTGCATTAATTATATAAATTAAGGAACTAACATTCTTAGCTGAGTTATTACTTTGACCATTTTCTTGCCAGTTTGTTATATGGCAGCTATACGATATATTCATCTGATTTTGACCAAACTCCCCAAAATTGTGTGGAAACCGATAATATTCATAACTAGAAAGTATTAAGACGTTACCATTGAAAACAAAAAAGTTTTCCTCACTAGAACTACTTTTTCAACCGCTGGTTCCTATGGCAGCTATCTGATATAGTCTACCGATTTAGATCAAATTTGGCAAAATTGTGAGGTAGTATATAGTATTGATCAATAACAAGTTTGGCAGCGATCAAATCAAAAAAGTTTTTCTTACTAAGACTTTTTTCGGAACAATCTTTTGTATGGCAGCTATACTATATAGTTGTCCGATTTTCTTAAAACTTGGTGGAATTATGTGAAAGCATAGAAAACGGAAAGTGCAAAATTTGGTTAAGAAAGCTTTAAAACTGACGGACAGACGGTCATGGCTATATCAACTCAGCTCGTCGTGCTGATCAAGAATATATATACTTTATGCGGTCGGAGATGCTTTCTTTTATGCGTTACAAACATCTGGACAATTTTAATTTACCCTCTACAAGGGTATAAAAAGTTACCAGGCTCCAGAAAGATAGCATTCATTTAGCACAAATCTGCTAAAAATGATCAAAAATTAGCCTCAAATCATGGATCAAATCATGATCATGGAACCTTAAAAACTATACATTTCCGACCTAAGGGGTTAAGCCACGTAATGCACCTGAATTACAACCTCGATTTTTGGAATTTCTGTCCCAGTGTGCATCAGTAGTTTGTATTATTCTTTCACGAGTGCAGAGGATGGCTTCACTTTCAGCAAAATTCATTTTACCGAAAACTTTTTATTACATAATTTTTCGTAGAAAATTTAAGAAACTGATGATCCTCCTGGTAATGATTGGGAATATTGTCAATTGGCATGAATCTCTGCTATCTTATCACGAAATCTGAAACATTTGCAAGGAAAAGGAAGAAAAGGAGTACTGCTCTCATTCCCATACAAAGGGACCTTCCAGAGACTTTATTAAGGTCTATGGATAGGCAGAGATGTTGGCTTACCACTTTCGAATATTTAAGCCTCATTAGGCTGGAATGACACTTTCAATATTTAGGGACAATTTTAGTCACAATTTTCCGTCTATGAGGAAAAGTTGTGGGTGTACGCGAATCAAAATATGCTTGAATTGGCCGCAAAATGTTTTTTAAGAGGCTGAGATGATACACAGCATCGACTTTTGTCCATTAACGAAAAATTGCTACAATAATTGTCCCTAAAAATTGAAAGTGTCATTCCAGCCTTAGCAAGTAAGAAATAATCTAAAGCTGCCTTTACACTTTTCATATATCTCTAAATAGTAGGTTGTCAAACTTCTCTAAAGATAATCTCTTATCGAATTATAACTGTCAAATTACATCAAAAAAGCCCAAAATATTTAGAGTTATTTGCTTTGCTATTACACTATCGTCAGAGAGTCTCTTTAGAGATATATGACAAGTGTAAAGGCAGCTTAAAAGATTCACATTTTGGACCTTAGTTATCATTGAAAAATAACATTTTCAAGTTTTGAGATCTTCAATTGGCCATATAGGCTCAGACGGACATCAATGATAGAGAAATCGCGCTGCTTGACTGCATTCTAAGCAAAGTTTTATTTTGTGTAACAAGGGCGACCACCTCAGGACCGACCTCTACAAGGGTATGAAAACGTAATGTTAAAATTTTGAAAACGCTGGAAAATTGTTACATAATTACTTTCTGAAATTCTTTTCGATCAGATTCAAAAACATTTTTTTAAAGCTCTCTATGTGGAAATTGCATAAAAATTATGTTCACTTTTTTTTGAAAAATTCTTTTTCAATTTTTGCTCAATTAGCTTCAAACTCATTTTCAGCGACATACAAAAATATGAAATATGGGCATTTCCACAGAAATGTCAACCGCAGCCAAAAATTTCAAAGTCTATAAAAGTATGTTGTTTTATCATATTTTCATACGGAACGATTAAAATTGAACTAATGTTATTAAATCTTACATTTATTTATAACTCATTTCGAAATATTCGGATTAAAGGCCGCGCTGGCGCCATTTTTCTAATTTGGACATTCATAATGCACTTTTTTTTCGATAACGCATCACCACCCGTAAGACCCCTTATGGTGAGGGTTCCAAGACCTGGGATCGCTTCCAGATGAGAATCTATGAGCGCATCATCGACTTGCACTCTCCCTCCGAGATTGTCAAGAAGATCACTTCGATTAACATCGAACCCGGCGTAGAGGTTGAGGTTACCATTGCCAACTAATTTAAACTGTTTGCGGCAATTTTTTTCAAATAAAACCAAGAAAACCAAGATTGCTTTTACTTTTGTTATCTTAAGTCTTTCTAAGGGTACAAATGATCAAAAAAGACTGCACAAAAAAACCATGAAAAACTATGTGAATGCAAAAATTTTTTCGTTTTTGCTTCGCGTTATAATGTAAACCACATAAAAAGTATGATGGAACAAAATGTCGCATGCGACTTGTCGTTTTTTGTAATTATCTTTAAAACGAACAATTGCCCAAATTCAACTTTATCACCAATTATAGAGCTAATCAAGCGCTATAAGTTTTGCACTATGTCAAAATAAAAGAATGTTTTGGCATATGTTTTTCTTCACTTTGAATGCGAACGAATGTCGCATTCGACATTTGAGAAATGCCCATATACGTAACTATCAATTTTTGAAAAATCTGTATACAAAAACGAGAACGAACGCACGGACAGTAATCATATATTCTCTAGATTCAGTAAAGCAGGGCTGTATATCTAACTAGTACATCACTAAAATCGGTAAAAACTTCACTCTGAAGTGAACTAAGGGTATAGTAAAAGGCTCGCCAGATTCTTTGGAACCAGTCAAACATTTACAAATCTTAAGCTAATGTCCCACAGGCAAATAATTTGCCCAAATTTTGATCAAATTTGGCTAAATAGCCTAAAATAGGATACTTTTTGACCATAATTGATCATATTATTTGTGTATGATAGCATAGTTTTAGTTTTAAGTCCAGCAAAATCGGAATATATGGCTATAAAGTCAAATTTTTATCAAAATTCGGGCAAATTATTTGCCTTTGGGACCTTAGCTTAAGATTTGTATATGTTTGACTGTTTGCAAAGAATCTGGCTTGTGGGACCTTATCTTTAATGTAACATTTTAAATCAAAGTCAAACGTTTTTCACTTTGGTTGTTCTGTAATCCTACTGGAACATATGTATTAGGTAAAAAGTATTAACGAAAATATTTAATTTCACATCTCCACTTCAGAACAAATTGTATTTTCAAATTTCTTTCTTCCACTCTTCCTTTTAAATATTTTAAATATAATTCCTTGATTGCAGTAAAGAAAACACTCGTAATTCTGAAGAAGGTTCGGTGATTATTTAGATTCCATGCGAAAGGTAAAAGTTATATAGTTTCTACGAAAGTCGGCGAGATTTGGAAAACAAAGTTTTTGTTTTCAACTTTCTTTCATAGATTCCTTAGAGTGTGGACACGAATTCGGTAAAAATTTAGAAATCTTCGACCTGAGAAAAAAGCGTCAATCAGTAGTCAATCAATACCCCTCACTTATTTTTGTCACGACTTCAAAAAATTCCCAACAGACATGTATGTATGTTTTAAGGACCTTTATGATAATTAAACCTTCAAGTTTTTGCCGGCTCTAGGTCTCGTTATGTTGGTACATAACTTTAAAACAGAACATTTTTCCAAACAGAAAGAAATTTTCGGTTCGAATCTAGCGGGTTCTTTGGGGCTCGGTTCAGGACCGGTTGGCAGTCGTTTTGGAACCGAATATATATAGTTTTGCATTCCTGCGATAAAAACTATGTTCAAGTATTTCAAAATCTATAAACAATTTCCTAAAAAAAGTGACTTAAGATTTCTCAAAAAATAAAGTCCGTTTCGTTAGTTCAGTTCTTGGTACAAAACCACAACCATTCAACTCCCTTCCCTGAATCAGATGAGTCATAAAGCAATTAATGATTTAAACGACATTTCATATCAAATTTGATTTCTTGTTCAAAATTTAATGTCCCCACAAAATTGTTTGGTTCTAGGGAAAGATGCAATTCTGATGTAAAAAAATATATATAACTCACCTTGCAGCGATACCACACGACAACCATCCTGCTTGAGGCGACGATGTAGGATATTAATGATCGAATCGTTGCCATTGCCCAGCATGGCAAAGGCTCCTCCGCCGGTCATCTCCTGATTTGATGACTGTTGTCCGGCCACGCCCTCGCCATTGTACAAGATGAACAGGCAAAGTTTATAGCCCGTTTGGATGCGCTCCTTAAGCTCCGGCGATTTGATGGTCGAGGCCAGATCAATTTTACCCGCTGCCAATCTTCTCAAGACGATGCTGGGTATGCAGAGATTGACAGCTCCGCGTATATGTGACTCACTGTACTCATGGGAGCCGCGGCAGTCGAGGATGATCAGCTCCTTGGCATCGAGGGCTCGCAATTCCGATTGTAGCCACTCTTTGCTGCAACATTCGTGCTCCGTTTCCGGCATGGTTAAAAGCTCTCTCACACTCTCCCTCTCTCTCTCACTCTCTTTCAAATCGAACTCTATTTGAATTCTCTTGGAAGTTTTTGAATGTTTTTTTTTTTTGTTGTTCGTTTTCTTTTTTGGTTACAACAAAAGTTTACATCATCTGCTGGCCGCACATTTTTTTTATGTTTCTCTGGTTTACACTTTTGCTTTGCTTACTTCTTTTTGTTTGCTTTTTCTCCTACTCAGGCACACACACAGGCACACTTGAAGGAAAATGAATTTGATGTTTTGAAATATCTTTTGCTCAGTTGTACAATGTTTAAATTGTACATTTATTTATTGAACATTAATTTTTGGTAACATTTCTTCTTTCTGCTTAGCGCTGTTTCTGTTTCTTTACACTTTTTGTAATATTTTTGTATTTTTTTTTGTTTTAGGCTTCACATTCAACACGCATACAAGCGCGCGCCAAATCACAACCGTGTGTATGTATGTATCGCTGTAACTGTATATGTGTGTGTGTGTGTGTGTAGAGGTGTATGAGTGCGCCCGCAACAACGACAACAACAAAGAGACCGTTCCACCGTTCCGATATACAACGAATTCCGTGTGTGCTAAGGAGCAATCTACAACCTGCTTTTTAGATGCTTACGGCACAAGCGACACGAGCAAAGTGAATTATAATTTCTGTTGAAAAATGCTGGCAACCGAACCAAGCAAGGCACTAACACACACACACACGTAAAGACTATTGCATGGAAGCAGCGGCAGCAGCACCCACTCCCACACACACACACACACAGAAAGAGAGAGAGAGAGAGAGAGCAGTCGAGAGACAAGTGTTGCTTTTTTGCCTCTCCAAGTCTACAAAAAGGTGAACACTACGTGTTTGTGTGTGTGAGCGCACAGTGAACCCGTTTGGAAATTTGGAATGAAAATTGTGAAAAATTGTTTACCTACATATAATGAAAGGAACTGCGGCGCAACTAACCGCAATACTGAGATTTTCTCGAAATATACATCAGTTGAAGATATTACATGAGAGAGAGATAAACAAAAAAGTTTTGTAAGTCGTATTTAGGGTTACAAATAAAAGTACGAACCAAATTTCAGTTCAATAGCGGAAAATACTACAAAGTTAAAGCAAATCGGACAGATCAATTAGATGACAGCTACATGAAATAGTATGCCAAATCGAACCAAAAGTCGCTAAAGAAGCTTAAAAAACGTGTTCAAACCGAATTTCAGTTCAATATCTTTAAAACCAACGAAGTTGGTGCAAATCGTCCAGATCGATTGTATGGCAGCTATATGAAATAGTGTGCCGAATTAAATAAAATTCAATAAGTCGCTTAAGGAAACTAAAATTCAGCTCAATAGCGTAAAAACCAACAAAGTTCGCTCAAATCGGCCAGATTGGCTATATGGTAGCTATATGAAGTAATGCTCCAAGTCGAGCCTGATTTTGTAAGTCGTATTAGAAGCTAAAAATACGAGTGCAAACCTAATTTCAGTTCAGTAGCATAAGAAACAACAAGGTTTGGAGCAAATCTGCCAGATCGGTTATATGGCAGCTATAAAAAATATTGGTCGAAATTCAGTGAATCTTTGCAAGTCGTCTTTGGGGTTCAAAATATGCGTAGAAAACAAATTTGGGGTCTATATCTCAACTAGAGTTTATGCCAAAAACATGGCAAGAAAAAACCCACAAACGTCTGAATGCACTATTTCAAGCAGTTCATTTGATTTTGTCAAAGAGTTCGAAAACGGACTTTTTCTAGGACGGGCACTTTTCTAGGTTTTGGTTTACGTTTGAACCGAACCTTGTTTGTATACATTGGGTTCGGTTCGAGTTCAGTTTCGGTAGGATATATATTTGAAAAGTTTGGTTAGGGGTACCCCCGGGAAAAAATCCAAACCGAACCGAATTTTTGGGGTTCGGTGAAGGAACGTTTTGCAGCCTTGCTCTTGTTCCTCTTGTTCCAACTGGGTTGTTTGGTCTAAATTGCCCACCTGCCTTCTTCTTACATATCTCTACACAATCCTCTCACCTTGTTCTGTATTTCACTCTCCCTCTCTCGCTCTGACACACACACACACACACACGCACACAAATTACTTGCCTCTTTTGGTGTAAATTCTCCACTCTGCTGCTGGGCCTCTGCTCAACAAAGTTTTGTGTAAAGTTCATTGATATTTTTGTGCATTGGTGTGTGTGAGTGTGTTGATTCATTGAATTCGCCAGGCGAAACTAGCCTGCCCCCGATATGGCTCTCTCGCTCTAACGCAGTATCTTTGAAGTACATACTCTCTCTCTGTGTATACTCCAGCTTGCTTGTATCTTATGAATGCAAAAGTTGTTGGAGCAAGGCAAAGTGGATTTGGGGGTGTTAACAGTGTGCGGGAGGAATCCATCCGTACATACATACAGACATACATACATATATAAGATAATGAAAATATAGGGGGAAGCCAACAAATTATCAATGAAGTTCGCTGTCTCTGTTTTTTTTTTTGGAGACTCTGTGAAATGTTTAATTTTATAACCATGACCCTGATATTTTTGCCCAAAAAAAAAACCAAACCCCCCCCGGAGCTATATATGTACACAAATAAGGAAAATTTCAAGGATATGCCGCGGTTGACAGCGCGCGTGCAAAAATTTCTCCACAAATAATACAAAGGGAAAGGTCCTTAAATGCCGGCTAGGCGCATGCGTTGCGTAGAAGGACATACATACATACATACATACATGTGCACAAAGAAGTTAACGGTAACCCCAAAGCAACGTGCTTTTTATGTGCACAGAGCGCCACTTTCGACAGAATTTTCATGAATGAAAAATCCCACGCAAAACTGAAAGAAGGAAAAAGCAAGAAAGAAACGGAATCTATGTGAAATGTGAAACCCACGCAGTTTTTTTTTTTTTAGGTGGGGCGGGGTCGTGGGGGGAGCTGCCAACTCTCCATCCATCCCAGGACGCGTGGGATTTTTTCTTTTTTTAAGTTTGCGGAAAATTAGGTAAGCGGCTAGGAAAAACTTCAAACGCAAAAAAGCTAAATGCAAGTCGTCTCCTGCCCACGGGGCTTGGCCTTGGACAATGGCAAGGTCAGAGGAAAACCAGCCCACATTATTTGAAGTGAAGTCAAAGGCAAGGTCTATATCGGTTTTTGTTTCTTGCTTTCGTTTTATGAGCCAATTAAAAGGAAACACCCCTTGAACGCCTTTATCAGTGGTGAATCATTCATTATGCCTTGGACCCTGCCTGAATCATTGATTAGGTTTTCGATTTGACAACAAATTGTGATGAAATTGTCTTTGATTTATATAGCTACGTAGTTAGATATAGACGCGATGACCCAGCTAAATCGATGACGTTACTTTTCTATCAATCAGACATTGTGTAACTTCCTCAACTGATGAGACAATTTCCTAGTATGCGATATATTGAAATACATGTGAATCAATTAACTTATTCATTTAGAATGAATATATGTATTTGCAGTGATTAAAGCATTTTCAAAAGAATTTCAGCTAGAACTTGTCGAGAGAGAGAGAAAATTTGTTCCAAGTTCTTGATCTTTCCGATTAACCGTCATCCGATTTCGATTTAAGAACTATAAAACTGAAAAAAAAACAAGTTTTGCTCACTTAGACACTTTTTCAAAAAACGAAAGCATTGCGTCGCCAGCGCGCGAACAGACGAATTCTGTTTACTGACGAGAAAATTTTCACCATAGAGGAATCGTTCAACAAACAGAACGATAGAGTGTATGCGGTGTCATCAAAACAAGCGTCCGAACTCATTTCGAGTGTTCAGAGAGGTCACCATCCGGCTTACGTGATGGTTTGGTGGGGTCACCAAGCTCCATTTCTGTGAAAAAGAAGTCAAAACTTCGGCGAAAGTGTATCAATCCGACGTTTTGGAAAAGTTTGTGAAGCCTTTCAACACGGCATTATTTGCAAACAAGCCGTGGACCTTTCAAAAAGACTCCGCTCCAGCTCACAAGGCAAAAACGACTCAAACATGGCTAAAAAACCATGTACCGAACTTCATTTCTATGGATGATTGGCCTGCTGGTGGCCCAGACCTGAATCCATCGGACTACAAACTGTGGTCCGTTCTCGAGGCTATCGACACCCAACACGGCAGCTATACTATATAGATGTCCGACTTTCATCAAACTTGGTGGATTTATGTAAAAGCATAAAAAACTGATAGATACGAGGTTTGGTGGCGTTTACGTTGAAAACAAAAAAGTTTTTCTCATTAGAACTACTTTTTCGAGCGATCGTTTCTATGGCCGCTATACTCTATAGTCATCCGATTTGGATCAAACTTGGCAGAATTGTGTGGAAGTATATAATATTGACCAGAAACAAGTTTGGGAGCTATAGCATCAAAAACATAAGAAGCTTTTCCTACTAAGACTTTTTTTTAGAACTATCTTTTGTATGGCAGCTATACTAATAAGTGGTCCATTTAAAAATTGGAATTTAGTTTTGGTTGAACATTTATTGGAAAGCTTGGTCTATGTCATTTATTTATGAAAAACAATTTCGGTCAAAAAAAAGCCCATTCGATCAACCCAGTTTTTGAGAACATTTTCAATTGTTTCGGCACGTATGTCAGCAATAGCAACTCGAATCTCGTTCTTCAACTCATCAATTGTTTCAGGATTGTTTGCACAACATTTGTCCTTGACCGCTCCCCAAATATAATAGTCTAACGGTGTTAGATCCCAGCTTCTTAGCGGCCAATTCACATCTCCTTATTTGCTAATTATTCGATTTTCGAAGATAGGGCGCAGAAGATCGATTGTGGCGTGCACTGTGTGGCATGTAGCGCCGTCTTGCTGAAACCAAATATCGTCAAAGTCTTCCGCTTCAAATTCCTCGAAGAACCAATCACTTAACATTCACCATTCACGGTCACGGCGGCTCCTTCTTCATTTTCAAAGAAAAATGGACCAATGATGCCCCGAGACCAAAATCCGCACCAAACAGTGACACGTGGTGGGTGCATTGGCTTCTCGACGGCGATATGCGGATTTTCTGTGTCCCAGATGCGACAATTTTGTTTATTAACATAACCACCGAGGTGGAAATGTGCTTCATCCGAAAAGATGATTATTTGGTAAAATTCACCATCTTCGGCCAAACGATCTTCCGCCCAATTTGCGAACTGTAGATGAATTGGCTTTAGCTGCTGCACCAATTGAACTTTGTATGGCTTTATGGCAAGGTCTTTATGCAAAATTCGCATCAAAGAAGTGCGCGAAATGTCGAGTTGACTTCGATGGTTGTTTACGCACATTTTTAGCAACCGCAGCAATGTTTTCGGTCGAGCGCACCGGACGAGTACGTACACGGGTTGGTTTATCCACCAACATTCCAGTTTCACGAACTAGCTTCACGAATTGAGTTTTCGGAACATTTTTTTGTTAAATGTTTTTTTTTTCAAATTTCGCACAGTTTGAGTCGAGGACTCAACACTTTGGAAATATGTTTTTAATATTTCCCAAC
Organism: Lordiphosa magnipectinata; assembly: GCA_037044535.1. Lineage (NCBI taxonomy): Eukaryota > Metazoa > Arthropoda > Insecta > Diptera > Drosophilidae > Lordiphosa > Lordiphosa magnipectinata. The sequence continues at coordinate 255,711 of JBAMBO010001151.1, forward strand.
TTTTTTCAAGCGAATAGCGTCAAAGTTTTTACTAAATATTAGTCGCTTTCCGAATGACATTTGACGCTTTTAAAGTCAAATTATGAATAGTTCAAATTCCATACACTAGATGGACCACCCTGTAAATAGTTATCCGATTTTAATAAAACTTGGTGAAATTATGTAAAAGCATAGAAAACTAAAAAATAAGTGGTTTGGGAACGTTCGCGTTCAGGACAAAAAAGTTTTTCTCACTAAAACTACTCTTTCGACCGATGGTTCCTATGGCAGCTATATGATATAGCCATCCGATCCGGCCGGTTCCGATAAATGTGCAGCGTCGTTGTACCAAAAGACTTCGTGCAAAGTTTGTTTAAGATAGCTTTTAAACTGACGGACAGACGGACATGACTATATCAACTCCGCTTTTGATGCTGATCAAGATCGGAAATTATTCCTTCTTCTACATACTTTTGCTCAAATTTAATATGCTTTATGTACCTTTAGTATACTCACTTTTTGCGGCCGAAACCAAACAAAATATCGACGAAAAATATTACGAAAAAATATTCTACGTCCGATATATCGTATCAGAAAAATATTCGATAATGATATATCGTCCTTTTTACGAAAGGATTTACTTGAGTACGGATTTTCCAATCCCGAAAAACTTGTCTTGATTCCGATTTTAGCTCGTGAGAGCTTGACTTTAGCTCGATATACAGGCATGTTCTCAATTTCACTACTTTTTAAAAAGTAAAAAGTAAAAGTAAAAGTAAATCGATTCGGTTTCGTTTTTTTGTTCTCACTTCCGAATGAAATTGCTCTCTTTTTACTTTTTGCAAACCACTGGTCCAAACGAGATTGGCACTAGATCAGAGTTCCCCAGCGATAGCCCCTGGGGCACGAACATACTCGCCAATTCACACCGAATGCTTGCCGAAGTCATGCATCACTGTGTGTTAGAGAGAGACACAGTCACCCCTGCAGAGAAATTGTCAGCTAGTAACAAAACAAAACTGTCCTACACCTAGTTGGAATGCTAGTAGAATTTAACTGGTAGCAAAATAGCTAGATTCGGGTGAGTTGGGCAACAACAAATATAAGCTTTCGAAGAAATGTTCGTTTGAAATACTTATTTAAGCTAGTTGTAATCCAATTGAACTTTAACTGGTTGCAAACGAATTGGTGTGGAGCGAGTTGATCGACAGATTTTGATGTACTGTTATACTGAGCAGCGACATAAACAGACTGTCATAAGGAAAACTCAAAGGTGAACTGGTATTTAACTGGTTGAAAACGGCTGATGCAGGGGACAATTCTCTCCAACTTATTCAATCTGGCATTAAACTGGTTGCGAATGGCTTCTGCCGGGGACAATTGTCACATGCCTATGACATGTCTGTGTAAAATGAACGACTTCAATACATTGATTTGGATAGGAAGTGCAACCAGTTGCAAGTTTTTAGAGACAGGTATACTTCTGGTTGTAAACTAGACACTTTCCCTGCAGGGACATTTTCGCGCTCTCTGCTTGGGGAACCCTGCACTAGATACATAAGAGAGAACCCACAATTCCAAGCGAAACGTTCGAAAATGGAACAGTCGAAGCTAAGAGAGGCTGACGTTTAGGTTTCACTTTTCGGTTTGGCAATTTCTGGACACATTAAACAAAAAAATTTCTTGTAAATCAATTAAAGACTTAAATGCAAATCAAATTTTACTAACAAATTCTAAATGGATCACAGAATTAAGGGAAATTCACTTTAAGTACAACTAGCAACTGTACGAGTGCGACATTTGGCATTTACTTTTCATTCCACAGACCATCAAGCAATACTTTTCAAGACAAAAAACTTGTTCGTTTTGGTGTTGCGAGAACACAAATCAATTCCTCTTTGATATAGTTGCCGTAGAATTGGAATTTAGAACATAGAACATAGTCTTATTTCAACAACACACGGGATTGATTTTATCTTATTATAAATGGTATTCGCCTGAGAAGAGATTTATTCGTATCTCCCTGAAGAAACGCTTTCGCTCCTCCCAGAATTGTAGCAGAGTAGCACATTTGATCCCTTAGCCGGATTCAATCAATATAAGCTCGATTTTCGTACTTGATTTGATCTCGAAATCAGCTTGCAAGAATATTTGAGATTAAATTGAGCTCGATATTCTATATTCAAAGTGAATAAGGATTGCTGGAAAAAATGCCAGAGATCGTCTTTAGTATTCAAAATGGTATATCTTCGCTTAAAAAAATCGTAGAATTGTTTGGGAGCGCTTATTTGAAAGTTAAGGAGTACTACTTTTCGATAATATCAAAGAGAGTCAAATCAAAAGAATGGATTCCCCACGAAACGCTACTAGAATAGACAAAAAACAAATCGTGTATAATCTAGAATCAATATTAATCCTTTAATATACTGAAAAATTCTCATTTTGTTGCCTTGTGTAGTTATCAGCTATATACAAAATTTAACAGGTGGCAGTTTAAAGTCGGTCTGGACGGAGTTGCTTCATTGTTTTACAGTACACATACGGATTGGTGGACGATATAATTTCACGAAATAGAGAGCATCACTTTGGTGGAAATGTGACTTTGTGGTCTTTAATAATTCATGATCAAATCTTTGTCGTTACGTTTGAGTATTGAATCGCAGATATTGATATGCTAGATGAGCTAAATATCCTTCAAAATCATGAGGTACCCAAATATTGAGTATATATACAGTAGTAGTATGTTGAATAACAGCAGTTTTGGATAGTCATCAGCCTCCAAATGGTCGGCCAGTTAAAAAACCAACGCAGCATCGTGTCCGTTTATTTCGCTTACTTTTGTTCAAGCTTGATTCGCCTTCTCTACACAATCTTTGTGGGGAATTCTAAGAGATCACTTCATAATTCTTAAAATAAAATGATAAATTTATCATCGTTGAAGTTGAGTCACTCGCACTATCTTTACATTACTGACCTAAAGCAATACAAAAGGGCTTACTGCCTGCCCACAATAAAGATTATCTCTCTCTCTCGCGTTTACTCACATGTATATATTATATATATTTCCGTTGCGATCTCGCCACGACAACTCCAGCTACCCACAACAGTTGTGACCAGCCCCCCCAAAAACACAAAAAATGTGTTTGCTGAAACATTTCCAGCGGATGTTGGTGGGCGCCACAGAAATTTCTGACGATCGACGACGTTTTGACCAGCCAATTCGAAAGAAAAAAAACAATGAAATTTATTTGGCGAGTGTTGTGAGTGTTTTTCTCTGCCCTTCCAAATGATGTCGTCCAGATGGTGGAACAATCATTCAGCCTTCCTTAGCGTTTGCTTTTGAACGCCCACAACTTGCGATTGATATGAAACAAACTGCGACCTGACTGGAATGACGTTGGTTTTGCCTGGCGTGTGAGTCAGCTTACAATCCCAGCCCCGGCATCCATCCAGCAGCCCGAAACAGAAACAAAAGAAAAAGCTAAAGCAACCCGGCCCAGTCAACCGGCAGCTCCACGTGCTGCCGGTTGCTCTTGAAACACCTACGCCAGAATGAAAATGTATCAAAATCCTTTTGACGTCATTAAACAAGGGAAAGCAGATTGGGGAAATTGATACAATGAATTTTTAATTTAAATAAAACGAGAAAATACCTTTGAATGGTTGAATGGAAATAAATATACTTAACTTTTGATTTAAAATATTTGAGTTATGAGGAACATGTTTGGCCGGGGATAGCAGCCATGAGCAGGGATGGGTGAATCGTTACAAAAGAGCAAAACGAAATAGTGCTTGATTTCTTTATAGCTCTTTCGGGAAGTCCATAGCTTTGCATTTGTCTTCGGTATTTGGTGTATCATAATGATTACATTTCTTTTAAATTATAGTACAAACTCTGCTTCGAGAATCACAGCTGGTCCTGAAGTTATTCTGTCAGACTTACATTGATAAGGCAACAACTCCTTCATCAAATCGATATCGATTGACACGAAGTAAAATCCATGTAATCTGTTCAAAAGTTATTTTGTAACCTATTCAGCTTTTTTAGCTACACCAAATCCCAAACTAGAATAATGAAAATACACCTCAGACAAAAGTAAAACGTATAAAAGTTCAAACCCTTTTGAAAAAGAAAACTTATTCGCTCTTGAATTGTTAAGAATTTTTAAGTTGAAATCGAGCCCAAGTCGTTCTCAATTTAATTTTAAGTGGGGTTAAGTAACTGAACTCTCACATATTTAGACTAGGAAATAGAGTTTGGGCTCAGGAGACGTCTTGTTTCAACTTCTATCTCGACTCTAAAAAAATAGAAAACTTCATGAAAATGCCTAAGTTTAAATCTATTTCGTGACGTCCCGATAATTTAAAAAAATCAAGTTTTAGGCGGCTTGAGGTCATGTTATGTTTCCACATATCTTTAAAAAGAAACACACAACACCGAAAAGGAGGCGAGTCGACTATACATTTGTTTCAAGAACATTCCGGTTCTATTTAGTTCTATTTGCCCATCGACTGCCATTCCAAGTCAGCATAAGAGCAAAAACCGACAGCAAAGGACAACGCCAAGTTGAGCAGCCTTTTTTGTGGTGATGTGTGTTTATGTTTAAAGTGCAATCATAATATGACCTCGAGCGGGTTAAACTTGATACGTTTGTTAAACTTATAAAAATACAATTAGCGCCGATTTCACATCTACTACATAGAGCTATCTTCTACAAAACCTACACTCAAAAAAAAATCCATACGGTTTCAAATTAATCCCAATCGGTAATGAAAACAACGTAGTCCCGGATATATTGTTGACCCGATCCGAAAATAGATTGAGTTGATCCGACTTTTTTAATCCTGAAAAAGCTTACATTTATCCTGGGGTAATCTTAAAAAAGATTGAATTAAGCACAATTTAATCCCAATGCAGGATCATATTAAGCATGTTCGAGATTATTTTTGAGCTCGATATGTAATATTGATTTGATCGCAGAAAAGATACTTCTCTTCTTCCTTTCCTCCGCCATATTCCATAGATCGTATTTATTCTCTTGAAAGAGACCACACCAGCTTTGGTTTATTTAAGACTTCTGAAAAACAAAGAAATATAAAATCTTGTTGGGCTCAACTGGGATTCGAAACCACTAACATGCGCACTGAACACGAATGGAATGGCATCTCATCGCACATGACCTACCTGATTGCTACTTAAATTTTGTCGCTCTCGGTTTCCAATTTAAAAATATGTGATCTCGAAAGGGATTGAAGTAAGCACATCGAAAGGCTTGGCCTGGAAGTCGACATTGAATTTTCAAGCTCATGCCGGGCTTACATTGAAAATATCCTGAGGTTTTTTTTTCTGTGTAACATTTAACCGAGTATACCTTAAGCTTATCTGATATCGTTCATAAATCTATACTTTTTCCGTGTTTCGGAGCTCAGATCTTTAGATTTTGAACGCAATCAGAATATAGATTTTACCTCAAAAGACTAGCTTAATGCAAAGATATGTCTTTTTATTGGAAATATTGATAATATCGATGTTTTTTACAACAAAATATCAATATCGAAATGATACTTTTTCAATATAGAAATAGATATTTTATAAATATCCGGTAACCCTAGTTAAATTAAGATCATCCGAGCTAAAGCTAGGTACTCAGACGCTAACAATTTTGTGAGAGCGGAAATTGCTTGATAATTGTCAGAGCCACTCTGACAATGTAGTGTGACCAGGCAACAGCAAAAGGCCAGCTGTGGTTTATATAAGCAATAAGCGGGCTAACTCAAATAAAATAAAATTGATAATGGAAGTCACTAGAGGTTATTTAACTGTCAATGCCAATGCCATGGTTTCTTTTGTGGAAGCATTTTATGTGGGGCTAGAGGTAGAAGCAGTGTCCTTTATTTTGGGCTGCGGGAGCAGAACTCGACCACTGACACTTACGATAACATAACATAACGATAATATTGCTAATATTGCAGAGGTAATATTCATAGCCCCAGCTAGCTCCATGGACTGGAGGCCGATCATAATCGCAGGAGAAAAAAATAGGTGAATACGATTTTAAAGCTGGCTGGTAGGTGGCCACAAGAGTAGCATCGGGAAGCTACCACAGTAAGCAGGAGGAGTCACTACTATAATTGGATGTGAAGACTGCAAGGGCTTAGGGCTGTTTGGCCGTGGGCTATAGGGCCGTTCCGTGGGCAGCGGAGGTTTAGACTCGGGTGGTGTGGATATGGTCATTTCCAAAAAAAGGTCCACCGAGTCCACTATGTTTTATCAAATTTTTATGGGGAAGCAGTCAAATTGAACAAATGTAAGCTAATCTCACATTTATTAATAACCCATTTCGAAAAATTCGGTTTTTCTATCGCGCTAGAGCAATTTTTCTAATTTGAACATTAATATTGACTTTTTTTTTTGATAAAAGTGCCTATAGATTTCTATTACATTTGCTATCTAAAATCTTTCTGAGGGTACAAATGGTCAAAAAGAATGCAAAAGAAACTATGAGATTGCAATAAACATTCAGTTTTACCTTCGCATTATAATGGAAATCACATAAATATAATGATGGAAAAATTGTCACGTTCAACATGTCACGTATCGACAGAAATAAATATTTATTTAAAAAAAAGTACAGAAAATTTCCAAATCAAATAAAATACATTTCAAAGATCTATTCATTCATAAGATATTAAAACCATTTGCGCTTAGTTATTGTGTCAGGTTTCGCTAAACTTTGTCTTTATATAGAAATGCCCATATATTGGGCAAATGGCATACCATCCATATCAACGGGAGAAGCATACAGTTGTGACTATATACAGTTCCACGTGATTGTCCACCACTCAGTTGTCCAAATAATTGTAGTTTTGTTTTTTGTTTTTCTTTGCTTTAATTTTATAAATTGTGTTCTCCTTCTCCTTCGACAATTTATCAAGTGTTTTCAAAAAACGAGTTGGCAGGTCCTTGCTCATTGTCAGAGCGAATTGTTGGTTGCTGTGTACTCGCTCTGACATTTTTTAAGAGCGGATTGTCCATGACAAGATATACTTAACAAGGTAGCCGCACTCGCTCTCTCACAACTTCTTAAATAAGAAGCTGAACACAAAAAAATTCGTCGGCGGAGATGCGTCGCTCACAAGGGTTGTTTACAAAGTGACATTTAAGAAGTAAGCAAAGAGAGCGAGAGAGCGAGTTCGGTTACCTTGTTGAGTATATCTTGGTCCATGATACAACTAATACAGGTATGGCACTCATCCAAGCGCTTTTGCTGAGAGCGCTCCAGAGAGAGACGGAGAGTGACCGAGAGAGTGAAAGACCCACATATGTACATTGTACACAGGAATTTAGTATGTGTGTATAGCAAAAAAGCAATGAAGCAACAACAAAAACAACAAAGCGATCGGTGCAACAGAAACCCACCATTTTAAAATTCCCGTCGTGCGCTCACACAACCTTTCAGTTCGAGTGTCAACTGCAAACCAGGGAATCTAACCGAATCGTATTTCGATTCCGGTTCCGGTTCTGATACGTACCAAAATTTATGTTTCGGTAAAAGGTTTTGTTTTGGTTCTTACATTATTTCGGTACTTGGTTCTGTATCGGTACCTCGATTTTTATTTCGGTATACCATTATGTACCGGTAAAATATAAATATAATTGCTGGAAAATAAACTTTCTACGCTTACTTGCGCTTTTCAAAGGCGTACATACAATAGTGGAAACTTTGACGAGTTTTCCTACCAACACTTAAGTTCATCTTCTTGGTATTGTAAAAGTTTAAGGCTCAAAATTGACAATGATTGATGCCATTATAGCCTAATCACACTGAGCACATCTAACACCCAACATCATTACCTAAAATGCTTAATAACTATTTCCTACGCCATTTTTAAATTTTTGTTTATTCAAAATATTAAGTAGGTCGTTGGACCAAGCTACAAAGATGACAAGGATGTTAGTGTGATTAGCCTATTAAACTGTTGAGTGAAAATTCCGAACTATTTTCAATTGTCCTATTTCTTTTCATACATATAAATGTATGAATCGACTTAGCCTCCACTTTCAGCTAAAGTATTTGTGTTAAAGCAGTTTTCCTTTACTTTTCTGTTCAAAGGTTATCATGACATAATAGTGAGGGTTTTTCTTTTTCACAATACAAAAGCTTTGCTGAGCCAGACTTTGTTTTCGAAAGCTTACGACTTAACCGATTGAACTAAGTGCCAGCTTGGGAGTCTAGTTATTGCGCTCAGAACCGAAACTGTACCGGTACAATGTTTACGTTCTTTTGCGGTCTTTTCGGTTCCAAGAATATCGGTTCTCGGATACCGGTAAACAAAAAATAAAAAATATCGGTTCCGGTTCATGTTCTGGTTCTGAGCTTTAATCGGTTTTGGTTTCGGTTTGATTCCCTGCTGCAAACTGATCTTTTGTGGCCCGAGCAGAGGACACACTGATAGAGTGCCATACCTTCTTTGTTGTATCATGGGTTTGTCAGAGCTATGTAATTAGATGGGCTCTGACTAAATTGTCAGCGTCTGAGTACCTAGCTTTAAAAAGAAGATGAGGACGAGAATTCCCGGATTACGAAATACGTACTTCAGTCAATAAAAAAAATTTACTGAATCGACTGACTTCTGATATCGTTTTGGGATTGATTTCAGTCCGGAAATCTCTGGATATTTCTTTTTAAGGAACACCGGTTTGGTTCGGCTTAGAAGCAGTTTGTTTACCTGGTCATTAAGCCACCTCCTCTGACAGTTTTAATGCTATCTTGAACAAACTTGAAATATTATATATATGCAGATTTTTTCAATTTTGTAAAGAATTTTCTAGAGTAGGCAAGCACCTACATGAGTATGTGGCAAACCTCGCACTTATGTGAGGTTATTTTTTCTCTTTTGATGTGAAACGTCTTTGATTTCGGTACAGAAGATTTTAGTAGGAGTAAAATTTGATTTCAGCGTCACGTGATGCGTGATGTCATGCATATTTTGTGTAGTTTTGGGCAGTGTCCCGGCAAACACACACACATAAGAGGGTTTACAGAATGGTGAAAGAGGGGGGAAATAGTGGGGAATGAGTGTGGAGAGAGGGGGAAGAGAGAATGTGAGAAAGTGTGACTAGAGTGTCAGAACACTGTGGGAACCGTGGAGGAAGCGAGTGGGAATAGTGTGGGAACAGTAGGGGAAAGAACACAGCAGCAAGTGATCTTGTTGTTGGACTTACCATTCCCTGTTAGTTTTCTTCTTTTGAAAGATTGCCGTTCCTGATTTAGATACCACTGAGAGAGCTTGTAATTTTGAAATTAATCCCTTAAATTTAGCATCATGTTTCACATCAAAGCTGCGGGAGTGTTAACGACACTCGCACATTTCTTTTTTTTTTGTTGTTAACTTTATGTTAATAATAATAGAGAACATTAAGGAGGTATTCAACCCATCTTCGTCAGCGTATGGCTTTCTCGTCATTCAATTGAGTGGCCGGTGGAGGGGCTAACGAAGGTTAATGCGTCCATATTTGACCTCTGGGGTCAAGCTGAAGGCAATTTAATTGACTGAATTGGGTGAGCTACTGCAGCTTCAGGCGTTATGGGTTGTTTTTTTTTTGTGTAATTGAGAGCAGGAGCGGCCAATTGAGTCAATCAATGAGTATGCTTGCAACTTCCGTTACTTTACTCTTTCGCTGTTATTTGCAATGAGTTGGCAGTTCGGTTAATTATGTTGACCCAAGTAATTTGTAAATCAAATATGTATGTGTGTTTTTGTATGCTTATATAAAGCGTGGGCTGGAGCTAAGCTCACCCACGCTTTGGCCAAAAATTGTATATTTGATAACACATTTTGCACGCCCACGTTCAGGCAGCGCCGCTGAAGTCGACTGCAAAGTCAACGTCTTGCCCGTCATTCACCAGCAGGAGCAGCTGCTGCTCACTCGCACAACATTTTACGCATTCCAATCAGCCAGAGTATGCGGTGGGCGTAGTACAGACAAGCACACACACACACACAAACACATACACACCTACAGTAAAATGTTATGAATGAAAAGCTTTTGTGGGGTGCTTAAATTGAAGCTGGGCCAGGCGGTGCTCAATTAGAAATTTGTTGTACACACTTGATATTATTGATTGGTGGCTACAAAGTCTCCAAAATAGAGAGAGAGCGACCTTGAAAAATATATTGAAAGTTTAAAAAAAATGACAGAGAGCTGGGCGGCTCGGCTGTGTAAAATAGAAGCTCAACTTTGGTACTAAGCAACTTTGAAATTTCAAATTTACCCGCCTTTAGGTGTTGCCCATTTTATTATTAAAGAGTTGCCCATCTGCTTAAAGACTTGGCGCTTTTGAGTATTTCTTTGCTTTTACTTAAGCGGTCACTCTGAAATATAAAACAAAAAAATTAATATTAAAAACTGTTTTATTGTTCAAGTTGTGCGTCATTTGTTGGTTTTAACCAAAAGTTCAATCAACTTTTCATCCAAAACTCAAGGTTAAATGGAATCGGATACCACGGAAAAAGAAAGTAGCCAAAAACAGAGGGGAAGTGAAAGTCTGAGCGGTAATGTGTTGGATGGGGAGGGGGGTGAGTTAGCGCCGCCAACAAAGAGAACTCGGAGAGAGGAAGAGGAGGACGAAGAGGTGCCCGAACTGGTGCAAAGCACTCAAAGCAGTCTGAGATCCTTTCAAAGGATACCCGTCTTCATAGTGGACTATCATAATGATGTGTTGGAGTTTATCTATCGTTGCCTGGCCACCAGGCATTTGCCCTTAGAAAACAATGTTCTGGTGCATTTTGACTCGCATCCGGATATGGTCATAGCCAGGGATATACCCGCCAGTGCTTCCTACGACAAGGATACCATGCTGAATGAGCTGAGCATAGAAAACTGGATTATGCCCACTCTGTATGCAGGTAAGATCTGGCGTAACTTAACAATTTAATGTGCACTCGCGCTCATTTAGTCCCCTCTTCACAGGTCACTTCAATCGCGTGGTCTGGCTGAAGAACTCCTGGTGCCAGCAAATACCTCTGGGTAAACATAATTTTCACATTGGCCACCAGGACGATCGCATTGGTGTGGACTGTCCTTTGGATTACTTTTTAGCCGATGGCAATTATTGTACCCTCGAGGATCTCCAAGAATCTCGTCCAGTGGAACTACAAGTTCATAATGCCGACTCTCCCCAACTGGATCCCTCGGAGTTCATCACCTTGAAAGATGCCCAAGGCTTTGTTTTAGATATCGACTTGGATTTCTTTAGTACTTCGAATCCTTTTCTGGAGATCTACAAAGATGCCGATTGCTATAACCAACTCAAGGAGATATTCCATTTTGAGAGCGTGGAACCCTTGAAACGGGCTGGCTTCAAAGATTATGCCTCCACAGCGGCAAAACGACAAAAGCAATTGGAGGCTTTAAAGCAAATCTTTTGGCATTTGGAAGAGAAACGCTCGTTTGAGGGTCTCCAACCACCCGATGAGTCTGTCATTCCGGCCGACATCTATACCAAAATCACCAATCTGGCCGAGCAACTTCAAGCGAAATATCCAGATGATGAGATCGATTGGCTTTTGATCTTTGACTCGGGCAGTACCACGGATAATAATGGTTTGCCCCATCATATAAGCACCAACAAAGAATTGTCCGCATATTTTGATAATTTCAAAAGGTTTCTCGAACGTCTACCTTGTCCACCGGTGGCCATAACCATGGCCCACTCAGCTCAAGACGATTACTGTCCACAGGATCAGGTGGCCTTCATTGAGGAGCAAGTTTTGAAATTACTCAGAGAGGTTTTTGGCGAACGTCTGCATGAGAAGCCCATATTACACTATATGGATGATCCCTGGGATGTGATGAAATTATAAAGGAGTCCTCAGTCAATTATAAACAATATCTTTCCCTTAATCAAGACAAACGTGTGATTCCATTTCCATTCAGTGTGAGAGAGCAAAGCAAGCAAAACAATTATAACTCATTTAATAACTTTTCTGAATTTATAAATCAAAAAAAAATATTTTTTAATTATTAAACATACGATACGTATTTATTATACAAAAACAACAAAAATCAAGTCATTTTGATTATATTTGTATTTTTTTATATTATTTAGAAAAGTCGCTCAATTCGATCTGTAACTTCTATGCTTAGAATGTAGAATGTCAATTGAAGAAAATCGAAAAAATCAGCAAAACACTGGAACCCTTCTGCAACCCATCACTGTGATGTTCTTTAAAAGGCACTTGAAAGAACCCATCAATGCTAGAACGATGCAAGCCTTTTCGCAAAGCTGATTTTCCAAATTCAATTTTCAAAATTAACCTACCTTATGGTAGTCAAACTGATCCATGAAATAAACAGAACCTAACCCGTATCCATCTTCAGTAGTCTTTGCCCGTCTACTGCAAGCAGCTTTGGGGACACATACATTTCCAAGCGGTTACTGAGTTGCAGTAGACGGTACCGAAAGGTTCTTGAAACAGCTTTATAGTCGACCAACATCATGAGTTTGATTATCATAAAGTTCGTTAAAACAGTGACAATGTTTCAAAGAAAAAAATCATTAAGAATCTATTTAATTTTCAGAAGAAAATTTCAAAAGAAAACGACGCAGATTACACTAGGCCACAGCCAAAAAGCTTAAGAACAAATGAAATTTGAGTTATTTTTCTTGAATAATCTGTAAAACTCAATCCGTTTCAAATAATGAAAATGAACTTGATCTGCCTGCTAGTATAAGAAGTATATGTAGGTCCCCTTGCAGGCTTACGTACCATGCATGTTGAGCCTTTAGCTCTTACCATCTCTGAGATCTGCTTGTTCCTACGGACAACCAGACAGACGGACATGGCTATAACGATGTTGTTGATGCTGATCAATAATACATATACAGTCGGAGATGATTTCTTCTGGCTGTTACATACAATTGCATAAACTTAATGTATTTTGTGTACATTTGATGTTTGGAAAATTGTAAGGTCATAGTAAAACCCCCTTATACGATTTTCTAGTAAAATAGACATAAAAAAAAAAATAGAGGAAAGCTAACTTCGGCTAGACCGAAACCCCTATAAACCCTTATAGCTTGATGGCGCCACTACTTTGAGCATTTGCTTCCCAGTTTGTTATATGGCAGCTATACGATATATTCATCCGATTTGGACCGAACTCCCCAAAATTGTGTGGAAACTGATAATATTTACAACTGGAAGGTATAAAGACGCTACCATTGAAAACAAAAAAGTTTTTCTTACTAGAACTACTTTTTCAAACGATCGTTCCTATGGCAGCTATATGCAATAGTCATCCAATAAGGATCAAACTTGGTAGAGTTGAGCAGTAGCAAATAATATTGATTAGTGACAAGTTTGGAAGTGATAGCATTGAAAACAAAAAAGTTTATCCTACTTAGACTTTTTCTGAGACATATCTTTTGTATAGCAGCTAGACTATATAGTTGTCCGATTTTCATAAAACTTGGTGTAATTATGTAAAAGCATAGAAAACTTAGAAATACGAGGATTGGGGACGTTTGCGTTGAAGACAAAAAAGTTTTTCTCACTAAAACTACTGTTTCGACCGATGGTTCCAATGGCAGCTATATGATATAGTCATCCGATCTGGCCGATTCCGACAAATGTGCCGCGTATTTGTACCAAAAGGCTTTGTGCAAAGTTTGGTTAGGATAGCATTAAAACTGACGGAGGAGATAGCACAGAAACAGACGGACAGACGGACATGGCTATATCAACTCAGCTCGTCATGCTGATCAAGAATATATATTCTTTGTGTGGTCGGAGATGCTTCTTTCTATGCGTTACAAACATCTGGACAATTTTAATATACCCTCTACAAGGGTATAAAAAAAAATGGTTAAATGGGTTTTAGTGTTTGCGATTTGGATTCAAAGTTTATCACTCATACGTACTGTTGCCCTTGCAGACATTTTAAATTTTTAACTAGTTTTCATAGATAGAAATCTATATTACTGCACAATTTCTACTATTCTGCGCTGTTCTAGATGAAAGCCAGTTTTTGCCGTACACTAAAAGGCTATTAGGATACCCTTTAATGGGGGATTCTTCTTGTCGAGGCTGTTTTTTGGACCTTTTTTAAAAAAAATCTTATTTGAAAACGCCAAGAGTTTTTCCAATTCTGTTATTTTTTAGAGTGTTACAAACAGATCGGGGGGTCAAAAAAAAAGTTATATAGCTGGCGGCCACGATTTCTCGTCTCCAGGTTGTCTGAAATGAAAAGTAAAAACGGGGTTGTAATCAGTATGGATGTCATTCTGGTCTGACCCTCGAAAAAATTTTGTGTTTTTTTCCTTGACAAAATGGCGGCCATTGAAAAAAGAAAATTCAATTTTTGGCCACTTTTTTTGTAGTTTAGTGTAAAAAAAATATAGTAAAAATTCTTTTTAAATTATGATTGACAATTCTGCGTCGATTTCACTTAGTTTCATCAAAATCGGTTTAGTGTAACTGAAGATATCATGGCCTCCAGTTCGAAAAACGTGTGTTCGAGATAAATGCGTTTAAAGTTTGAAGTAAACTCAAAAAATGACTCGTTTTAGCGAAGACATTGGCCGTGTTCAGCAGAACAACTTGCTCCCTGATCAACTATAAATTTGCAATAATCTTCCGCCTGAACTCTAGTGATGCGGCATTATTCGACAAAAAAGGCTATATCTTCTAAAGCATTTCGAATTTCAAAAAGTCCTTTAGGGCGATATTCTCAAATAACCAAGCTATAAAAAAACACAAAAAAAAAAAATCGAAAAAAAAATTTTGCGCATGGAGAATCCCCCCTTAAGTGAGACAAAGTGAATCACGGTTGAGGCCGTTGCTGCGCACAGTCTAATCGTCCATCTAATCATTTCCAAATTCAATTATCCCCCTCAAAGTAGTCTCCCCCGGATGTTTTTTCCAATTTCAAAAACTTGCTGCAAAGTCCTCTTCCGGTATAGTCTTTAATAACTTCTTCGTTTTGACTTCAGTCTCTTCTATCGATTCAAAACGGTGTCCTCGGAACGTTCTCTTGAGTTTTGCGAATAGTCTATGGTCACTCAAAATGGAATTCACTGATCCTTTCGATATTCCAACGAGGTAAGTATATGTCAGTATCTGTGTAGAATGTACGTGCGTTCATGCCTTCATGATGGACATGGCTCTATCGACTCGTTTGTCGTCAACAATATATCTACTCTAAAGGGTCGGAGATGCTTCCTTCTGGCTGTTACATACATTTGCACAATCTTATTATACTCTAAAGAAAAAGATGTGTAAGAACTTAAAAATGGTACTTTGTACTTAATTTGGATATTTATACCCTTATAGTCCGTGTGTCCGCTCGTCTTTTCTATGCGATCTCCTCCTTCAGTTTTAAAGCTATCTTAACTAAACTTTGCATGAAGACTTTTGGTACAAAAATTGCTGCACATTTGTCGGAACCGTCCGGATCGGATGACTATAGCATATAGCTGCCATAGAAACGATCGCTCGAAAACGTAGTTTTAGTAAGAAAAGCTTTTTTGTCTTCAGCGCAAACGCCCCCATACCTCGTATTTATAAGTTTTCTATACTTTCACATAATTCCACAAACTTTTATTGAAATCGGCTTACTATATAGGATAGCTGTCATACAAAAGTTAGCTCTGAAAAAAGTCTAATTAGGAAAAACTTTTTTGTTTTCAATGCTATAGCTCCCAAACTTGATATTGGTCAGTGTTATATGCTTCCACACAATTCTGCCAAGTTTGATCCAAATCGGATGACTATAGCATATAGCTGTCATAGGAACGATTGGTCGAAAAAGTAGTTTTAGTGAGAAAAACTTTTTTGTTTTCACTGCAAACGCACCCAAACCTCGTATCTATCAGTTTTCTATGCTTTTACATAATTCCACCAAGTTTGATGAAAATCGGTCAACTATATAGTATAGCTGCCATACATAAAAAAGGTCTGAAAAAAAAACTTAGTAGGAAAAATTGTTTTGTTTTCAATGCTATCGCTCCCAAAATTGTTATTGATCAATATTATATGCTACCTCACAATTCTGCAAAAGTTTGATCCAAATCAAATGACTATAGCATATAGCTGCCATAGGAACCATCGGTTGAAAAAGTAGTTTTAGTGAGGAAAACTTCTTTGTTTTCAATGGTAGCGTCTTTATACTTTGTAGTTATGAATATTAGCGGTTTTCACACAGTTTTTGGGGAGTTTGATCAAAATCGGAGGAGCATATCGTATAGCTGCCATATAAAAAACGGGCAAACAAAGGGTTTAGCTACGAGGTTTGATATGTAACTAACTTTATTGAATATCACATAAGCTAACAATTATCGTCAAGTCGCGTGCCGAGCGTGTCTGAAGCCAAGCCAGAAACTGAGCGCCAGGGATGGCGCGTGTTGTCGTTATGCTGTAGCGTCATGGATGGTGCTCGATAAATGGTGTGACCAGAGGTGGCCAGGGCAGCCACAAGGGTCAAAGTAGTGGCGCCACCTATTGCTGGATTCGGGAAATAATTCAGCTTGTTCAAAGCGAAAAGTAAATTGTTGAGTAAGAATCATTAAAAAGTTAGCTTTCCTCTAATATTTTTATTTTTGTAGATGCTCTTATTCGATCGACATTAGAATAATGTGAATTATGTTTACACCTTAGAGTCCATTGGCCACATAATGTGAAATATTTTGGTTTCTTGGGCTAGAAGGGGAAAATGCCGTAATCATTTCCTTATCTGCCGTCGAAGTTGCTTATAAAGGACTCGTACCTATTTTTTTTTATATTACCCCCTGAATTAAGTCACTTTTGTGACTTTGGTTGTAAAACTGATAGGATTTTGAAAGTTTTTATGTTAGCTATTTCGTTGAACAAAAATATGGAAGTACCAAAAACGAAGTTCGATTATCTTTCTTAAGATTCCAACTTCTCTTATTTTTTTTGTCAAGTTTAGAAAATTCTTCACATTTTCTCAATTACGAGATTTTTGCGTCCCACAATTTATAATCGAATTTTACAAAAATAACGAAATGTTCATGCAGCCCCATTCCCACTAAAGGTGCCCCCCTCTGTCTGCTTTTAGTTTTTTTTTTGTTTCACATTAGTTACTGACCCCAATTTGTTAAACTCCAAAAATCAATAACACATTGTGGCCTGGCCATATTCCCCCTGTTATAAAGGTGTTTAGTAACCATTTGGGTTTCAGTCGATGTGGAAGGATTCTCTCTTTTATAAAATATTAAAGTAAGTTCTACTTAAATCTAACAAATACTTTTTAAGCTTTATTCTACATCATCTATAGGGGGGCGGTATAATCTCTTGAAATTCGTTTGCCATTCACAGTTCCTCTTTCTCTCCTTTGGACTTTTCCTTTTTGGCCTTTTTCGTCTCGAGTGCTGGTAGTTGTTCCTTGAGGCACTCACGCTCTTCCTTTACCTTCAAGACATGATCTTCGCAGAGATGTTGCCTTAAAGATTTATCCTCCTGCAGCTTGAAGTACCAATCGCTAATGGTGTCCTCATATTCCTCTAGCATGTTTTCGCATTGTGTTTTCATTTGTGTGACCTCCACGGGCGGCTTATCCCACAGTTCATAGGGAATGCCCAGATCCACTTTTACACCCTTATCCACCAGGCCATGTAAAGTTTGGAATGTTTGGGACATGCCTTTGGCAAATCTGGTGCTATCGGTGCGCTCTTTGTGCAGATTATACTCCAAAACTCGCTCGCAAACATTCTCCAGTGATTCCAGCAGTCGTAGTTCACTGCGTCTGTATTCTGTACGCTTCTTGGGGCGCACATCATCCACGGAGTAGCCAGTTTCGATCACATCATGCGATTTGCCGGTCTCACCGAGTCGCGCTTCGAGCTCGGCGGCCAGAATTTTGCAAGCTTCACAGCGATTGGCATAGCGCACACCCTGCTCCTCTTCGGCAGAGGCTTGGACAAGTTGCAGCTGGAGAAGAGTCAACAGCAGGAATACTGTTAGTAGGCGGGCAAGCATTTTCCCTCCCACAAAGTTTTTGTTTGGTGGGAAAATTGATAATAAACCTGACGTGTAAAATTGATTAGGAATTAGTGTGACCAGCGAGGGTAGAAGGAAAATGGCAAAAAAAAATCACCGTTACTCATTTCACTTATCGATACCTCATCAATTCAAATTTTCACTTTTCAACGGCTGCCCTGGGCAACGCTATAAAACCAAAACAAAGACTGACCCCCCCAAGTCTCCCCATTCCCCCCACAACAAGTTAGCCGGGTAAAAACTTTCACTTCACAATGTCACACAAAAGATTCCACATGCGATTGGAGCTCCAGCTACATGCGGTGCGACTTGGTTATTTCTTTAATCCATTCACATAAATCCTTAATGCTGTGATTTTTCAGTTAACCTGCCCAGGAGTTTGGCTTTGTTCGCATGGTTATCTGGAGGCCACCATCAAGACTTTGGGTTACTATTTTCGTACCGGAGCCATGGAACCGCGATTTCCCATGCTGTGTCATGACCAATTTAACATGGAGGGATACTTTAAGAGTGTGAATTCGGTAGAGGAAATCCACAAAATGCTTAGAGCCGAACAATTGGAGATTACACTGTGGCAAAATGGTCGTAGATTGGCTTACTTTATAGGCAGCTTATCGGAGGTAATGCATCCGACGGTACCGCGCTTGAGTTGTGAGCATAGCTCAAATGTGCAACTTCTGATGAAGGCCACGCCAGCATTTCCAGGTATATTGGCACCGAAAGTAGAGCTTTCAGCTCAGCTGAGCACACGAGACAGGCAAAAGAAATGCCACTGTCAGTCCAGTCAATTAGAGCCGGAGCGTGCCATTATCAATCGCCATGCAGAGAGTCGCTGTCTGCAACACTTGGAGCAGCCGAGGAAACAACAAACTGTATGCCATGCCAAACATTCCAATTGTAGCTCAGGATACACTTACTCCGCCGGACTAACCACCACAAGCAGTGGTTGTAGTGTGACGCCAGAGCAACAGCAGGAACAGCGACGAAGACTGTCCACCTGTTCGGGAAGCACTCAATTGAGCAGCTCGAGTCAAAATTCTTCACTCACCCATTGCACCCACTCCAACTCCATCAAAATGGAAACTGAGGAACATCAGAGCTGCTGTGAAATTTGTCAGGCCTATAGACGTGTGTTTCTGGCTACTTATTAAAGGAATAAATGGTGAAACAATTTTAAGAATTTTTTTTCTCAGCCTAGAAGCAGTCGGTGAGATAGTCGGAGACAGTCGTCTTTTAGAAGACTGTGGTTTCTTCAGAGTTGTAGAGCAGGCCGTACCCTATTGTGGGATCCCCCAGTTCCAGGAAGGTATGATGATAGCCTCGTAAACAAGGATTCTAGCTCACAACGAAAGACCGATCCGAAGTTTGAAGAGCAAATCGACTTTTTACTGAAAAGTTTTCAGCTTAAACGAAGCACAGTGGGGCCCTTTCCCAAAACACGTTTCAAAAATCATAACTTTTGAACTATTTTAATTATACACCTGATTTATTTTTGTCCTAATAATCTGAAAACTTCAAAGATTTTTTTGATGTAAAGTTCTTTACGTTACGCCCACAAAAGAGGGCGTAATTAAATCGGGAAACTCAAACTTTTTGTTTTTTTTTTCATCCAAATTTACGATTTTAACACGAAAATTAAAACAAAAACGAGAAGGCCAAGCTAACTTCGCTTGTGCCGAAGTTTGAATACCCTTGCAAATGCTGTTTTTGAAATGTCAGAGTTTAAGAACGCTTACATAAAAATCAAAATTTTTTGTAACTTAAACCCCTTTTTCCGACAGATAAACATCTGATTTTGACCAAATTGATCAAATTTTGATGAAATTGACCAAAAAAATTTCGCGAATCTTTTTGAAAACATATCAAATTAACAATCGCCGAGTTTAAGAAAGATTAAATTTAAAACAAAAAAATTTTTCTCACTAAGACTCATTTTCCGACCGATCGGTCCTATGGCAGCCTTAAGTTATAGTCATCCGATTTCGACCAAATTTTGCGAATGTATTTGAAAGCATATTGAATTAGTAATCAGTGAGTTTAAGGACGCTTACATTAAAAACAAAAAAAATTTCTTAATAAGAACCATTTTCGACCGATCGGTCCTATATATATAGTCACCCGATGTCGATCAACTTTTTCAAATTAGTTTGAAAGCGTTTAATATTAATAATCACCGACCTTAAGAACGATTTACTTGAAAACAAAAAAGTTTTTTTCACTAAGACCCATTTTCCGACCGATTGGTTCTATGGCAGCTATAAGTTATAGTCATCCAATTTTGACCAAATTTTGCAAATCTGTTTGACAGCATATAATATTAATAATGGTCGAGTTTGAGGACGCTAACATTGAAAACAAAAAAGTTTTTCTTAGTAAGACCCATTTTTTTAAACTATGGTTCCTATGGCAGTTATAAGATATAGTCATCCGATCCGGTCGGTTCCGAAATATTAGCAGCGTGCAGTAAAAAGAATATTCTGTGCCAAATTTCAGCTCGATAGCTTTAAAACTGAGAGACTAGTTTGCGTAGAAACAAACTTCTGGGCAACATTATAATACTCTTTATCTGCAATTTGGATAAGCTTTTCTGTACTCTTCGATGCATTAAAGAAGTTGATGCTGATCGCGTTTTGTAATACGCCCATAGAAGTCCTCAACTAGTTCCACGCCTCTTTCTGCGAAATCATTCACAACTTTGAGGGTTTTAAGTAATTTTCGCGCTGCCAGATATTTATGGTCGTCTTGCCGACATTGTCTAATGCTTGTAACATTTAGAATTAGCTTGTTTATGTGCTTACGTTATGTCCCAAACCTTCGGCAGTTGCTTGATAGCGGCAACTCAAGAGCTTATTCCGCATCTGTCCAGTACGGAGACCAACTTTGGTGGGTTCCTCGTCTATTCAACACAAAACAATCTGAACACGTCAATTCAACACAAAACAAATTAAACACGAACAATTTCAACACAACTCAATTTCAACATAATCTATTTCATCACGAAGGAATTTAACATCGCCAAATTTCAACTCAGTGCAGTTTTAACACTAGAAAATAGAACACAACAACAATTTCAAATTTCAGTCGAACCCGACTGTAGTACACTGCTCGCCACTTGAATAGGACACCTCTAAAGTCGATTTTCTATAGTTAATTGCTGCTAAACCAAGCCATCTAGGAAAATAATTTTTGTTTTCTTATAAAGTTTATTTAAATGTAGTAATTAGACGAAAATTACAAAATTATTCAAAAGTTGTAAGTATACAAAAAACATTGTTAACCAATAAGTAACAAATTTTGGAGTCTTCATTTTGCACCACTTGAATAGGACACTTTATCTAAAAACCATTTAAGAATATTTCAATCCTTTTCAAATAACAATATTACTTAAATAAGAAATTACTAACATGTTTTTAAACCAAAAAAAGTTTTTAATAGTGTGTTGAGCCTCCTTTTTTTGTCCAAAACCTCACACATTCGGTCTGGAAGGGATGCATACAATTTTCCCAAATAATTCAACGATATCGAGCCCCATGCTAATTTGATAGCTGCAATTAGTTCGGGAACGCTCGAATATTGCTGACCTGATCCATATACTTCACGCATTCATGGGTGGTTGGTATAAATTTAAGCTCACAGGTGCCATAATAGGAAATGGCCCCCCATACCATAATACCTCCAGCACTGCTGTGCAACTTATCCAGATGGTGTGGTTCTTTTCGAAGATCATGAAAATAGTAGCTGTAGCCATCGGGGCCCTCCAAATTAAACTTTTTTTCGTCCGAAAAGACAACACGTTGCCACTCCGAAGTCCAGATGACATGTGCTCGCGCGAAATCAAGGCGTTGTAACTTCCGAGCCGGGTTAAGAGGTGGCTTCTTCTTGATTTTTAGTCTCTTCAGGTGTGTAGCATTATTAATAACACGACGCATGGTTGTCAAACTTGCTTTAACGTTGCATTTTTCCCTCATCTTGGCCAAAGAGTCGTGCGAATTGGAAGCTTCTCTTAATATAAGTCGCTTGTCCGCGATGGTAAGCACACTGTGGGTGCGGCCCTTCATGTTTTTACCATAATTAGCCTCATTATTTAAAAAATTTGTTATGGCGTGACGGCTCCTGTCGACTTTTTTTTGCTATTTTGGCAATAGAAAGGCCAGAATCCTTGTAAGCTTGGATTTTTCCTTTCTCCGACTCAGATAATGAAGTGCCACGCCCCATTTTAATTTTTTTTAATTTTATATACACTTCAATTAAAGCAAAAAGTTTAAGTAAACCAAAATTTGTGTGCACGTGTCAACGATACCGACCAAATAAAATGCATGTTCTATTCAAGTGGCGCAAAAATTCCATTGAATTTTTGCGAATGCTCGGTTCTATTCCAAAACTTGGAATATACCAGAAAGAGCGAAGAATGCTTGCACAAAGATAATATGCAAAAAATACCGTTATTCTACCATTTCGTTTTCGAGTTACGAGCAGTTTTAAAGAGAGCATACAGGGTGTCATATTCAAGTGACGAGCAGTGTACTCTGTGTACCTTTGGTATAGAGTATAAAAAGGGCCATTTGATTATGTTCATTCTAATGTACCTATATGAATATGTAATAGATCAGCACCAATATCAGTCCAAATGTTTACCAACTTTTAAAGCAAATTGTCTTAGTTCAAATATGACTAAATGACTATTAGGAAACGTAAATAACAAAATTATTTTTAAATATACCGGTGAAAAGCAATGTCTGGCTTGAACAGCTCAAAGCGCTAAACAAAACCTTTTATTAGGTTTGTCCATGCTGTTTATCTTATAGTTCTATAAACTCTAAAATGATAACGTCAAACTTTTGCTTTATTCTAAGGTAGACTGCATACCAACCGCCAAAACCAAAAAACATTCATTCTAAAAGTAGACATAGCAATATATAAGTATGACCAAAATTTTCGGCCCTTAGGCTCGTTTTCACATCTTCTACATAACATTCCTATCACATAAACTAACAAATAACAGAGTAAATTGACAGTTTATCTGACACATATCGGCTTTGCGAGAAACGAATGGTAAATGTTTTATTGATTTTTGTTTAGAATTTTTCCGACAGCTTATCAAAATTAGCTTACCTCCGAAAATTCTTTAAAATAATAAAACAGTGCGAAAAAAATATGTCAACTATCAGCAGTTTGGATTACTTTCCTTAAGTTTTGTTGAAAATATAGTGCGTTGCTTTAAAAATTATCAAATAAATGCGCTTTTTAAGAGGATTTTTTAAGTTTTTAACATTATATTGGTTTCAGTAAACCTTTGTAGCTTTTTGTTTTCAAAGTCAAAAAATAATCATTTCTCTGTTCATCCTTGTCCTTGACCGAACTACGGTTTCCAAATATCGTTCTTATCAAAATACTATTCTAAAAACATGCTTAATAACTAAAATTGCTTTTACTACAGATATTCTTTGAGATCCGTCTGTGCAAAAACCTCAGCAATCAAAGTTATAATTAAATTGTAAGGAGCAGCTCTCTGTAGTTCCTCTGCGGTCAGTTCATTCCTTAGTTGAATGCTGGAGCGTGCTATGCTACGCAAGGTGCTAAATACATGCGGTTCCAGTGGCAAATGCAGACACACCAATGTGGCATAAAGCCAACGAGCCAGCCACACATCCGTTAGCAAATCCACTTTGGTAACACCTTCTTCTGGTTGCAGCCATTTATTCTGCATCTCCAGTAATTGTTCCAAATCATGTTGACTCAGGCGCAGCAATGTGCTCAACAGAGGCTGCTGATGGCGACAGAAATCTTGCCATTTGTCCACATCACTGGTGAGTGGTGGCTCTACAGATTGATCATAATTATGAGCAGCTAATTCACCGCGCAAGGACAAAACATGCGAACGCGCTAACTGGAAACTGCTGACCTGGGCATCTCTCCACTCGGGTGTGGGCAGCAGGCACTTGTGTGGCGGTAGAGGGGGCTGCAGCACGATAAACTTATTAGCAATTGGTAGAGATTGTGAAGTGATACTTACACTCTCCAGCAGCTCCAGGTGATGTTGTTTGGCCACTTGGTTTGCAATCTTAGCCGATCTTTTGGTCACCACAGCCGGACAACGTTTCCTCTCGTACAGCATGTGAGTTAGGTACTCTTCTCCAGTTTCTGGTTTGATGGTGGGATCAAAGTTGGCACCGGGTTCAAGTATTTCCAATGCCTGTAGCTGAAATGTTTGTTCCTCGCTTTCGTTTTGCATTTTTGGTGAGGAGATTTAAGAAATTTGTGTAAAATTTTATGTGCGTCAAAATAGCGTCGGATATTTAGCAACGAATTGGAACGGTGGAATATGGAACAAAAATAAATTTTTTCTTTTTAAGATTACTCACTAACTACTTAACTTATTGAGACAAATTAAATTGCAAAATGTTAAGAAAAGCGTAAACTATTGTTTTAAATTAACTTTGGGTGGATTTGAGCATTGCAGGTACTGAAAATATCCAGTCGAAAAATTGCCCTCCCACAAAAAGATGATTATCTGGGCTCTCAGAGGTCGTGCAGCTATACACGGTATACTGGCGTAAAGAAGGCACTTTCACGAGTATTTTAAATATCCATTCATGAAAATCGTCCCCACAGTTTTTGTGCAAATCAATTTACAGTGGACCAACCTTGAAATTTTCCCATACAAAATTTGTCAAAAAAATTAAGTTGACAAACTTACATCAATATCTCCTCTCTCAGAGGTCGTGCAGCAATGCACGGTATATTGACGTAAAGAAGGCACTTTCAAGAGTATTTTAAATATCCATTCATGAAAATCGTCCCCACAGTTTTTGAGTAAATCAATTTACAGTGGACCAACCTTTCTTTACTGAAAAGGCTGCCATTTCAAACGAGTTCAGTGTGACCAAGTTACCAAAATTCGACGCTATTTTTTGTAGAGGTCGTGCGCACATGCACGATATGTCCCCTGATAGGTAATAATTTCAGCTATTTTCCCTAATTTTCTCAGCCAATTTGTCCCCACAGTTTTCCTTAAAATTTAAAAATTAATGTTGAAGTTTCCCTATGTTATTTTCCAGCCCTATACAGGCTGTAAGTGGCTATCGATAATTCGTTGCTAACTTTCCCAGAGGTCGTGCGCATTTGCACGATATGTCCCCTGATACATAATAATATTAGCTAATTTTCCTAATTTTCTCAGCCAAATCGTCCCCACAGTTTTTTTTTAAATTAATTTTTAAGTTTCCCTATGTAATTTTCCAGCCCTATACAGGCTGTAAGTGGCTATCGATAATTCGTTGCTAACTTTCCCAGAGGTCGTGCGCATTTGCACGATATGTCCCCTGATACATAATAATATTAGCTAGTTTTCCTAATTTTCTCAGCCAAATCGTCCCCACAGTTTTTTTTTAAATTAATTTTTAAGTTTCCCTATGTATTTTCCAGCCCTATACAGGCTGTAAGTGGCTATCGATAATTCGTTGCTAACTTTCCCAGAGGTCGTGCGCATTTGCACGATATGTCCCCTGATACATAATAATATTAGCTAGTTTTCCTAATTTTCTCCCAAATCGTCCCCACAGTTTTTTTTTAAATTAATTTTTAAGTTTCCCTATGTTATTTTCCAGCCCTATACAGGCTGTAAGTGGCTATCGATAATTCGTTGCTAACTTTCCCAGAGGTCGTGCGCATTTGCACGATATGTCCCCTGATACATAATAATATTAGCTAATTTTCCTAATTTTCTCAGCCAAATCGTCCCCACAGTTTTTTTTTAAATTAATTTTTAAGTTTCCCTATGTTATTTTCCAGCCCTACATTCATTTTCCCTACATTATTATTCTGCCCTGGGCCGCTTTTTCGTCGATGCGGCAGCCTTGCCATCCTCCGTTATTCTGAAAATCACACCAAAACCAAAACAAAAGCGAAGAAGACTGAAAGAAGAAAAACCAAAAGCAAAATGAGCGGAACAATAAACATTACAAAATCGGTAAGCAAATAAACATTTATTTATATATAAAAATTGTTATTGTTATTATTGTTATATATTGTAATAATTATTAATACAAATTTTTTTACAGTCGGTGGTGCTAAATTTTTATTTTGGCCAAACTGGCGAAGGCGAGACTGCGGAAGAGCAGGGGCAGAAACCAAAAGCGGGGCCAACGCGACGACGTGGGAATAGGGGGCGCGGACCAGCTAAAATAGCTGCGAATCACCCTAGTGCGGCTGCTTCTAAACCTGGAGCTGCTGCTGGAGCTGCTGGATCTGCAGGAAGAGCTGCAGCTGCTAGGGCTGCAGCTGCAAGAGTGGTAGCAACAGCAAAGGCTAGAGCTTCTAGCGCAGCTAGAGCCGGTGGAGCGGTTGCTTCCTGCTTAGGTGGAGTTGGTGTTGTTGGAGCTGGTGCAACAGTAGGAGCTGTTGGTGCTGAAGATGGAGGTGGTGCTGATGGAGCTGGAGCTGTCGGTGCTGGAGCTGTTGCTGGTGGAGCAGGAGTTGTTGGGGATGATGGAGCAGGAGCTGGGGATTAAAGTTATACTTATACTAATACATATACTTATATAAATATATACTTACCTACCATATACTTACCATATACTTAATATACTTACTCAATATACTTAAATAAACCTGAACTATTATGTATAACTATTATTTATTTAAAATTGTCTTTTTATACCCATTAAAAATGGGAAAAGGGGATCATGAAGTTGTGCAAATGTACAGCCAGAAGGAAGCTTCTCCGACCCTATGAAGTATATATATTCTTGATCAGCATGATGAGGTGAGTTGATATAGCCATGTCCGTCTGCCGTCGCGTCTGTCTGTCTGTCTGTCTGCTCGGGGTGTCTGTCTGTCTGTCTGTCTGTGTGTCTGTCTGTCTGTCGGTGTCTGTCTGATGTCTGTCTGTCTGTGTGTCTGTCTGTATGTCTGTCTGTGTGTGTGTCTGTCTGTCTGTCTGTCTGTTTAAACGCGTCGATCTCAGAGACCATAAGAGATAGAGACACAAATTCTGGCATGCACATGCACATAGGTGTATACCGTACCCAGTTCAAGTTTGTTTCAGATTTGGAAAATTCCACCCCCACCCCCCTTAAACCGCAAAAAACTCATTTATTCTGAATATGTATTTTTCTTTTTAACAGACTTCAGCTCTGCCAAACAAGCTAATATAAATACAAACAAAATCACATAATTAGAGCATTTGTTGGTCTATATGCCTAGGTTGTTCCAATAGAAATTCGACAACCACACTAGCTAAGAGGAGATGATTTATTTTGAGGAAATTGCCATACAAATAGAAGTGTCTGACTTCAAAGACCGATTTAAACGCTTTCTGCTGTACTTATATAGCACCTTCGATTTTTTTAAAGATTCATTGATATGTGCACTATAATATATATATATAATATAATTTTTCTATTGAATTAAATTCATTTGGGATTGAGCAATCGGTTTTAACTGTTTACAAATTTATAATAAATAGAACTAAATACTTTAAGCGTGCGTGATGGTTAAAGAAAATTTACTCACGCGTGCATCTCTATATGTGTTTCTGTTAATGTGGCAACTTCGCCAACCTCCGTTATTTATTACCAAAAACGCAACGCAAAGAGAAGGCAAAATCTGCAAACAATTTATTTTTAAATAAAGATTTTCAAATTGTTTTTGCGTGGAACTGCCATATTTGGAGCATAATGATGTGTAAGTATTATATTGTTTTGTAAAAGCATCCAAATTATCCTTGTCGTTTGATTTTTCAGCTAGAGAAGCGGCCACATTTGATGCTGCCAAACTTTGTGCGCCTACAACAACAGCCACAACAACAAGATCTACAACAACAACAACAAGATCGACTGGAAAGGACGTAGAGAAGTTTGCGCCTAAAAAGTAAGTACTGGATTTGGGATATTATCATATCCCTTATATACTCTGTACCAAAAGTACACAGAGTATATTAAGTTTGTGTAAAAGTATGTAACAGGGAGAAGAAGTACTTTCCGACCCTACAAAGTATATATATTGCTTAGTCAAATTCGTTACAGTTTTCAAGACAAAGTTGAAAAACAGTACAAAATGAGGTGAAAACATAATGATTTTAAGACATTTTTGTAGTCGGGCTTGACCGAATTTTTATACCCTTGCAAACCCTATAAACTATATATATTCATGATCGTTGCGATGAGCTCAGTCGATTGAGCTTTGTCCGTCCGTTTGTCTGTCTGTGTGTTTCTACGCTAACTAGTCTCTCAGTTTTAAAGCTATCGAGCTGAAATTTTGCACAGAATATTCTTTTTACTGCATGCTGCCAATATGTCGGAACCGACCGAATCGGATGACTATATCTTATAGTTGCAAAATGAAGACTATTAAATTTGAATGACCGTCGACAATAGCACCAACTGCTCCTGGGATCCCCCTTGATTTTTCCTAAAAAAAAATGTGTAAGTCCGGCAGGAATGTACACAACAAACTCAATCACGCACAAATGGCTTTACGAATCGAGATGAAACTTGGCACACAGATAGTTGATAACCTTGAGTTGAACATATGTTGTATAACTTTTATTAAAATGGTCAAAAACCGCAAAATTTGCAAAATTAATTTAAGTGTATTTACTAAAGCGCTTGATGATTAGATGACAATGCAGGAGTTGGTAAATAGAAAGTGTAGATCCTTCTATAAGGAATAGAAATTCGCGAAATTTTAAAAAAAGTTTTAATGAGTTTAGAATATCATGAAGATTGAATAGATGGCAATTGCCAAGTAATTTTTACTTCTTAGTGTTGTGTTTTAAATTCTAAAGGGGGCGTAGCAAAAACAACCGGCTACCTGCTACTACTTATATAATTGTTATGATCTCATTTCCACACCACCATTGAGGTAGAGTTCAAGGCGCGTTTTTTTTAAAGTGGTATCCCCAATAGGCCTAGTCCACGTACTACTTAGCAGAAGCATTAAGTCATAAGTGCACATCCCGATTGGTTCGTTGCTTGGAGCGCTGCTGGCAGACTGCTTCATTGGTTTTAAGGCTTCAAAGTTTTAAGGATTCAATATCAAGGAGCCATCGAAACGACTGTTTCCGGTAGCTTACAGCACACAGATGTCAGTTTCCGTCTCACCTGAACATGTTTCCTATGTAAACTACCTTCAGTGATGCAAGACTGGCTCACGCATTTGCTCAACATAGCTTTATTTCCCATTAGGTCTGTGGATATGATGCTTTGCCCAGTTGAATGTTATGAAATAATGATTTCATTATATACTTGCTTCGCAAAGTTTACAGGTAAGGGTATTACCAGCAATCCTGTATTCATTTGTAGTGCATTGAATGCAAAGAGATCGTCCACAGTTATTGCATAGCAATCTGGATTCGTGACCTACATATTTGCAACAATGAAGACATACATCTAAGAGGGAATCGCCATAATTGATTAGTTTCTTAAACATGCCTCTTCTAAATAAACTAGCAGACTGCAAATTTACGAGAGGCATGTCATTAATGTGGCATTTTGCAAACTGCAAAATAAAAATGCCGCAGTTATATGAATCGTCTTGAAGGTCATGACTTTTGGTTACGCATCTGTAATTCATCGTACTAATGCGGTCCAAAAGCTTCTTGTAATACTTAATAAACCTTTGAGCAGTCTTTGACTCGCCCATTGGATCTAAGAACATAAATTCTAATTTTATTTTATCTATGAATAAGATATAAAAATGTTTTTTGTAACAATGAGGAACAATTAAAATGCTAGAAGAACTTTCCAAAGCAGTTTTAATTAATTCTCCATTTTGGAAGGCAAATTGATCAAGCTGACAGGGAAGACTTTCCAGTCTTGGATCATTTTGATCAAAAAGAATAGCTGTCAAAGCAGCGTCAACTATGAAGTTTGACAGCCAGTTATTCTCTTGTATTGTTACTAAATCGCTTAGTTCTATATGGTACACGAAACGATTAATATTTAAACAATGAACATTCTCGAAAAGAGTCTTACAACTTAAAACGTAAAAGTGTACTTTTTCTTTAGCACAACTGCTCAACTTCGAATTATTCAGAAGAATTTTTTTATAATTCTCCTCCATTCGAAATATCTGAGTGTTGGCAGCATAGGAATGATCTGCCTGAACTGAGGAATTCAAATTTTGATTTGAATTCTCAGAAAGAATAGACAATTCCAAATGAAAATTAGAATCATTGTCTTTTGGAAGACATGATTGTGAATATTCCTCACGAACCTTATTAGGTCCGGAGAAATCCCGCTTGAACAAGCCAACCTTAAGCTTTTTAACGCCCTTTTTTTGCCAACTTTCTTTATGTTTAGAAAGCTTTTTATTGGACATTTCACTTAAGGCCGTCATTTGATTTGATGTGCGTTTTTTAGGTCTAGCCTTTATAACAGCACCATGCATAATGGGGGAGCGAATATATTCTGGGTGCGCAAGCTCAACTTGTCGCACCACAGATTTCGAAAGATCATCCATTTTACGAATGAATCTTCCCAGTTTTAGCCCTTGTTTTGATTTAATGACACTATGCTTCAGTGTCTTAAAAAAAGACTCAATCGGACCGTTGCTGGGTCTTTTATTGCTCTTATCAATAAAAATACCCATTACATTGGTCCAAAATGGCGCAAAAACAATATATTTGCCCAAAATGACCTCTACCATTTCGGGACAAGAATAAATGTTTTTTGTTTCATTTTCTAAATTAATAATCAAACCATTAATAATATCAGCAAAAGTGTTGAAACGAATTTTCAATCGACTTTTGCTTGCAATGGTTTTCAGAGTATCTTCTCTATACTTTGTTGTTTGATTTACAAATGATGCATGCTTTTCCAGATCAAAAGTTTCTGGTTTCGCACCTGTAAAATATGAAATGGCTTTGCTAACCATTTCATTTACAGTAGGAGAAAGAAGAATGGTTATCAGATGTTTAAACCATTCTTCTAAGTCCTCAATGGAGCATATATTATATGCCCAACCCAGAGCATTTCTAAGGAAATGTCTTAGGTCAGAGTTGGCCAAGCCTACGGTTCTGTCTATATCAGCACACATAATTTTGGCATAATGGCTTGTACAAAATTGTACGCATACTTTAGGAAACGCACTACTTTCGCCATATAGAAATCGAAAGCACATTTCATTGTATGCTGCAATATCTAATTCACAGTATTCTTTTAATACTGCTCCAATAATTGCAAAGCTAACGTCAGTCACGATTCGTTTGCAAAGTGGCAATTTCAATTTATTCGAAACACAATACCTATTAAGGTCGCATAAAAAGCGACCAATATCAAAGGCAGTGTGGTTGGATAAAATCGCATGAGCCACAGGATACACAATACGATGCTCTGGAATATGTGCAACCAATGAATAGAGAAATATTCTTTTCTTAGCCAATTTCATTGGTTGCACAACACATCCTGTAGCATCCAGATGTAGCGTATTAGTTTTTATGTGATTTAGAAACAATTTTAAATGTTCTAAATTCCATAAATATACCTCCACCTTAGTGGAAATATATTGAATATAATGACTAAATCCTATACATTTCATGTCGTAGGCATCTTTAAACGCATCTTTTTCAAAATCGTTTTTAGAATTCTCCTCCGATATGAGATTTCTGTAATAGGATAAGTTCTTATACACCATTTGGTTATTCCCAACTAAAGCTCTTTCGCGGTTTAATTTATTCGCAAGCTTGTTTTTATATTCAAAGGCAGAGCTGCCTTTGATATCACTTTTGGCAACAAACCGATTTATGGCTCTGCATTGCACATTCTTTTCAAAGTTTATTGTATGGATCAAATTCTGGCTGCTTGAGTAAACTCGCACAGTTCCATCGAAAGACCCAACAAATTTAAAATAGTTGCAGGATGGATCCTTGCAGTATCCATATGCAACAAAAGAGTTTTTGTTAACTCTTATGGATTTAAAGTTCAAACCACATGCATTATTAATAGAGAAAAAGTTTTCTCTAATTATGTGTTCAATACTTTTTTTTTCGCTAAACATTGATTTACAAGATAAAAGATTTACCTTGAAATCGTCCACTTTCATTTCAGCTATATAATGTTTACATAAGAAATCAGGTGAACGAATCAAATTTTGATTGTTTACCATTCTTACATCTACATTTAAGCAGACATTTCCAACCCTGCAATTTTTTCGAAAGCACTTTAATGAAGCTTCGACCATACTTTCGTCTACTGGGTTTAAGGAAAGATTGCTGAAGGAGTCAACACTTTCAACCAATTTGTCTTCGGGTTCATAGACACTATCATTAGGTTTATGAACACTCTGACACTCATTAAAGTCTACTTCTATAAAAGCGTTAGAATTAAATCTAAGTATTGCTCTTTTATAGCTACTAATTACAGTTTTGCGCCATTTTTGCGACATACTGTTTATTTTAATCCGACCAATATTATTGGCGGCTAAGTTTTTATTCACTAAATTAGAAATGAAAGAAATATCTTCTGCTGTTAATTCCCCCGACGTCTTCAAAGTCCCTGCTTCAAGGGCACCCTCAATGGATTTGCCTAATCCCACGATAGCATGTCTGAAAACAAAATAGTAGCCGACAATAATAATAAAGGAAAAAGCCAGAAAGTTAATATTTGAATAGCACAAGGCTACAAAATAGGACTTCTTCCATCACTCGTGGATTTGTTCAGAACCGAATCCCTTAGAACCGGTTCGGTTCTGGTATTTTGGTCCGACCAACCGGACCATGAACCGAACCCCTAATATTTTTGACTCCTCGAACCTGAACCCGAACCAGTGCTAGAATGTGTGATGGATGGAACTCAACCTACAAAGTGTGCGAACGTTTACTTATTCCTAAAGATTTTTGCATTCAGAGTTCTTTAAAAGATGCAATTTGCTGCTGCCAATTTATAAAACTTTTTTAAATCTGCCAGATTCACAATCACTACCAAGTGCTTTTTATTACGATTGCTTTTCATGTCGAGCAATTGTTATAAAATCTTCAGCAAAACATTGTTTATTACTAGCTAAGTGCATCGATAAACGTTCTTCTATTATGAGCTCAGTACCAATATTGGCTGCAGTGCGATTTTTAAGTACAGATGTTAAGTTCTGACTAAAACAAAGTTTCAAAAATTACAGACATGCTGATTAAAAAATTAAGTATTAATAAGTCGTAATAAGAACTATTATTATATGTTCAAGCCAACCGAGGTTCGAACCAAAAACTGGCGTTCAGGGGTTCCACGAACCGCTCCGCGAAACGAACCTTACACTTTACAACGGGTTCGAACCCCCGGACCGAACCTTCAGCAAAATTCGAGAGGTTTGCAGCCTTGGTTTAAAGTACTCTCAGTTCATTGCCCATAAAATACTTAATTAAAATGAACATTTGCTGACCCTTCTTCGCGTGGCCCTGGATGAACCAATTGCCAACGCAATTGTGCATAAAAATCAGCGTTATGTGATTTGGCTGCTGGCAAAACAGGAGTCCTTCTTATTAGAAATTGCCCCATTCGACATATGAAAAAGATATGGCCATCGGATATTCGAGTTTGTTGTGTACATTCCTGCCGGACTTACACATTTTTTTTAGGAAAAATCAAGGGGGATCCCAGGAGCAGTTGGTGCTATTGTCGACGGTCATTCAAATTTAATAGTCTTCATTTTGCAACTATAAGATATAGTCATCCGATTCGGTCGGTTCCGACATATTGGCAGCATGCAGTAAAAAGAATATTCTGTGCAAAATTTCAGCTCGATAGCTTTAAAACTGAGAGACTAGTTAGCGTAGAAACACACAGACAGACAAACGGACGGACAAAGCTCAATCGACTCAGCTCATCGCAACGATCATGAATATATATAGTTTATAGGGTTTGCAAGGGTATAAAAATTCGGTCAAGCCCGACTACAAAAATGTCTTAAAATCATTATGTTTTCACCTCATTTTGTACTGTTTTTCAACTTTGTCTTGAAAACTGTAACGAATTTGACTAAGCAATATATATACTTTGTAGGGTCGGAAAGTACTTCTTCTCCCTGTTACATACTTTTACACAAACTTAATATACTCTGTGTACTTTTGGTACAGAGTATATAAGGGATATGATAAAATCCAAAATGCAGGACTTACTTTTTAGGCGCAAACTTCTCTACGTCCTTTCCAGTCGATCTTGTTGTTGTTGTTGTGGCTGTTGTTGTAGGCGCACAAAGTTTGGCAGCATCAAATGTGGCCGCTTCTCTAGCTGAAAAATCAAACGACAAGGATAATTTGGATGCTTTTACAAAACAATATAATACTTACACATCATTATGCTCCAAATATGGCAGTTCCACGCAAAAACAATTTGAAAATCTTTATTTAAAAATAAATTGTTTGCAGATTTTGCCTTCTCTTTGCGTTGCGTTTTTGGTAATAAATAACGGAGGTTGGCAAAGTTGCCACATTAACAGAAACACATATAGAGATGCACGCGTGAGTAAATTTTCTTTAACCATCACGCACGCTTAAAGTATTTAGTTCTATTTATTATAAATTTGTAAACAGTTAAAACCGATTGCTCAATCCCAAGTGAATTTAATTCAATAGAAAAATTATATTATATATATATATTATAGTGCACATATCAATGAATCTTTAAAAAAATCGAAGGTGCTATATAAGTACAGCAGAAAGCGTTTAAATCGGTCTTTGAAGTCAGACACTTCTATTTGTATGGCAATTTCCTCAAAATAAATCATCTCCTCTTAGCTAGTGTGGTTGTCGAATTTCTATTGGAACAACCTAGGCATATAGACCAACAAATGCTCTAATTATGTGATTTTGTTTGTATTTATATTAGCTTGTTTGGCAGAGCTGAAGTCTGTTAAAAAGAAAAATACATATTCAGAATAAATGAGTTTTTTGCGGTTTAAGGGGGGTGGGGGTGGAATTTTCCAAATCTGAAACAAACTTGAACTGGGTACGGTATACACCTATGTGCATGTGCATGCCAGAATTTGTGTCTCTATCTCTTATGGTCTCTGAGATCGACGCGTTTAAACAGACAGACAGACAGACAGACACACACACAGACAGACATACAGACAGACACACAGACAGACAGACAGACAGACAGACAGACACACAGACAGACAGACAGACAGACGACAGACAGACAGACGGATAGACGGACATGGCTATATCAACTCACCTCATCATGCTGATCAAGAATATATATACTTCATAGGGTCGGAGAAGCTTCCTTCTGGCTGTACATTTGCACAACTTCATGATCCCCTTTTCCCATTTTTAATGGGTATAAAAAGACAATTTTAAATAAATAATAGTTATACATAATAGTTCAGGTTTATTTAAGTAAGTATATGATGGTAAGTATATGGTAGTAAGTATATATTTATATAAGTATATGTATTAGTATAAGTATAACTTTAATCCCCAGCTCCTGCTCCATCATCCCAACAACTCCTGCTCCACCAGCAACAGCTCCAGCACCGACAGCTCCAGCTCCATCAGCACCACCTCCATCTTCAGCACCAACAGCTCCTACTGTTGCACCAGCTCCAACAACACCAACTCCACCTAAGCAGGAAGCAACCGCTCCACCGCTCTAGCTGCGCTAGCAGCTCTAGCTCCATCAGCACGCAGCTGCACTAGGCTCATTCTGCAGCATCCAGCAGCTCCTAGCCGCAGCTCCAGCGTCCGAAGCAGCCGCACTAGGCTCGATCCAGCTATTGCAGCTGGCCGCGCCATCCGGCCTACTTGAGCTCCACGCGCTGCAAAAAGATTAGCACTTAATAATTATTAATAACTATTCAATATATAACAATAATAACAATAACAATTTTTATATATAAATAAATGTTTATTTGCTTACCGATTTTGTAATGTTTACTGTTCCGCTCATTTTGCTTTTGGTCTCGCTTCTTTCAGTCTTCTTCGCTTTTGTTTTGGTTTGGTGTGATTTTCGGAATAACGGAGGATGGCAAGGCTGCCGCATCGACGAAAAAGCGGCCCAGGGCAGAATAATAATGTAGGGAAAATGAATGTAGGGCTGAAACTAACATAGGGAAACTTAAAAATTAATTTAAAAAACAATGTGGGGGCGATTTGGCTGAGAAAATTAGGAAAATTAGCAATATTATTATCTATCAGGAATATCGTGCATGCGCCGACCTCTGGGAAGTTCAACGTTATCGATGCCACTTGCTTTGGCTTCTAGCCCTGGAAACTTAACATTGCGAACTTAAAAATTAATTTTAAGTAAAAACTGTGGGGACGATTTGGCTGAGAAATTAGGAAAATTAGCTAATATTATTATCTATCAGGGGACATATCGTGCAAATGCGCACGACCTCTGGGAAAGTTAGCAACGAATTATCGATAGCCACTTACAGCCTGTATAGGGCTGGAAAATAACATAGGGAAACTTAAAAATTAATTTAAAAAAAAACTGTGGGGACGATTTGGCTGAGAAAATTAGGAAAATTAGCTAATATTATTATCTATCAGGGGACATATCGTGCAAATGCGCACGACCTCTGGGAAAGTTAGCAACGAATTATCGATAGCCACTTACAGCCTGTATAGGGCTGGAAAATAACATAGGGAAACTTAAAAATTAATTTAAAAAAAAACTGTGGGGACGATTTGGCTGAGAAAATTAGGAAAATTAGCTAATATTATTATCTATCAGGGGACATATCGTGCAAATGCGCACGACCTCTGGGAAAGTTAGCAACGAATTATCGATAGCCACTTACAGCCTGTATAGGGCTGGAAAATAACATAGGGAAACTTAAAAATTAATTTAAAAAAAAACTGTGGGGACGTTTCGCTAGAAAATTAGGAAAATTAGCTAATATTATTATGTCTGTTTCAGGGGACATATCGTGCAAATGCGCACGACCTCTGGGAAAGTTAGCAACGAATTATCGATAGCCACTTACAGCCTGTATAGGGCTGGAAAATAACATAGGGAAACTTAAAAATTAATTTAAAAAAAAACTGTGGGGACGATTTGGCTGAGAAAATTAGGAAAATTAGCTAATATTATTATGTATCAGGGGACATATCGTGCAAATGCGCACGACCTCTGGGAAAGTTAGCAACGAATTATCGATAGCCACTTACAGCCTGTATAGGGCTGGAAAATAACATAGGGAAACTTAAAAATTAATTTAAAAAAAAACTGTGGGGACGATTTGGCTGAGAAAATTAGGAAAATTAGCTAATATTATTATCTATCAGGGGACATATCGTGCAAATGCGCACGACCTCTGGGAAAGTTAGCAACGAATTATCGATAGCCACTTACAGCCTGTATAGGGCTGGAAAATAACATAGGGAAACTTAAAAATTAATTTAAAAAAAAACTGTGGGGACGATTTGGCTGAGAAAATTAGGAAAATTAGCTAATATTATTATCTATCAGGGGACATATCGTGCAAATGCGCACGACCTCTGGGAAAGTTAGCAACGAATTATCGATAGCCACTTACAGCCTGTATAGGGCTGGAAAATAACATAGGGAAACTTCAACATTAATTTTTAAATTTTAAGGAAAACTGTGGGGACAAATTGGCTGAGAAAATTAGGGAAAATAGCTGAAATTATTACCTATCAGGGGACATATCGTGCATGTGCGCACGACCTCTACAAAAAATAGCGTCGAATTTTGGTAACTTGGTCACACTGAACTCGTTTGAAATGGCAGCCTTTTCAGTAAAGAAAGGTTGGTCCACTGTAAATTGATTTACTCAAAAACTGTGGGGACGATTTTCATGAATGGATATTTAAAATACTCTTGAAAGTGCCTTCTTTACGTCAATATACCGTGCATTGCTGCACGACCTCTGAGAGAGGAGATATTGATGTAAGTTTGTCAACTTAATTTTTTTGACAAATTTTGTATGGGAAAATTTCAAGGTTGGTCCACTGTAAATTGATTTGCACAAAAACTGTGGGGACGATTTTCATGAATGGATATTTAAAATACTCGTGAAAGTGCCTTCTTTACGCCAGTATACCGTGTATAGCTGCACGACCTCTGAGAGCCCAGATAATCATCTTTTTGTGGGAGGGCAATTTTTCGACTGGATATTTTCAGTACCTGCAATGCTCAAATCCACCCAAAGTTAATTTAAAACAATAGTTTACGCTTTTCTTAACATTTTGCAATTTAATTTGTCTCAATAAGTTAAGTAGTTAGTGAGTAATCTTAAAAAGAAAAAATTGATTTTTGTTCCATATTCCACCGTTCCAATTCGTTGCTAAATATCCGACGCTATTTTGACGCACATAAAATTTTTGTGATAACTGGCAGTGTGACCGTTTGTGGCATAAGTAAGAATACTGCAGTAGGCAGAAACAGCTGTTGTTTTGGGGTGGCCGCAGAGTCTTGGGGGGAAAAAAATCGTTACATTTTAAAATTAAAAATTTTAATTTTGCCATAAATAATGGTTTGTTAGGTTTAAAGCAAGTCTAAGCAAGTCTTTTTAATAAGCCTTAGCGTAAATGATCTTTTATACCAACTTTACAACGAGAAAAGCATGCATTTTCTTTGAGCAGCTCAAAATACCTTTGCAGCTTATGCCAGCCAGTTTACAAAACATAATTTTTAATTAACTTAAAAAGACAAAGGCTATTGGTCCTCTAGTTTTCGTCCTGTTGAGCTTTTGTTTCCCTTTCTCCTTTCCCCCAGCAAAGACCCCCAAAGAATAAAAAAGGCTATAAAAAGGCATTTCATAATTGTCTTCTGGGAGGGGTGGTGCGACACAGACCCAGGTGAGCGTTGTCCAAGTCCTTTTGTGCTTTGTACCTTGGGCCATAAAATAGCCCATAAGAAGAAAAGTTGAGCTCAATTAGCTGTCAAGTGCAGACACCGAGGACGAGACGGTACGGTCCGGTCCGTGTAGGTGTAATTGGGGTTTGGGGTGGGATTGTGCTTTTGATTGCTTTCATTGAATTTGCAAAATAGTTATGTATTAAAAAATGTTTATTAAATTTTCAGACCAAGCCAAAACACAAATTTAAAATTCATTAAAAACAGAGCAAAAACACATTAGCCGAGGGCCAAATAAAATAGAAACAGAGTGTGTGAGAGAGAGAGAGAGGCATTTACAGACAGTTTTTTGGCCCCGCTTGTATTTGGGTGAATGTAAAGAATGTGGAAATCATAAATGAATTCTTTTAATGGCAACTACAAAAAAAGAAGTAAAACTAAAGTCGAAAAATGTATGCGACTAGGGGATGCTTACGAACTAAGATCTGTAATTAATATTTTGTTTCAAAAAAATTTTCAAACTTGTTTTAGACATATTTTTAAGATCATTAGTGCTCAGGTCCAAACTGGCACCGAAAAGACCACTTCTCAGCGCAGTAAAGTCAAAATAATAGTCTAATTATATTTTGGTTCCAAAGGCATAATATCTACTTAGCAACTTCAGCTGACTTCCTGCTAGTCCTGCTTCATTTTGCCATAAAAACTTCAACACATAATCATAAAATCCATGACAAAACACTCAAGCACATAAAAAATCTTTATAGCATACGCAATTTGCATATTTAGGTTATAGTTTTTCTTCAATTTTGGCTTGTTTTTTTATCACGCTGAAATGTAAAATAATTTTTCCAAATGCCAAGCTCTGTGTCTTTGCAGGACTAATGGCTTGCATTTAGACTATAAAGAAATCAAGCATCAAATAACAGTCCGCTTAAAAGTACAAAAATTAAATTAAATACTTTTATAGTTTAGTCGAAAGTGTCATAACTGGAGAAAATGAACACTAGGGCGGGTCAATTTGTATGGAGCTAAAAAAACGTGGTAAGCGTATAGCAGATTCGGAATCTGCGATGAATTCCAAGAAAATTTCACGAAGAAACCCCATGTCTAAAATGAATTCCTAGCCCCCGCTGCGAAGCATGAAAATTTAAGGTTGCAGTATATTTTGGTATATTGAGGTTTGTACGGTTTTTTTAAAAAAATAATACATTTCGTAAAGATATTATATTTTATTCTGATTCATTTTTTTATAATATAATTTATAAATATTTTTGTTTTTAAATTAACCAACAAATTTTTTTTTAATTAAGTTTTTTTTAATAAAAATAACGAAAACACGCCATACACTGATGAAGTGGAAAACAAAAGTCTATAACTTTTTGACAATAAAAGATATAGGCTTGCAATTTGAAATATATATTCAATATAATTTGGAAATTTAAGGTATTCAAAAAAAAAGTGGGCGTGGAAAAAGGGGCGTAAAGTACATTTGAAGTTTCCTTACATTGGTTTGTTTGTTTGCTACATTTCAACGAACTTCCACTACGCCATTTGTACAATGCCTTAGAAAATTCTAAGACAAGTGGACCATCCACTGCTTGTGGCACTTTGGCGAAGTTACTTGAGACATGTAAGCAACTTCCGGTAAGCACCAAATTTTAATACACCAAATTTAAAGCAAACATTTTCTTGCAGAGTATACCTCATTTTGAACCCATTTCATTTGGGAATATGCCTCCAACTATTGAAAGTAAAGATAAAAAAAATCTTTCCACTTACGTTTTTTATCTATATAGAATAGCCAAAGCTGTATCGGAAGGTTCGTGTTCAGAGGATGTCGCCAACATGAAACCGGGAAAAATTGTTCATTCGCGCTGGTTGACAAAAGCAAGCAGAATTTTACGCCTTTATGTCGCTAGTAGTTTACCATCAAACAATTTAAAAATTTGGACTAATTTCATTATGAAAGTTTACATACCAATGTATTTTAATGTCAAATTTTATAACTCTGTGGTATACGGCAGTAAACTTTTATTTCATTTTATTCGGTCAGCACAGTTCTTGCCGAAAAATCTTCAAGAAATTGTGAACAAAGCAATACAAAACAATACATTTTTTGACCATACAGAATATATTTTGTTAGCAATGCTTTTCGATGAAAGAAAATCTGTTCGAGAAAATGCTATTAACAAAATTAGTTACTATCGCGAAAAATACAAGATACGTCTAAGCTCCGGTTTTATAAAAAGAATATAATTAATTTCGACTGCACAGATTATAGTTGACTTAGATAACGACGACATCTTATTTGAACCTCCGTTAACTTTTAACATTCCACATGAACACTTATTGGAGTATTTAAATTCTGAGGAAATACCACTGGCAGATCCAGAAATTCCATCCCACATTCAGGGAACCGAACGATGTGTGCAATTGTTGACAAATGTCGCTCGACGCGTAATGCCGCACAATGTAGATGACGTTATGTCAGTAACTTTAGAAAGTCGTTTAAAATATCCACAAATCGAGTCGAAGCAAGACTTTAAAAATTGACTTTATTTATATTTAATATTAAGTTGACTAAATGTATAAAATTAGTGAAAATTAAACCATTACATAAGCGTTTTGTATTGCGACTTAACATTGTTTTCATTAATTTGGTAAATTTTTAGATATAAAGAAAAACGGAATCTAATCTATTTTTCGCCCCCTTTCGTGCCACGCCCACTTTTTGTTGAATACCTTAATTTTCCAAATTATATTGAATATATATTTCAAATTGCAAACCTATATCTTTTATTGTCAAAAAGTTATAGACTCTTGGTTTCCACATCATCAGTGTGTGGCGTGTTTTCGTTATTGTTATTAAAAAAATTTAATTACAAAAAAAATTTGTTGGTTAATTTAAAAACAAAAATATTTATAAATTATATTATAAAAAAATGAATCAGAATAAAATATAATATCTTTACGAAATGTATTATTTTTTTAAAAAATACCGTACAAACCTCAATATACCAAAATATACTGCAACCTTAAATTTTCATGCTTCGCAGCGGGGGCTAGGAATTCATTTTAGACATGGGGTTTCTTCGTGAAATTTTCTTAGAATTCATCGCAGATTCCGAATCTGCTATACGCTTATCGCATAAAAAAATTGACCCGCCCTAATGAACACCAAATTCAAAAGACATTAAAGTTATTTAAAGATAATAAATAAAGTCAAAGATCAGGCACAAACACTTCTCCATTATAAACAAAAGCTTTGGAATTATTCAGTGTCAAAGCAAAAAAAATTGTCCGGAAAATCGATGACAAATAAATCGATGGATCTAGTTCGATTGTTGTGGTGAACGAATGGGATGTGCAATCATGATCATTACTAATTTTTGTGTATTTCAAATGTCATTTACTTACTTTGTTTTTACCTAAAAATTTCATTAAAGCGTTTAGCATAAGCCTATGGGAGCTGGCTTTGGCATCTATGATGATGATGGGATATGTTCGCCTTGGTCGTTTGTAAATCCAATTGAAAACACATTAGTTAAACGTAAACTTAAACTAATTAGTGAGTTTAGCTGGCTCTAGGTCCGAAAAAATTGCGTTTGTTCACAACTGTAAACAACTTATGCAGCTGGTTATAGTCGTTAGGGATAACGATGAAACAGTTCTGTATAGGCAACCAGCTCTTTTTGGTGGTACAATGCATAAGTTGTTTACAAGTTGTGAACAAACGCAACTTTTTCGGACCTAGAGCCAGCTAAACTCACTAATTAAACATTAGAAAGGTCGCCAAATAAATTACAAACGTAAATTTAAACTTTATTAAATCAGAGAAAAAAGGGCGCGAGCTGCGCAGAGACCACCTCTGCGGTCTGTAGTGGTAGTATGACCGAGTAGCGATATCTTGAGAAAGCTAAAAGCGTCGGCCGAGAGTCAGAGTTGCCAGAGGTTTGTGACTAGGTTTGTGACTGATCCATCAACTTTGTTTTGATGGATGATGTATTATTTTTGATGTATGTTGGTGAATACGGCCATTGTTTTTCGGCTTATATTTACACACTATCGGGTGTGTCCCAGAAATATCTACGAGGTTTTCGTATAATCGTAAATGTGTCCTTACACTTGTCATATCCCTAAAGCAGGGGCCGGCAAAACACACATGCACATTTTGGCGTTGCGTGTGTATGTTTAGCTACGCGAGAGCGCGCTCATTTAGCACATCTTTGTTGTTGCAAAAGAGAGCAGTATAACCCAGCCAGCAATTTAGCAAGCGGTTTGCAAACCAAGCTTAAGGTAAGATTGCTTGTGCAAGCGTTGTCTTATGGCAGCATCCGACATTTACAAAACATTTGCTATTGTAAGCGATTTGCGCATGTTGTTTCGACGACCGAGACGAATATGACATAAAACTAGAAATTTCGTACTCATACTCTCACTCTCTCTCGCTCTCTCGGCAAAACTTATCTAGGCAGCTGCAGCTGACCTTCTTGAGTGCAAGGGAAAAGGAAAAGAATTATGGCTCACTTTAAGCGAAGAAGTGGAAAAAAATGTACAGTTAGCCTTGAGCGAAGGCGAGCAAAAAAATTGTGTATAAGTCATTCCAGTAACGGTTGCTGAAGAGCAAAGAAGCAAAAATTTCAATTAAAGTAAAATATTACGTGCGATTGTGTCGGCAGCAAAAACATTAAGAAGTGTTGTGCACTGCGCCAACGAAGTTTTCCAACATTTGTGGAACAGAGGGGCACTATGTTCCGTAGGAAGCGAAGTTCAAAGTCCAGAACAGGAGATTGAAATTGAAGGAATTTTGTTACGAAGTTAGGAAGTGTTGCAGAAAATTTTTCGTGGAGAGGTACTGCGGACAAGCAGTGCATTCGAGCCTTCACTGTCGCCACTGTCATTCGTCGTAAGTTAGAAAGCTTTCATTCAGTTTATAATAAATTATTTACATTCATATTTTAATTCTATTGCAGAAACTTTCACTTGCGAAAATGGAGGCAAGGAAGATGATTTTGTTTTTGCCTCGAAATCTTTTTTTCAATACGCGAAAAATCGTATTAAAATTAAAGCAACAATTCTCAAAAGAACTGAGAAACCAATACTTTAATTGAATTTTCATTTTCGTTTATTATCAATAAAACTAAATAAAATAAACCACATATACAATAAAACTAAAATCTAATAAGAACACTCACAAAATAAATGTTTAAAACGCTTAATTATTTCCTTCAGAATACGTGTTTTATACCCGTATTTACAAAGCTTGTGGAAAGCGTATACAAATTAATTATTAAACATTTACTTAACACGTTTGCAAAAAACATTTTTACGTGTTTTAAAAAACGAGTTTTACAATCGTCTTATATAAGCTTATAACGATGGGTCCGTTTCGATTATAAAACGCTTACTTTGATGCGTTTTTTAAATGTCACAGCAGCGTTTTATAAGCGTTTTGCTTACATTTGAAAGCTTACAAAACGTATATTTATACCCGTTACTCGTAGAGTAAAAGGGTATACTAAAGTCGTGCAAATGTATGTAACAGCCAGAAGGAATCATTTCCGACCATATAAAGTATATATATTCTTGATCAGCATCAACAGCCGATTCGATATAGCCATGTCCGTCTGTCCGTCTGTCCGTCTGTCCGTCTGTCCGTCTGTCCGTCCGTCCGTCCGTCCGTCTGTCTGTATGAACACCTAGATCTCAGAGACTAGAAGAGCTAGAGCAACCAAATTTGAAATGTAGACTCCTATTGTCTGCACGCAGATCAAGTTTATTTTCAATTTTTGCCACGCCCCCTCACGCCCCCGCAATTTGGAAAAAACGTCATATCTCCTACAGTTTTGATGATAGATGGTTCGTACTTTCTAGAGATATCTAGTACTCAAAATTATTTATCGATTTGCTGAAGGAATGATAAAGATCGGATGAACGATACTCAAGTTATGAGCAAAAAACGGTCAGTTAACGCCCACCACCCACCCCACCCATAACCTAAGCATTGCGTTCAGCAGCAATCTTAGTGAGAGAGAGAGAGAGAGAGAGAGAGAGAGAGACTTAGACAGCGCACTGCGTTGTGCGTTGTGTGTTAACTGGCCGTTTGACTCGTGACCAAATTCGAGCTGCGA
Source organism: Lordiphosa magnipectinata (assembly GCA_037044535.1). Taxonomy (NCBI): domain Eukaryota; kingdom Metazoa; phylum Arthropoda; class Insecta; order Diptera; family Drosophilidae; genus Lordiphosa; species Lordiphosa magnipectinata. The sequence continues at coordinate 300,604 of JBAMBO010001151.1, forward strand.
CATTAAGGGTGCAGAGTATGTAATAGTCGGGCTTGACCGACGTTTTCAAAAGTTTTGTTGTCTGATCTGTTTATCGTGATGAATTTGGAGTCATTTATGTTGGATTTAGTAATTGACAAATGTCTATTAATATCTGGCGGATAATAAATAGCCGAGTTAAAAAATGTTGCATACTTTTCGGCTGACCCACCTCAGGCATACAGGAAGGCTAATAAACATTTGTTTCCATGAGTAACGGGTATATCGAAGTCGGTTAGAGCCGACTTTAACTTACGCTCTCGTTTTATATGAAATTGTTTGCTGGGAAGCTCGTATACTGTCGGTGTGTCGACGTCGCTGCCGCAGAGCCCTGTTCAATATACTGGAGTATGCTTATATGCTGTTTACACTTAGACTTAGACACGTAGACTCTACGACCGAAAAAAAGCAGTGCTGCCAGACCGTATTTACCCCAAAAATGTGTCAGCCTTGTGCAATTTTTATCGATAGCTATCGGACTATGCACGCGCGTTCATTCGAAAAAATACTTTTAATTGAACAGGATTTGCCTTGGGCACGGCAGCCTCCCAAAATCATCCGAAACTTTTGTTCAAATGATTCATTAAAATGGGAATTATTGTTGTTACATGCATCCACAAAGCTTTTAGAATTGGCTTTGATTAATAATATGCTAATTGGTAATCACATAGCTGGTGGCTAATGAGATGCAGTGCCAGATTTCGGTTCACCGCGCTGGGTGACGCCTTCGGCTTAATCTACACGGATTTGCCTCATCCGACTCGGTGGTCTCATGGTTTAGCTGCAGAGGCGTCAACAGCTGGCGTAGATATTCCAAGTCTCAATATAGGCATAAACATGATGGCCAACTTCTGTAACGATTTTAATGTCCACAGTTTTTCTGTCCCGTTGGAATTTAATCATCTCGTCCGAAGAGGAGTCGATCTAAGAGTGAGAGCCGTATATGTAAAGTGATGGGTATGTCTCTACGCACATCTTTGTTGCGACTGATCATAGAATGGCAGGCTCCGGCAAAACTGAATAGTTTCCGGTTTCTATTCATAGTTTCCATTCATACAAATAATTTGGAAAAGTTGAAAATTTTTTGTATAAAACTCTTAAATTACTTCACAACCTTTACCAAATACTAGAATACTAGAAGTCGTTATGCTGCTTTGCACTTCACCGTGTTGGCATTTCTTCGCAAAACACCCAGGTGCCACTTCCGCGTTGGTAGGCCACTGGCAGCAGATTGATGTCCCCTTCAACTGTGCTGTGGAATTCACGCATTATGGCTCTGATTAGATGATTGTTATTGTTCCCATTCTCTTTAAATGGCGATGTATTAGATTTTCCAAAAGCATTTCATCATCACTAGACAAATTTTCAATTATATACACAACCATCTGCAGATGTTCCAAATTTAACTTTATTTTAAGTAAACAAAAAACAGCTGATGACGTTTTGCGACTATTTGCGACTGTTCGCTCAATGTAAACACCTAAAAGGTCGTAGCCCCAAAAAAAGTCGTACGACCGCAGTGTAAATTCGATATTAAGTATGATTTTGACGCCACGTCTTGCTTATGGCTGATGATCGAGTGGGCTAAGGTGCAGTCGCGATCTTTTTTTTGGTCATAGCTTGACCAATAGATGGCGGTACTACTGTAAACACTGGAACTGACTTTTGGTCATAACTTGAGTATAGTTTATCCGATCTTACAAATCGATATGAAAGGTGGGAAGAATAGCTGTGGTTACTAGATCAGGTAATCTCTTTTTGACGAATTGATTACACTTGATATTGATCAATCGGTTTCAACTGCTTAAGGGGTTGACCCGTGTGACGGCTTTTTTTTGAAGAGCGATTCAAACTAAGAACTTTGAATTGTGTACTAATTATTAAGTAACTATTGAAGTCCATTTAGAAATTTTTTGAAGACAAAATAATGAAAACTTTCCGTGATACAGCGCGGGAAAGTAATTCATGTTAAAAACAAGAAAGAAAGTCGGTCAAGCCCGACTAAAACATACTCTGTACCCTTAATGTCGCAGCTCGCACTTGCTCACGAGTTATACGCTCATCTCTAAGTTTCTCTCTCTCTCACTAAGATTGCCTCTGTTGAACGGAATGCTGTGGTTATGGGAGGGGGGTGGTAGGTGTTAACTGGCCGTTTTAAGCTCATAACTTGAGTATCGTTCATCCGATCTTTATTATTCCTTCAGCAAATCGATAAATAATTATGATTACTAGATATCTCTAGAAGGTACGAACATTCTATCATCAAAACTGTGGGAGATATGAAGTTTTTTCCAAATTGCGGGGGCGGGAGGGGGCGTGGCAAAAATTGAAAATAAACTTGGACTGCCTGCAAGTATAAGAAATATATGTCCCATACATGTCAAACCTCTATCTCTTACCATCTCGGAGATTTCTCGTTCATACGGACGGACGGACAGACGGACATGGCTATATCGACTCGGCTGTTGTTGCTGATAAAGAATGTACATTCTTTATAGGGTCGGAGATGATTCCTTCTGGCTGTTACATACTTTTGCACAAACTTAATATACTCTGTGTACCTTTGGTACAGAGTATAAAAAGTACTGTATGGGTCAACACGATTCCGGCCGACTGACTGATCAGAAATCAAAAAGGAAAAAAGCAAAAGAAAAAAGTCACTTTTTTGGGCCTGTTTTGTTGCATACAAAAAAAAACGACTCTACCCTTTTTAATTATCCTCGTATAGCTTGTAGCCCCACAATTGCTGAACATACCCTAAACAACAATTCGTTTCTGAGATATCATGTTGACCAGTTAAAAAAAGTGGTTTCGAGAAGCCAGTGTATGTTCAAGTTTATATGTATACACGTATATTCTTAGCTCTATAACTTTCTAACGACATCGAATATCGAAAATCCTTTTAACCACATATTCTACATAATTTATAGATGCGATATATGAATTTTTTTCTGTTGCATACTTATGGGCAGTACAAAATGTCATTTCCAACACTTATGTTCTAAGGGCCGATTTCTCATCTTCTACATAGAGCTATATGTCTGCTTATCTGACACATGTCAGCTATCTGCAAGAAGAGAAATCGGCCCTAAATGGTATATGTTTGCATTTCAAGCAACTTAAAGCTCAAATTACCAAAAAGCGAGACGTTATGGACCATATCCAAAAACAGATTCGTGTTCAGCACACGAAAATCATCTGGAATCACCACCATCCCTTAAATAAACTGAAAAATTTCCAATTTTGAACCCTTGAGCCGAATTTGATTCCGAATTTCGGATCCAAGAGTTGAAGTCTGAAAATAAATTATTATTATCCTTCTGGTTTCCGAGTCGATTTTGAGGTTTAAAAGGTTTATTTCGGTATTTGCTGAATTAAAACTTTGCTCAATGTCAATTGCCAATACTTTTCAAACATTGACTTGTATGCCATTTATACCCCTACATATTTCCCTCTTCCAGGATATCCGTAAGCTACATGGCATATGGAAAACGCGTCGACATGGCCAGACACTGTGTCGCTGTCTCTGTTCCAGCTGCTCCCTCTCTCTCTCTGTGCTTCCCTTTCTCCCTATCTCTCTGTCCACTTGCTTGACGCGTTTTCCCCAATTGTCTCTTCATCTTGTTGTGTAAGTGGAAATGCCAAAAGGAAACGAAATGCGTTGCACACGATATTCCTTCTTTCCTTTTGGCTGCACTAAAGTTTTGAGTTTCCTTCTCGGCCCAGCTCGTAAAGCATTTTGTTTTGTTTCGCATTTTTATACCCATTACTCGTAGAGTAAAAGGGTATACTAAAGTCGTGCAAATGTATGTAACAGCCAGAAGGAATCATTTCCGACCATATAAAGTATATATATTCTTGATCAGCATCAACAGCCGAGTCGATATAGCCATGTCCGTCTGTCCGTCTGTCCGTCCGTCCGTCTGTCTGTATGAACACCTAGATCTCAGAGACTAGAAGAGCTAGAGCAACCAAATTTGAAATGTGGACTCCTATTGTCTGCACGCAGATCAAGTTTATTTTCAATTTTTGCCACGCCCCCTCACGCCCCCGCAATTTGGAAAAAACGTTATATCTCCTACAGTTTTGATGATAGATGGTTCGTACTTTCTAGAGATATCTAGTACTCAAAATTATTTATCGATTTGCTGAAGGAATGATAAAGATCGGATGAACGATACTCAAGTTATGAGCAAAAAACGGTCAGTTAACAAACACCACCCACCCCACCCATAACCTAAGCATTGCGTTCAGCAGCAATCTTAGTGAGAGAGAGAGAGAGAGTGATTAGAGAGCGCACTGCGTTGTGCGTTGTGTGTTAACTAGCCGTTTGACTCGTGACCAAATTCGAGCTGCGACATTAAGGGTGCAGAGTATGTAATAGTCGGGCTTGACCGACTTTCTTTCTTGTTTTTATTAGGAAAGGTGATACCTTTTCAAAAGTTTTGTTGTCTGATCTGTTTATCGTGATGAATTTGGAGTCATTTATGTTGGATTTAGTAATTGACAAATGTCTATTAATATCTGGCGGATAATAAATAGCCGAGTTAAAAATTGTTGCATACTTCTCGGCTGACCCACCTCAGGCATACAGGAAGGCTATTAAACATTTGTTTCCATGAGTAACGGGTATATCGAAGTCGGTTAGAGCCGACTTTAACTTACGCTCTCGTTATTATATTTTCTCTGTAACAGCAAACTAATTTTCATTGTGCTCGGTCCTTTCGGCAGGAATTTTCCTTATGACGACGCATGCATAAAATATGCTGCCTCTGCCTCTTCAAACAAAAAAAAAAAAAAAGAATCTTATGTTTATCTGTTTGTTTTGTGGATGTGTGTGTGTGTGACAGGCCGTCTCCCTCTGCCTCCTTACTGTGCATATTTTTTTTGCGCTTTCCCCAGTTTTATTTATACACAACAGATTTTTGTGCTGCATGCGCGCCTTTTAACCTTTTTCTGTGTATCTTTAATCATTTTTAATTGAAATGCAAAAGGTCTTTCACATCCACCATAAAATGAAGCAAATTCTTTACGCAAATTTTGGGGGAATTTTGCCAAATTATGGGTTGACCTTTTCAGGCACTGGCACTAATAAGAAATCCAATGGGAACACAGCTTTTGGCTTTGAGAATCTTATAGAAGTCTTAAGAGGCAACTTTCCAGAAACATTTGCTAAAAAAAGAACACAGAATACTGCAGGTCCTGATTCTCTTTGGTAATGAGAGAAGAGAAAACTTGTTTTTAGTTTTTTTTACCACTTGCTATGTGCTGATCAATGGTAACCAACAATGATGTTTTGCACAGATTGTGACAGATTCCGCTTCTTTTTTTTCTGTCTTTGATGTGTGCAGAGCTAAGTGAAAAATATGTGTTAATGGTTACACTAGGCAACAAGGTGCAGTATATTGAAGGGTTGGTGGTGATTCTAGATGATTTTTGTGTGCTGAAAACGAATCTTCAGTTTTTAGAAATGGTCCATCACGTCGAGATTTTAAGTAGTTTGAGCTTAAAGTTGCAAAAAGTGCCTATTTTCATCCTTTTCAGATGCATTTTATGGGGAACCTATACTTTTGTTTTGACTTTTTCGTAAATTACTATTTTTCAACTTAAAAATAAACTATCCCAAAGAAATGTACGACTTTTTTAAGCGAAGATATACAATTTTGTCTCATAATACATAAAATAACAAAACTGTCTACTGCACAAAGTATGCCTTGCAGAAACAGTACAACCGGCTAGTAATTTGTATAGAATTTCAATGAAAATTTTCAACAAAAACCACTGCATACTTTGCGTTTTTGTGAACTCGGATACAATTACTAAAAATTGTATATCTTCATTGAAAAAAATCGTAGAATTGTTTGGGATGGTTTATTTCAAAGTTAAGGAGTAGTTCTTTCAGATAATATCAACGAAAGTCAAAACAAAAGTACAATTTCTGCGCAAAACGCATCTAAAAAGAGTCATTTAAGGCATTTTTTGTATCTTTAAGCTTGAAATACTCATTTGAGCTAGTTGTAATCCAATTAAAATGTAACTTTTTTTTTTTTTAGCTTTTTTAGCCTTTTTAGTATTTATTGAATCTTCTCTTAAAGAGACTAACAATAATTTTTCAAATCTTAATCTAGAAACTATTGTACAACCATCCTCTATTGGAGCTAGTTTATGTTCTGCGGCCCTTTAATTCAGTCGCTGGGTTGGTAAGTCTTTTCTTCGGAGGCGCGAATGCGTTGCTTGCCGGGTGAGATATTGTGCAAGTTCATTAGGGTGGGCTAGAAGCTTTTCAGAATATTTGCGCTTTAGTTGCTGTATTTCAGTTTCGACCAATGGGATCCTCAGGTCGTTGTGGATACACTCGTTGCGAATGTACCATGGCGCTCCAGTGAGTGTTCTAAGAATTCTTGATTGTGATCTTTGAAGGATGTCCACACTGCTCGCACAGGCATTTCCCCAAAAGATTGAGCCATCAGCCCATGCTTTTGTACAGTAAGACTTTATATTCCAGTTTAAGAGGGGAAAGAGAGTTAATAAGCCAGTGAAGGCTGTTGGCCTTTAGCTTTATTTGAAGTTTTTTCGAGTCTATTTGTTTGCGCCAAGTGTGCCTTCTGTCGAGGTGGACACCAAGGTAAACAACATCGTTTGATTGTGGTATCATAATCGTGTTTAGGGATATCTGGGGACAGGTGCTTCTGTTGAGTGTGAACGTTACGTGTTTACACTTTTGTTCCTCCACGTGAGATAGGTGTCTTGCCAAAAGTCTTGATGCGATAATTGGACATCGTGATCTGCTTAGAATTGCCGTATCATCCGCAAAAGTGGATATTGTTAGTCGGGGGTCTGTTGGGATGTCGGCAGTGTACAATACACACAGAAAAGGACCAAGAACGCTACCCTGTGGCACTCCGGCTCCAATGGTGAACTCTTCCGTTGTGTATTCATTTTGACGAACAGAAAAAACTCTGTTGCTGACATAACATTCTAAGAGTTTGTGTGTATTTGGAGGAAGCAGTGTCCTAATTTTATATATAAGCCCGCTAGGAAAATGGCAGAGCAGTATTTGTGGTGCTCATACGCAGTCCGAATATCTGAAGTAAAACGGTTGACTTGCTCAATGGTACCGTGTTTTGCTCGGAACCCAAATTGATGTGAAGGAATTATATTTTGTGCATGGGTATCAATTTTGCGAATTAAGATCTTATCAAATACTTTTGATAAGCAAGGTGGCAGGCTTTTAGCGACTGCTACATTTCTGGTTGTAAACTAGACTCTTTCCCTGCAGGGAAGATACATAAAAGAGCACACACAAAGACTCGCACCTATTTGCTCGCAAGTTCGCTTTATACATAATTTTCGGTTATTTTTTTCAAGGAGGGAAATGTTTTATTAGAGCGAAGCTCTATTATGGACGTTCAACTGGGGGACTGAAACTGGTGTTGGGTTGTTCATGACTGAGTAAACCAAATTGAGTTGTGTTCCGAACTGTTGTTCAATCTATCTGGTTCAATCTATCTGGTTCAATCTATCTTGTTCAGTCTGTCTTGCTCTGAGTTGTTCTAAGAGCTGTTCAGTCTCTTTTGCTCAGAGAGTTGTTCTGTGTGACTTGCTCTGTAAATTGTTCTGTATGCCTATGGGAATTGTTCTGTATGCCTTGCTCTGTGTGTTATTCTGTGGGCTGTACCATGGTGGAATTATATAAGGTGACACTGAGCGAGACAGCGCTCTCTCTGTTTGTAGGGCCAAAGAGCCAGTTCGTTGTGAACACAAGCAGAGACAATCAAATGTTTTGCCGTCTCTTTCTATCTCACAGGCATACATATACTGGCCCTCAGCAGATGCTACCGGCTTCACCTTGTTAATTCCACCATGGGTTGTACCATGATGCGCTCAGCCAACATTTTGTACTAAGAGAGCGAGAGTAGAGCGGGTGAGTGAGCGCGAGAGTTAACGACGCATATTCACACAAATTAGGTCTGTGTGTAGAACAAAAAAGCCATGCATAAACAACAATGCGATCACTGCTACAGAAACCCACCCCTTTGAAGTCCCGACTTTCCGCCATAGACCTAAAACAGGTGAACAACTGAACAAGAACCACTATGCAATAGCAACTGAACAAATGAAGAACTGAACAAGTAGGCAATTTGAGTGAGTTAACTCACTTAAAAAAAAAAAAAAGAGGAAAGCTACTTCGTCTCGACCGAAGTTTATATACCCTTGTAGCTTGATGGCGCCACTACTTTGAGCATTTGCTTCCCAGTTATATGGCAGCTATATGATATATTCATCCGATTTTGACCAAACTCCCCAAAATTGTGTGGAAACTGATAATATTCACAACTGAAAGGTATAAAGACGCTACCATTGAAAACAAAAAAGTTTTTCTCACTAGAACTATTTATTCGACCGATAGTTCCTATGGCAGCTATATGCTATAGTCATCCGATTTGGATCAAACTTGGTAGAATTGTGAAATGGCATATAATATTGATTAGTGACAAGTTTGGGAGCGATAGCATTGAAAACAAAAAAGTTTTTCCTACTTAGACTTTTTCTCAGACATATCTTTTGTATGGCAGCCATACTATATAGTTGTCTGATTTTCATAAAACTTGGTGGAATAATGTAAAAGCATAGAAAACTTAGAAATACGACGATTGGGGACGTTTGCGTTGAAGCCAAACAAGTTTTTCTAACTAAAACTACTTTTTCGACCGATGGTTCCTATGGCAGCTATACGATATAGTCATCCGATCCGGCCGATTCCGACAAATGTGCAGCGTATTTGTACCAAAAGGCTTCGTGCAAAGTTTGGTTAAGATAGCTTTAAAACTGAAGGAGGAGATAGGATAGAAACAGACGGACGGACAGACAGACATGGCTATATTAACTCAGCTCGTCATGCTGATCAAGAATATATATACTTTATGTGGTCGGAGATGCTTCCTTCTATGCGTTACAAACATCTGGACAATTTTAATATACCCTCTACAAGGGTACAAAAAAGAAAAGTGAACATGTTAAGTGAAATGAACAACCCAACACTAACTGAAACTAGCAACATTTTGTCTTTGCGACAGATTTCTTTGGCTACGCTTTTGTCTTTGCATATTGTATTTGCAAAGTCAGTCGCTTTTACCATTTGCCGTAGCAGCAGGTGGGTTGTGTGTATGTTTGTGGGAGGATGCGAAGAGGGGGGAACAGTGAGTTAACAGTGGGTTAACAGTGGAGGAACAGAGACAGAGGGTGGTGGAACAGGAGGGAATAGGAGGGAAAGATTGGCTGCCATAAAGTCAAGTTGTGATAAATTATAATGTTTAATTCATTTCCATTATCCATTCCTGATTTAAATATCAAATCTGCTTGCGTCCCTAAACAAGGAACTAAGAAGCAAAACCGGGATTCAATGCCCATAGTTGATCAAATCAACCTACCAGAAACGCAAATTGCCATTTTAACTCCTGAATTTAATTACAAATCTGCTTGAGTTCTTAAAATAAATGATTTTTCTATACAAAATCCAGTTATACCATAAAACACAATCCTTCCCTGTCAAAAATAGATTTCTTTTATTTCAGAAATCATAGTTTAAAATCAAGATTGAAAAAAATTAGATATATCATCATAAAGAGCTTCGCTCGTACCGGGCGTCCCAAGACACCCACTTCTTAACTGATTTGTACAGCTTTATGATAGCCTTTTTATTCCATTTTAGACTTTTCTTAAGACTCTATTGATGTTCCCCCTTGACAAGCTCCTGTACAATTTGCTCTCCAATATTTTTCTCCCAATTTCTTAGCAGTCTTGTGTTTTATGAATCATTTGTCATTTTAGAAATATTTCCTTGCCCTTGTTTTCCTCTGCTTAGGCCAAACAAATTTTTCAATTTTGTGCCACAAGGCTCTCTCCTTCCGCAAGGACACACACACACACACACTCGTACACCTACCAGTCAGAGTCAAGGTCTCGACAGTTGCAGTTCGCTATTTTCTTTCCTATTTTTTTCACTTTTTCTCTTTTTGCAACAAGTTTTTAAACAAAAATATTTCTCATCTCAAGGCGTCGACTATGGCTCGTTTGTATGTGTTTATATGCTTAACCCTCAAGTGCCCACCTCCTGCTGCCCGCTGCTAACTGTTGCCTACCACTTTTCAAATCATCTACATCCGCATGAGCATCCGTTTGGCTGCTGTAACCTTGAGCTCTAAAAATATGCCTAGGTACTAGGGGCATATATCAAAAGGCAAAGAGAACTAAAAAAATAATATTTGTGCAAAAAATTTCAAGCATTTATAATGCTAGAGGCGCGTCGTCTGCTTTAACAAAGTATGGAAGAAAGAGACAGTGACATGGGGAGACTGCAGTATAAAAGTTTATTATTCGAGTACACGCTCTGCACTTTAGTTACTAAATTATTTGGGTTTACTCTTTGAAGTGCAAAATGGAGAGCAAAATGTTTTGAAAGCTTGCTTTATTTATTTATTATTTTTGTTATTTTAAGCGAGGAACATTTATCACATTTTTGTTGATGTTAAAACAAGAATTATGCTTCAAATATGCAATGGTTTAACTAATTTTACGGCATTTCGTTTATTCGGTTCAAATCTTTGTTACAAGCTCACACAACGAAATGCGTTAGCAGCACATTTAAATACTGATACCAGTTTCAGTTTCAATTTAAGACAACGTGTATCAAATTGATATTAATACAAAATTTTTCGGTGTACTTTAGAAATAAAAAACTAAATCCGAGAAAAGCACCAGGATATGATCTTATTACGCCCAAAAGGATTATGGAACTTTCAAGTACTGCGATGTGTATACTTTCGAACTCAGTGGCAAAAGTCAACAAACAGATTGATTCAGACCCTTTAGTCTGCTACCTTGCTAATCAAAAGTATTTAATAAGATCTAACTCCGCAAAATTGATATCCATGCACAATATCTCATCCCATGACATCAATTTGGGTGCCGAGCAATTCACGGGACCATTAAGCTAGTCAACTGTTTAACTTAAGATATTCAGATCCAAATTTATAGTTCTTAGCTCAGAATACTAGAGGGACTACTTGGTCAGGTATAAGTTGAGTTTTCAGGATGACCCAAAGAAGTTCTATAACTTTGGCAATGCTTAAAGAAGTTCCTCTTTATTCCCGCCCACCCTTTCCCTGACAACGACTCAGATATTTCTAATCTATTCTGCATCACCTAATTATTTGTTCCTATATATTCTTATCCTTATTCTGTGGCAAATTCCAACTGCATTGGTTGCCCTGTGGTAGATGATGATAGCGTTTTATCCAGCTTACGATCAATCAAGTCAAGTGCTAAGCTGTGTGTTGAAACTTTGTGCCGACTCTTTATGTGTACCGTTTGCAAAACTATTCAACTTATCTCTTCAATTGGGAGATTTCCCTAGTCTTTGAAAGGAATCCTATATTATTGCTATTCATAAGAAGGGACCAAAGACAATCATTTCGAACTACAGGTGTGTATCGAAACTACCGGACATTCCTAAGCTTCTTGAAAAGATCCTGACTTCGCAACTACAACATTTTTGTCGCTCGGAAATATACAAATCTTAACATGGTTTCATGAAGAATAGCTCTATTTTTACAAAATTACTGCAATTTACTACTCTTGTAAACAATGGATGTGTCAATAATCGCAGACTGATGTAGTTTATACTGATTTCAGCAAGTCTTTTGACTCAGTCAATCATGAGCTTTTAGAACATAAATTCTGTTTGCTCGGCTTCCCTCTACTTCTCCTCAACTGGATCAAGTCATATTTATTTCAAATCCATACTGTCCACCTCCATTAATTTACTATCTGGGGTTCTCCAAGATAGTCATTTAGGCCCCCTACTATTTAAAAATTTCATAAAAGATATTCCACAGGTTTTATACCATTCGCATGCCGATGACCAAAAACTTTGTTTGTCGTATAATGACCCGGCGTCTCTTCTCCTCCTCCAATCCGATTTAAACTCTCTTCATACCTGGTGCTCGTTTAATAGACTTCCTCTTAATCTCAGCAAGTGTATGACCTTTAGACGTAATCATCAATATGAGTTTGATTGTATTATTGTTACTGTGGCAGCCCTGGCCACCTCTGGTCATACTATTTTTCGTACACCAGTAGGGGTACTGTACAGCTAAGTACAGCACCAGTAGTACCAGTACATCAGTAGCGCGCTGTTTCTGGCTGGCTTCGCTTCCTGCCGGTTGGAGCCCGCATCACGCTTTATCAAAAAAAAATGTCATATTCAACGCCTACCTCATACTTGGGCCAATGGCCAGTGATTGGAAAGGTACTCAATTTTCTTACCTATGTAAGGTACAAGATAAATATCAATAAATATACCTGGGTAAGGTAAGAGGTATCCGGAATTTACAGTACCTAGGTAAAGGTAAAGGTACTTGTAAAATTTTTTTCGTCACCTAGTAATCATAGATTCGAAACAATTCTTAATATAGGTAAGATAAGTTAAGGCTTCCATTTCAATGTTAGAATTTTCATAATAATTCTCTCATTTCAGAGACATTTGTATTTGAACTCTTATTGACAACAGGTTCCAAATTTTCCGTAATTTCTTCAACAAGATTATCTTTAAAACACTTTACAATTTAGTTGTTTTAATATGGAATTCACTTCAATTTAAATTTTCCAAGTGTCATAGTGGAAAAAACCAAAGTTTTTGTCTCGCTTAAAGTCAAGTTTTAAATAAAAAAATAGTTTTAAAACTAATTTTTTAAGAGCATCTTTAAAGGGATCATAATATTTCAAAATATTCAAGCATTGAAGTTTATATAATATATTACTTGAAGTAAAGTAGGACGCAAAAATCCTAAATAACAACAAAATCTTTCGCCCTGCAGAAGATCAATATTAACATTATTCAATTCTTGTGGCGCGAGGAACTATTAATTTAAGCTTACAAATTCCAAAATGCCGTAGCGTAAGCTAATGAAAAATTGTACAACCGCTTGAATGATGTGTTTAGCAGAGCCTGTTTAGCATCTTTCGTGACAACTAAGGTGAAAGTGTGTGATGTGTAATTTCAGCATGAGCTGAACTATGCAGCTCTATCACCTTTAAATCAGACTCTTCTAAAAACTCAGGTTCACGCTTGTTCTTTTAAAACTGTTCACTTTATATGCTTTACCGAAGTTGGATGCATTATCTGTAACTGTTTGTTTGTTTGGGGTTTAATTTCGGCCGTCTTTCTTCACTCCAGTCAAAACACTCTTTGGCTGAGTTTTTCTCCTACGCGTTTCGGCAAATATATTGCCTTCTTCAGGGAGTCTGTATATTTTTTTATATATAAACATGAACACAAATTAGTCATACATACATATTGAACATATTACTTAAATACCTATTTTAGTGTCCGTCATAGTTTTGTTGTATTGCACGATTGTTTGTTGATGTCAGTTGTTTTATTCGTCATGATTTTGTTTGAATTTTTGTGCTTAAATGTTCCTCTTGTGATCGCCGCTGCGTATATAAAGTTTGTCTGTTCAATGTCTTCCCTAAAATTGAGTGCATGCTCTCCCTTTTCTTGTATTCGCAAGCTCTCCAATGTCATCCTCGTCTTCCATCTGTGTTCTAAGTCCAATACTTTTACGTTTTCGAAGTCAGCTGAGTGATTTGATTTGTTGATGTGTTGTGCTAAAGCTGTTGTTGTTTTCCCTTTTTGAGTGTCTCTTTTGTGTTCGCTGACTCGCGTGCTTAGAGAGCGTTTTGTTGTTCCTATGTAAGTTCCGTTGCAGCTCTCTCCCTCTGCTGCCGCGCATTTGATTTCGTAGACTACATTGGTGTTGTTTTCCTTGCTTATATTGTCTTTTGTATTCGTGAAGAGGCGTCTGTTGCTGCTGTGCGGTTTGTATGCACTGGTCAGCTGTTCCATCAATTGTTTGGGGAATATTTTTGTTAGTGTTCTGTTGTCTGTGACATTAGGTATGTAGGGTATGCTTAGAAATTCCTTTTTATCTGTGTTTTTGTCTTTGGGCTTATTGTCGTTTAATTTGTTTGTCGCTTCGGTGATCAATCTATTTATGAGCTTTTCGGGGTAGTTATTTGCTAAAAGAATTTTCTTAATTTTAATATAATTTGTCGGTCTGTGTTTTATATCACAAATGGTGTATGCTTTTCTTATTATGTTTTTTGCCGTATTTATTTTCTGGTTTGGTGGATGATTTGAGTTAAAATTTATTATTCTTCCAGAAGCCATGGGTTTTGTGTACCAGTTAAATGTCAGAGTTTCCATTTCCCTTGTTATTTCCATGTCAAGATATGCTTGTTTGTTGCGTTCTTCTCGTTCTACGGTGAATTGGATTCTTCTATGTTGCTTGTTGAGTGTTTCTAAAATTATGTCAACATCTCTGGCTCTTACTATGCATATAATGTTATAACATTTTTTTTTACTTTCCGGTAATCAGTACAAAATTGGTCTAAAAATCCCAAAATGTTTGCGAAAGTGAAAATGGGAGCACGGCTAATAGTCCGCATCTTGGCTGTAATGTAATCGGTGCGAAAAAAATTTCGTACGAAAAATACCTAGTCCCTTACCTATTGAAAAGGTAAATGAAGGTACTCCAATTGAAAATTCCAAGGTAAGGTAAAAGGTATACAAAATATGTATCTAGGTATGTACCTACCCTGCAGCTCTACGCCTCAGTACTGAATTTGTCAGTGCTGATTCAGACCTGAGAAGTAGGAACTGCTCCAATTCAAGACTGATTTCAGTACTGTTTTCAGTGCTACCCATGAAACTAACCCATGAGTTCAGTACTGAAATCATGCCTGAAAGAGGAGAAGGTCATGAAGTAGTAGGCTCTGTCTGTGTTAAATTCATGGCTGAAATGCATGTAAAGGCAGCCCTGATTTCAGTACCAGCCCTTCCAAATCAGGGCTGATTCAGCTCTGATTCAGTACTGAGCCGTTCTGAAGGGTAGTTATCTGTACCTACACACAAAAAAATCTGGTGGGTAAAATTAACTAACGCTGACAGTAACTTTTTTCGAAATTTTTTATGCATGTGGTTTTGTTGTTGCTTGGTAACTGTGCTAACAGTAAAATCTACAGAAGAAATTGTAAAGTTCACGTATTTATTTTAGCTCGTATTTTGTTGTTGCATTTAACAACTGTACGCTGAGTAGATTCAACCACAAAAATTTTTTCACATATTTTGTTGTTTTAATAAGTTACTGCTAACTACAGTAACTTTACCATAGAAATAGTTACTCTGACGTGATTTTTTCATCTCATACTTTGTTTTTGCAGCAATTTACTGTACCCACATGTAAATCTTACCGCACAAATAGTATAACTTTTTAAATGAATTTTGTTGCTTCACGGATTAACTCTACCGACAGTAAATCTAACCGCGAAAATTGTTGATTGAGAAAATTTCAGTTTGCCCCTTATATTTATATTGTACTTTCACTGAATTTGAACTTGAGAATTACTAGTGGTCTCATTTATGCGACATTTAAGAAATTTTTCGTGCATGTGGTTGGGCAGATTGAATACAAGTAATATGTTAGACGCGTTTCTATTAACGCGCGCCGTAGCGTAACTGGTAAAGACGTCCGTCCAATCGTGTTCAGTCCAAGGGCCCAGAGTTCGAATCCCCCCTCCAAGTAAGTAAAAATTTTTCAAATAAAATAAAAATGTGTTTAATTCAAACAATTGTTTCAGAACCAAAATTGGTGGGTGGGGGTATTAAGGTTGCCTCTTCTGGTTTGGGATGATGATGAGCTCAAGTAGATTGGCAACTTGTGACAGTTGAGTAACAGCTGTTAAATTACTATTTTTATGGTAAAATTACTGTACGCACAGTAAGAAAATTTACTTACTGTACGCATCGGTTAATATTACTAATTTTGTGGGTTGGCGCATTTCTAAACGATATTTTCAGTTAGATTTACTATTGCAATAGTTCTCATTGCGTAAAGGTTTACGTGATAGTTACTGTCAAATTCTGTGAATTTTACCGACTTTTTGGGTTGGCGCATTTCTAACCCAAAATATCGGTTAAATTTAACCACAGATTTTTTTGTGTGTAGGTACTTCCAAACACTGCCAATGGCCAAGAATATATCGCGGATTGTCTTATGGAAATGGATTCAACGGGCACCACGAAGAAATCCCTAGTGCCGCGATGCACTCGCCAAACTGGCGACCAACTGGCGATTTCGCTGGAACATCGTGTTCCCATAAAAACTCTCTTTATCGAATACCAGCAATCGGTGCAGCGCATTTTCACATACAGTCCACTTTTAAGAGTTTATTTTCTGCGAAAATATTGAAATTTATATCAAAAGAATATGTCATCGAGCATATATTTGTATGGACCCAAATTCAAACTTTAAAATTCAATTACAAGAGAACCATAATTGGTTATTATGGTTCTCTTGTAATTGAATTTTTTTATAGATCCGTGCAAGTAAATTCTTCTAATTCAATTTCTGCAAGTAAATTCTTCTAATTCAATTATTTATGGTTGCAATGCAACCCGCCCCTTCTGGGACTCGAACCACAACCACGACTTCGTACAGTTGAAGTATTTGCTCCGTCGAGATTTCTGCCAGCTGAGTTCTTATACTGCGACTGGTGGAGCCTAAAAAGTGACGACCGATGGCGCAGCGAGTTAAGATGCCATGCCTTGTGTTCAGTTCTCTGAGATACTGAGAATTATCATATTTATAAGTTTTTCACAAAGAACAAAATTGGTGTCAACAATGACCATTACTTTGGACAGCGAAGAAGTGGTAACTCCCGGGCCCATTCAAATTGGACGACCATATCTTTCATACGAGGCGGCTGGTCCACGTTTAAAAAGAAAAGAAAATGCAGCAAGGAAGTCAAATGAAAAGGATTCGGCGTTTGCGTCCAAGAATTCGATGGTCACTCCGAGCGGATAAAGTAAGATAAGAAATAAATTGTGCTTTACTGAACCCATACCGTGAAATTGAAAATAAAAACGAAGGCAATTATAATTCTGCTTCGGAGTGCGAAGGTGTTAAATTATATTCATTTGAATTAGATGTAAAAGATATTGATTGTAATTAATATTGAAACAAAAACAAAAATGTCTTCTATAATTACAAAATGAGGGCTAAATCAATATTTTCCAGTGCCTCTCTAATAAAAAACTTTCAGCTTCTAAATTAAATTACGCATACGCAATGTGGGATCATAGGACACTGTAGTTGCCAAAGTTTTTATTCAACCAAAGTGCAAATCAAACAAATAGCATGCAAAAATGTGGAAAAAGCAGCAAGGAAATTTAATTTTAATTATATATATTTATACAGTGCTAGTTGCTACATTAAGACTATCAAAACTAAGTTAGAATGTAATTAGAATTCATAAATGTTCTTTGTTTATGTGGTTAAGTTGGCGCATTCCCATTTATTATTTAAAAGCTAAATGTTTATTTTTCATTTATGAATTATTTATTTTCCAAATGGGGCGATAATTAGTTTAGAAATTTTTTCAACAATTTAATCGCCTTTTTTTCTTACCCCTTAAACGGGTACACATGGCGTATACACAATGTGATACTTCCGGTGCGTTGTTTCTATAGTTTTTGTGCTTAATTATATGCTAGCCTCAAACAAAAGGCCACAAAAAAGAAACGACACCACAGACGACAACTGCCACACACACACATTTAGTATGTGCGCCATTTTATATACAGCCACACATGTGTACATAGTTGCCTTTTACGTTCGTCATGCTCTAGTTATATCAATCTGTTTCTCCACTGTCTTTTCATTTCATTTCCTTTCGGCCCCGAATCAAATCAACACCATAAAGAAAGAGCTTGATGCCAAAAGGCGTTGACTTTGCCCTTTTGTGTATAAATACAAATGTTCATGGGCGTCTGTGCGAATTCTCTCTGACAAATCTAATTGAGTTTGCTTAATTATTTAGATTACCAATTCGCAAGAATTACGAAAAGAGTGAGAAGGAAGGAGATAGAGAGCAAGGACGTACAAATTTATCACTCAAGGGTCGAGCCAAGAACCAGATAGAGATTTGTTCGGGTAAGGAATTTTTGGCTCAGATTGATATGTGCATGTGCGTTTGTGCATAAACTGGGTGGGGTGGTACATGTTGCCAAGTTATATCTCATTTCAATTTGCAAAGTTTTTGCGTTGTTAGCAAATAGTTTGCCTCTTCAACTGAAATCATCAATCTCTAATACATCGATTATTTGGGAATGCAGAAATATATGTGCAGCTGTCGAAATTGTATTATGCAAATTCATGAATCTAATTAACTTAAATTTATTGCAATTAACATATATGAATTGGGTAAATTTATTATGCTTATCATTAAACGATGGAATAATTGCTTTGTGGCCAGCAAAAATATTGACATTAAATTATGTATGGAGGAATATAGCATCTTGGTGCAACTGATTTCACTACATCTTGTAAATAAAAAAATTATAAAATTCAAATGAATATAATGAGATCTTAGAACTCCTGTATGGGTTTTGATTGTTAATTCAATATATTTTAGGACCGAAATAATTTTATTTTTTGGTAAAAAATTACTCATACGACACGTGTACCTGATCAAAGTGTGTGCATCGAAATCGATAGCACATTTCAACCGCTGTCCAAATTTGCAATTTAAAATGGCAACAAAATATATTGTGGTGCAACAGTGCGTATGAGTGATACATATACTTCGGATCCTCCTTGTGACAGTTCAAAATTAATTCCATAATAAATACGGAAATTTGTATGTGGCGGAGAAAATTTTAATCTTAGGGAGATACGTATCCAGAAAAAAAGAAACATTTCAGGATGCAAAACAATAAAATCAAAACCTGACTCAGCATTGTATAAGCCTGCGTCATACCGGTAAACGTAATCAGAGCACCCTGGGCTGGATGGCCAAATTTTTGGCATAAAGTCGAGTTTTTGATGACAATATTCTCAAATATTAGGGGAAATTTAATTTCAACTTTGCTAAAAAAGAGCTCGGTTGCTGGTGAACAATTAATTTGTGTAAAATATGGAAAATACAGTTAAATGTAGACACTATGTAAATCATATTAAGAAATTGTGTTAAATTTGTTTAATCTTTAACATTAATCTATTAATGTATAAATAATATTGTAATTATGCTTTAGTGTTCTTGGAAGTATGCACTTCAAGTTGTTATTTAAACATTTTGCCCAATTTTGGCCATTCTCCGTGAATTTTCGTAGTTTTGGGAAAGATTGTATGTATAGCTTGCCAACAATCGGAAAGAAAAGGAGATTTCACTTTGTATACTCTGTACAAAAGGTACACAGAGTATATTAAGTTTGTGCAAAAGTATGTAACAGGGAGAAGGAATTATTTCCTACCCTATAAAGTATACATATTCCTAATCAGCATCAACAGCCGAGTCGATATAGCCATGTCTGTCTGTCTGTCCGTCTGTATGAACGCACAGATCTCAGAGATGGTAAGAGATAGAGGTTTGACATGTATGGGACATATATTATATTTCTTATACTTGCAGGCAGATCAAGTTTATTTTCAATTTTTTCCTTGCCCCCTCCCGCCCCCGCAATTTGGAAAAACCCTCATAACTCCCACAGTTTCGTAGATAGATGGTTCGTACATTCTAGAGATATCTAGTAATCAAATTATTTATCGATTTGCTTAAGAAATGATAAAGATCGGATGAACGATACTCAAGTTATGAGCAAAAACCGGCCTTTTAACACCAACAGTTTTAAGTTAAAACACTCAAAATGGCTTTCTTCGACAATGACTATTACTTTGGACATCGAAGAATTGGTAACTCAGCAACCCCGGTAATGAAATGGCCGACCAACTGGCACTTAAGGGTGCAGCTACCGCAATGGTAGGCCCAGAACCCTACTGCGGTATAGGCCAACACACATAAAAGGACTTCTTAAAAAGGAAGAGAATACGCTTAGAACAACCTCCTTGGTATACACCAGGGGGATGAGTCAAGCAAAAGCATTAATAGTGAACCACAACCTCAAAAGATTCCAAAACTTAAGTCAACAAGGAAAGAATGCCCTCAGGATCCTGACAGGATCTTCACGAGAAGGAGTCCTCTGAACATATACTAAATCGAAGATAACATATGCTCTAGCGAGGCGCAAGCTCAGCAGATTTGGGAACACACATCTTGCACCCAAACAATATCAGTAAATTTATATATCTTTGAATTAGATGTAGAAGAAAATTATGGTAATTAATTAATTGTATTGAAACCAGAACACAAATTGAATATAAACAAAAAAGGATTCTATAGTTGCGAAATATCTAATAAAAAACTTTAAACTAGGGTTGTCGACTATTTCAAAAATATCTATATCGATATTTTTGACGATATACAAAAAGTATCACTTCGATATAAATATTTTGGTGTAAAAAAAATCGATTTTTTCGATATTTTTCAATAAAAACCCGGATCTTAATAATGAACAGGTCTATTGATGTAATTGAGGCGTCATTTGACGCCTGTTTAGATTTAATGTATATTTACTAAATTAACAAAAGATATTTATTTTTCATTTCGTTTCTAATATAAGAAGTTCTGCAAACTTATTCATGAATTTAAATTTATGGACCGAAAGAAGTGTTTCCTTTTTAAATTCATCATCTTTTAAAATAGAGCATTCGAGCATTCAAGTCAGAAAGCACTGGCAATGCTTCATTCTCTTCCATCCAGAACTTAATGGGGTCTCGATCCAGGGTAAACAAAGCTAAAAAACTTACACAAAAATATTCGATTTCCGATATATCGCCTCGGAAAACAATCCGATAGTGGTATTTGTAATTTTGGGCAAAAATATCGATATTTCGATATATTGATAATATTTTCGACATCCCTACTTTAAACTTATAAATCAAATTACGTATGCGCCACGTGTGATCATATGGGCGGCGAGGGTAGGCGTGTTTTTATTAATGATATGTATTAAGGATGCCTCAATATGTCAGGTGGGTAATTTAACCAATATTTTTCTCAATATATGAAGTATAAACTGCTTTTAACTTGATTATAATGCATAATATGGTGTTTTCCCTTGCTGAGTAGGCTTTTCTTTGCTAATAATCCCAAATTACCAAAACAAGTAAACAATCGCAAGTGGCTAAAAAATGGCTAATGGTACTAAATCAAAAGTACTATTTAATTTGATGAAGATCATTAATATTGCAGGAAATCTAATTAAAAGGTAATGTAAAAATCGACATTAATTAAAGATATAATCAAAAATCAACAATCAAATGAAACTGCTTTTAGTCACGACAAATAAGTATTTCATTTTGCATTTGCTCATAAATTAGTGGCGTAAAGAAAGTGCTACTTGAACAACATTTGAAAATTGCCATTCATTTAACCAATGCAGATTTAGATAAAACAATTGATTGGCTAAGGTAGAGGAAGCAAACTTTTCTTTTAACCATTCATATTTCATTACGAAAACTTGGAGCAATTTTTAAAACTTTAGTGCATATTTTGATGTAGTTCTTAATCCATTTAACAATGATAGTACCAAAATTTACGGTTTTTGAATCAATAAGAAAAGCTGTCATAAATCAGATAAAGTGATTTTATTATAAAGGGTGATTTTAAAGCGTTGGGTTTTTAAACCAAAAATTTGCAATAGTGAATGAAATATTCATTTGGAGCGATACATCAATGCCTGCCATTTACTTTTTAAAGATTGTTTCAAGTAAATGTTGGTCCATACGTAACTCCAATTTTGGCTTACTTTTTACAGATGTTTGGTCGATATCTTACCAATGGCAGCTGTAATGTTGTCTTCCAGGGCTGCATTTGTGGCTGGCTTGAACCTGTACACGAGAGACTTCATGTAGCCCTATAAAAAATCACATTATCTTGGCGGCCAATGGACTGATCCAAACTAGCCTCTCAATTGGTCCATGGTTAAGCGTGCCGTGTGGCATGTGGCACCGTCTTGTTGAAACCACATGTCAACCAAGTTCAATTCTTTCATTTTAGGCAGAATTAAAGTTGGTAATTATCGCACGACTGTAACAGCGGCCTTCAAGCCGCACCAAACAGTGCATTTTTCAGGGTGCATTGACAGCTCTTAAATGGCCTCTGGCTGTTTTCTCTGACTAAATTCGGCAATTCTGTTTGTTAACGTACCCATTGAGCCAAAAAACGTAGCTGAAGACAATTTTTCGATCAAAAAGTGGATCTTCATCAACTTTCGGTCAAAAAACGACGTTGTAGTTTCAGTTCTTGCACCAGCTGTATTTTGTATGGTTTCATACCGAGGTCTTTATTTTAAATCTTCCAGGTGGTCGAATAACACAAGCCCAATTGTTGAGAACGGCGACGAATTGACATATGGCGATATTTATTGACACTGATACAGCGGCAATATTACGCATTGCCGCATTGCCGTGCTAGGTACGCACTCTGCGCATACGAGATGGTGGATTAATGTCCAATAAAGTAAAACTGGTGCGAAATTTGGTTACAATAGCATTAGTGGGTCAATTATGACGATCATAAAATGGAGGTCATTTTGTATCAGCTGAATCTAGTGAAATTAGATGAATGACATCATGATGCAGTTGATTAATAGTGCATCAGGTATCAAAAATCCTAAAACTATCGATAGTACAGCCATCCAACCAGTTTAATGACTTATGCATTTCCATTTGTAGTTTAGAGAACACTATACAGTACATTAGTCCCAGAGAACTGCTTCGTTCGATTGCAAAACGCTCATACATTAATCTCTAACCTTTAAAAAACTCTAGCTGAGTTTTGTTCGATGAATACACATGCATATAAACGTTCGAGCATGAGCTGAATATATTCAACGCTGCGTTTTGTTGATTGAATAAATGTGAGTAAGAATTTTTGTATAAGAATCAATCAAGAAATAAGTGATTTTTGCAGTTCATAGCAAGTAGCCCAATTTTTTTCAACTGTGCATTTCAACTTTGGTCAAGTTACTCCCCAATTGGTAAGCCCATCTTTAATACTTACATCATTCTTTTGCATGCGCCTTGTCCGGCTGTCAATTTAAATGGGCTCATAAATCATCATCATCATCTTACCTCCCTGTCACTCTCAATTAAGTTCTCTGTAATTCTCACAGGCAACGTGAAAGCATCCTGAAACATTCCCAGCCAATTACGCAAAATAGTCTTAATTTTATTTGAAAATTTCTCTTCTTTATTGTTGCACGTTTCAACTTACTTCAGTTACAATTTACAGTTTTTTTTTTTTGGTTTTGTTTTGGTGACATTAAATATACATACATATACAATAAAAAAAATAGAAAACAAAATATTGATTTATGCCATTCAACATTAATTAACATGAGGCGAGAAAAAAACTTAAACTTATTTTTGCCAGCATTTAATTTCAATTGAATTATTTAACATTTACATTTATATGTTTTTGTTTTCTTGTTATTTAGTTATTGTTGCATATTTGATAAGGTATTCAGTAGGCCAAGCTCATAGTGGAAAGTGGAAAAAAAAGCTCTGATAGTTTTAGTTTTAATTTTATTTTTATAGGAAAGTAAGGCAGCAATTTATGAAGAATTTTGTTGTTTTACTATTTTTACTAGAGGAAAGTAAGGCAGCAAGTTAAGAGTAGAGAGTTGATTTTTGTTTTGCTTTGTTTTTTTTTCTTGGTATTCAGCAAGTGCTTAGTCATAATTAAGCGGCTTAAAATGTACATTTATAAACAATTATATATATTTGCTTTGTATAACTATAAATAACTACCATAAATATACTAATTTATATGCCTGGATTTTCCAACTAACAACTCAGTACAAATTCATTGTGTAGTTTACATTTGCCTTGTATTCATTTGTATATAGATATCTCTTATTTATGCTGTCGCTTAAAACTAAAGCCAAATATCTTAGACTAAAAATTAAAACAAAAAAAAGTAGTTAATGGATGAAGGTGAAAAGCAAAAAGAAAAAATTACAAATTATTTGTAAAAGTCAAGTTGCTTTAACATAAATATAGTAAAGTAAAAGTAAAATTGGCTCAAACAGCACCTGCAGGAGGGGCCAGGGCCAAGCTTCTCTCAATCTCTTGGCGTGTGTGCTTATAATTTTTCGCACAAGAGAAAGGGGGACCTACAGTTTAACGCCGAATCCGAACGGCAATAGTTAGAGAATTTTTGCTTTTTCATGGCTAGTTACTTCACAGCTGGCGCCAGTAGCTGGTGAAGGTGATCGGGTGTGCAAAAGCTTTTTTCTAAAGAAAGAAAAAACTTTTTCTATTAGATGGTCCGAGGCGGGATCGAACCCACAACCTCCCGCACCAGCAGCCACACATACTATTGGTACGCCACGCCCGACCACCAAATATATAGTGGGCTGAGGAAAAAAGAGTTACAAGAAGTCTAGACCACGCTGTTGGTCTCACTGCGACTTTACGTACCGCTTGAAATTACGAAAAGCTACACTTGGTAGTCTTTCGAATTATTTGAAAATGATCGCAAAGATGTGTTTATGTCGATATTTTAACGTTAAGGTATTTTTATGACAGAGACGATGGTCACATTGTAAATAAGATGAGTGACGAGACCGAGAGTAGAACGCAGTAAGACAGACGCTGTAAATAAAATGACAGACAGAAATATACCGAGAAGAGAGACAGCCCGTATGGACAATGTAAATAAAGGGTGATTCATTAAGAGGGTTTTTTTCTTCAATATTCTTTTATCAGATATTACGCTTGACTGGTATCATTTTGACATTTTATCTTTGTTAAGGATTGTTTGACAAATCATCCTGGAAAGACTCACACCGCAACAAAGTCTCCAAGTTCCTTGGAAAACGTTTTTCGGGCACTTCGAGCTTCCTTCCAAGACCAGAATTCGCCAAACTTTAGAGAAATTTGAGTTTCAGTGTACGTTATTGGTTAATGCGCGACCAAATAGACCACATCCAACCCTTAGTAAGGAAAATATTGCGATAGCAGCGGAGAGTCAATTCGACGCCGATCTCAACATTTGGGTTAATCGTATTCGACAAGTTGGCGAATTTTATGCAAGGATCTTGGTTAAAAGGCTTACAATTCCAACTCGTTTAAGAATTGAAGCCGCCAGACTTGAATTTGCGCTTAAATTTCAGTCGACATCTCAATGAAGATCCGCTGTTTTGGCGCAACATTTTTTCCCAGTGATGAGTCACATTTCTGGCTAAATGGATACGTCAACAAACAAAATTGTAGAATTTGGCATTCCAAGCCGAAGAGAATCGCAAACTACCATTACATCCACAAAAATGCACTGTTTGCTGTGGTTTATAGCAGAGTTCCCCAGCGATAGCCCCTGGGGCACGAGCATACTCGCCAATTCACACCGAATTCTTGCCGAAGTCATGCAACACTGTGTGTTAGAGAGAGACACAATCACATTTTCGCGCTCTCTGCTTGGGGAACCCTGGTTTATAGCAAGGCTGCAAACCTGTAAAATTTTGGTGAAGGTTCGGTCCGGAGGTTCGAACCCGTGGTAAAGTGTAAGGTTCGGTTGGCGGACCGCTTCCTGTACTAATCGAACACAAGGCTTTGGTAAAAGTCTGAGTTTACAGATTGTTAAGTAGTTGACAGATTTTTGCCTCAACATTCGGTCAAAATTTTGATATTTGATCAGGAGAACGCGTCCAGATTACCAAGCTATATCGACTGGATCACATTCCTTATTGTTATCATACATATACTCAGAAAAAATACAAAGAACTTTGTACTAGAATCAAGTACAAACGGTGTCAAAAAACTTGATTCAAGTACAAAGTCTTATTTCAAGTACAATTTTTTCAATCCCAAAATACTTGTTTTAAAAACTGTTTCGGGATATTTTAAAGACGTTTCGAACTATTATAAAATCCTTTTGATCATACTATTAGTTTTTTACATGGTCTTGAGTACAACCCGATTTGCTCTCAAAATAAGTGAAAAATGTTCTTCATCAAAGTATTATAAGTTCAAAAGTCAACCCCAAAACATTCTTGAAACAAAATAATGCTACATAAAATAAGTACAAAATGTTCTTGGTTTAAGCCTATAAAATTCTAGGCGATTCCCAATTTGCTCTTGAAACTAGGTCTCTGTATTATATCGAAATCCAAAGGAAATGAATTAACCAAAGACCAAGATGTTTATACTATCTACCCTCACTCCATAACCAAAGTGTTAGAACCAGAAGGTAAAATAATTCGCATATTCCGTAGCACAGTTTTTGGAGCTTGCATTGTGAGTTCATTTTGTCCTCAATACAAGAAAGTTTGTACTTGAACTAAGAACGATCCTTTCTTAAAATTTTTGGCTAACTGTAAGTAAGAAATGCTCTTGATTCAAGAACGTTTGTTCTGATTTTAATAATATTAAGAGTCGTTTTTCTGTTTTAGAATGTTACGTACTTAATTTAAGTACATCCAAGAACAGAACATACTTGAAATTTTAAGTAAAAAACGGTATAAAATCTATCCCGATTGATCTAGAACTCTACCGGTCCGTGTTTTGTGTCTTTCAAAAGTGCCTGGTCTTTGAATTTTGTATGCCTCACCGGCTACGTACATCCGTACATACATTTGAGTACTCTGTCTGAATAAAATAGTCATAAATGATAATTTTGTCGGAAGAATATGGTGCCCCAGCCGAGAATCTTCTTAAAGAGTCGTTTATAGCCCATTTTTCTCATAAATTTCAAGTCATATTTCCAATCATTTCAATAAATCACGTTTAGAGCATATCCATGAGTCATTTCCGAGTCTTCTTTAAATCGGACATTAATTCAATTTCTATAATCTTTAAAAGAGCTTGAAAAGAACTCATCGGGGCGATTCTTGTTAAAATTATCTTCCAAACGCATTTGATTCCCCCTGTTACGTCAATACTTATGTTTTCCTTTCTTCTCGAAATGACAATATAGATGGGATTTCTAAAAGTCATTTTTATATCCTTGTAGAGGGTGTATTAAAATTGTCCAGATGTTTGTAACGTATAAAGGAAAGAATCTTCGACCACACAAAGTATATATATTCTTGATCAGCATGACGAGCTGAGTTCATATATCCATGTCCGTCTTCTATGCTATGCTATCTCCTCCGTCAGTTTTAAAGCTGTCTTAACCAAACTTTGCACGAAGCCTTTTGGTACAAATACGCTGCACATTTGTTGGAATCGGCCGGATCGGATGACTATATTATATAGCTGCCATAGGAACCATCGGTCGAAAAAGTAGTTTTAGTGAGAAAAACTTTTTTGTCTTCAACGCAAACATCCCCAATCCTCGTATTACTAAGTTTTCTATGATTTTACATAATTCCACCAAGTTTTATGAAAATCAGACAACTATATAGTATAGCTGCCGTACAAAAGATATGTCTGAGAAAAAGTCTAAGTAGAAAAAACTTTTTTGTTTTCAATGCTATCGCTCCCAAACTTGTCACTAATCAATATTTTATGCTACTACACAAGTTCTACCAAGTTTGGTCAAAATCGGATGACTATAGCTTATAGCTGCCATAGGAACTATCGGTCAAAAAAGTAGTTCTAGTGAGAAAAACTTTTTTGTTTTCAATGGCAGCGTCTTTATACCTTCCAGTTGTGAATATTATCAGTTTCCACACAATTTTGGGGAGTTTGGTCAAAATCGGATGAATATATCGTATAGCTGCCATATAACAAACTGGGAAGCAAATGCTCAAAGTAGTGGCGCCATCAAGCTACAAGGGTATATAGACTTCGCTCGAGCCGAATTTAGCTTTCCTCTATTTTTAATTATCAACTCAAGCGATTCTGTATTATACTATAAAAAAGTTTTTTTCCGGTCATAAAATTGAGACAACTAGAAAAGATCTTAAGAAATTGACTTGAATGATTGTTTGAACCGAATCTTGTTTTTGTATACAGTGGGTTCGGTGGCTCAAGTATTTGAAAGGTTCTGTTCATGGTCTGGCTCGAAGAACCTCGAAAACCCGAACCGAACCAGTTCTTTGTGGTTCGCTTCAGGATCGGCTTGCAGCCTTGGTTTATAGGCTGCTGGAATAATGGGTCCGTATTTCTTTAAAAATTATAAATGACTTTTTGTTACCTGAAATTGAATCCCTTGATGTCGTCGACATTTGGTTTCAGCAAGACGTTGCTACGGCAAACACAGCTCGCGGAACCCTGGCTTTATTGAGAAATCATTTTGGTAAGCAGCTTATTTTGCGTTCCGGACCCGTCAACTGGCCGCTTAGATCATGTAATATCAGACCAAAGGACGTTTTCCGTGAAGTCAAAAGTCTTCGTCGATAAGCCAGGTACGATTTTAGACTTGGAAGCCAACATTACTTGCGTAATTCGCGAAATACTCGTGGCAATGCTGGAAAGAGTGATCCAAAATTGGATCATTTAGGGCAGCGATGCCCAGCCGTATGCTCTTTGAGTACGTTTTGTTTTTGTAATCAATGATCGTATACATGCAGGGCGCAACGTATACAAAACGACACACATGCAAACGATTTCGTGTGTGTGTGCGTCGCGTAGAACAAAAACCGGTTTTGTTCTCTTCTTTGATTGGTGTTGGCGCGCGCAAGCAAACTGACCAACAACAATTTCATTATTGGTATTGGTGCTTTTCTTTGTGAGTATTGGTGAGTGCTCTGTCGTATGCTGCTTTTGGGCATGCCTGATTAAGGGCGTAGTCGCGGTCAACATTTGAATGAAATTATCTTTAAGAAGTAAATGTCAGAGTTAGTTCTTTCAGACCATAAAAAAGATTTCAGCATCCAATTCCATTTTTTGTGTTTTATTTGTAATTTAAAAAAAAACTTCCTAATTCATCACCCTTTAGAAAGCCGGGTGTAATAACCCGTTTAAATAGTGTGTAAATAAAAACTCTCGTTTATAACTTAATAAAGCAATAACACGCAATAATTTGGAAATTGGTAACTATTTTTACAATTTTTGAATGCAGAAATTCACCAAATTATGAAGGCAAATCAAAGACAGAAAACATTTATATTTCTCCATTTTTTTTTGCAAATCTATCAAAATCTGTTAAATATTAATTAATTTATTTGTTATAATAAATAAGAAAATGTTAGGTTTAGGCACTTCTAAAAATCAAATGAGCCTAGGAAATGCGAGCAAAAAAATTTGGATATATGTTAAAAAAATATGATTATTATTTGTAATGTATATTTAATATATTTTTTTTGTTATTTAATGAAACTCTGGCAAGCCTTTTCGAAGCCTTCAATGTTTGAAGTTTTTTTTTTTTTTGGGGATTTTCATTGATAGTTTTATCACAAAAAATTTACTCAAACTCCGCCTCTCGCAGGCCCCATATACTCCTGAACCCCAACATATGTTTGCCCAGACTGCGACCCACTGTGGTAAAGGATGATTCTGCTGCTGTTGTATCATCCAGGCCATAGGTGGTCTGATATGTAACCGGGAACTCTGGCGTCGGGGCCAGGAGTAAACCTCACGTTCTCACAAATTTGTAGACAATCAAAAATACCATAAATGACAGAGCCACCAGTATGACAGCGGTGACCACTTTGGCGCAGGTATTTAGGCCAGATTCATGAGGATTCAGTGGTCTGGAACTGGTATGGGTGGCAGATCTTCTTCGCTTGGTGGCCAAACCACGTGCCAGTGCCGGAAATGCCAAGGATTGGGTAAAAGTCAGCTTGTGTATGGACTCGCTGAGGCTATACGGACCCACCGAACCTCTTGCTGCCGCCCTTAACAGCACATACTCCAAGTCCAGGGCATCAAAGAGCGAGTATCGAGCTGTCATGGTCGACGAACGGCGACGATCCTGACGAGAATCTCTTTCTCGATCGGATTGTGGCTGCAGCCAGGGATCGGAGACGCGCTGCTGTACGCCCGCCGCGCTCACAGCATAGGCGGAGCCGGAGGAGCCAGCACCGCTGCTGGTGGCCAGGCCACCACTGCTAGCCACACCGCCCACTCCAGCGCCGCCCAAGCTGACCGCTGCCACGGAAGTAAGCGACGACGTAGTCGACGACGAGGCCGAGCACAAGCGGAGATTTGTGGCCAAACCATTGTCATGGAACTCTGTGGCATCTTCAATGGAGGTTTGATCTGGCGATGTTTGTGACCGTTCCAGGGCAGCAGCATGTTTCATTCGCAGGGCAAACAAGCGAGCATGATCGGGATGTAGCAGAGCACTGGACTTACGTCTTGCGCCGGCACCACCGCTCGGCACAACGCAGATGCTGTTTCTAATTCCACGACGGCCCAGTGAGAGATTGGGTGATCCTTGTGTGGGCGTAGTGGTGGGTGAGACATGACAGGACCCACCACCTGTCTGACCCATGGGCAGACCGTGCACTAGGAAAATATCGATAAAATCGAAGAAAACAAAATTATCAAATGGTATATCGAATGAATTATGGATATGGCATAGATATTAATAACTGTAGGGGTATGCAAACCGGGTCTAAGTCGAACCAAATCCCATTTTTATGTGCGATTTTCAATTCCTATCACAAACAACAACAGCCACAAGAAATAGTTGGAGTAAACCTGGTTATTACCGAGTGCTCGTCTGTGAGTTTATGGCAATGTGCTTAGCAACAACACTTGTGCTCCTGGTGCTTAGACTTTAAAGTTCCACTACCTAAACTGAGAGAAAGAACCCTCTTCAGATAATAAATTAAAAGTTAAATGTTAACCATAGAAAACCACCAGAAAAACAAAAGTGGCATCAAAAACATGTGACAACAAGCTCGTGCGATAAAGTTCGATTCCGTTCGACTTCATTGATTAAGGAGTTCTGTTTCCAGACTACGCAAAGATAACAGTACAAAATATGTATAAATTCTTGACTTTCTGAAGTACTTTAATGATCTAAAAAAGAATTGCTGCATCCGATACTATTGAATAGAGCGGAACTGCATAACAGCGTAGTGAGAGATCGTGTTATAGCCCGATGAAAGTTGTTCCTATATAAAGCAAATTTTGTTTCTAGTTGAGTGGTTTCTATTCTTGACTCAGAAAGTTTTGTTATCAGATTAAGGTTGCGATTAAACAGATATGGCTAATAAGACTACAACTCAGACATTCAAAGAACATAAATTTTTAAAATCGAATATAGAACGACTGTCATTGCTGCAATAGAATTGTCACTCTCACAATAGAGCATGTGTTAAACGTGTTCACATGACTTCAAGGCCGAAACCTAATCTGTCTCCGAACAGACCTTATACCTAAACAACTATTACACATAAATGCGTCAAATATTACACTAGGCTGGGGTTTCATACAAGTAGGGGTAATTAGCAAAATAGTTTGACCATTTTTAGGCATGTTTTTTGGAAAACCTGAATTTTGTCTTGGACTTTTTAAGAAATCATCGAGTAGTACATTTTTATACCCTTGGGGTATTATAATTTAGCCCATAAGCTTGCATCACATAGAACTATTCTCTCAGTTTTAAAGCTATCAAGCTAAAACTTTACACGAAGTCTTCTTTTTACTGCACGCTGCTAATATGTCAGAACCGATCAGATTGGAATGCTATTTCTAGTAGCTGCCATAGGAATCATCGGTCGGAAAATGGGTCTTAGTGAGAAAAACTTTTTTGTTTTCAGATTTATGGTTTTTAAACTCGGTGATTCTTATTTTGATATGCTTTCAAACA